>JAUYWH010000001.1:13242931-13290121 GCA_034779795.1 Ctenopoma multispine
GAAGAGAAGAGAAGAGAAGAGAAGAGAAGAGAAGAGAAGAGAAGAGAAGAGAAGAGAAGAGAAGAGAAGAGAAGATATTCACCCTGTCCCACTGTCTGTCCTTGTCCAGAAGAATGATGACCAGTTTGGGAAACATCTGGTGACCCTTTTCGCTAAATGACAGGTTTCGGCCTTCAAATGTCACATTCATAAGGTACCTGAGAATGAAGATTCAAGTTATGAATATTAAATCTGTGTACATTTCTGAAAACAAAGTGCATAAATAAGTTAAAACCCTTTTAACAAACTAAATGTTGTGAAGATAATACGGTTTTGTAGATTTAAGGTATATTTGTTTTATTTTGTTTTTTTTATTCCATTAACAAATCTCAGGCCACTTTGGGGCAGCACTAAAAACAAACCCTGACATACAGTATCAGGTCATTGCTGTCGTCTCTACCAACTACTGAGGAAATATCAGGCTCTTTAGCTGCTAAAAGCTTTACTGTGTTCACCAGCTCGTTTCTTACTGTGTCTGCTGAGCAGGTAATGTGAGTTTTTTTTGTTTTGTTATCTGCTGTGGCCAAAAGTGATGCAAGGAAAGCAGTGAGAGTGAAGCAAAACAGGAATGTTGCAGACTTTACAACAAACAACAGAGAGAACTGTAAGATGCTAAACAACTCTGCAGAGCTGAGGAGAACTGCAGAGTTGGGTTATATTAGTGCAGCTTTAAAGGAAAGAATAAAACATGAAGGTAGCGCCAGAGACGCACTACTAATACAGTAACCTGCTGGTCACTTCTATACATGCGTCAAAATGTTAACATGCACACAATGGGAGGGATAGTAGGAGAAAATAAAACCAGTGACACTTTTTTTGTAAATATTCTCAAATGTGTTGAACACTGAAATATTGAGCCAACACATTTCAATCAAAAAGCATACGCACAGCGTTTACTGGCAATGATTCAGTACTGTCAAATATTCCATTTAAATACTTGGCAGTGTAATACTAGTCATGATCTTTGTGAAAGGTGTTACTAGAGAAAATACATCTGGAGATGACTGTGGATATCTGACACCTACATGATTTACAGTGTCCCTTCACACACATCTGCTTGTTGAATCATCATTAGTCTATTCATCTATGTATTTTTATGTACTTTATAACAATATACACTCACCAGTCACTTTGTAAAGTACTACACTGTAAGGTTCAACTGCTCGTTAACACAAATATCCAATCAGTCAATTACATGGCAGCAGCTCAGTGCATTTGGGTGTGTAGACATGGTCAAGATGCTCAACCCAGGCATCAGAATAGAGATGAAATGTGATTTGAGAGACTTTGAATGTGGCTTGGATGTTGGTGCCAGACAGACTGGAATGAGTATTTCAGAAACTGCTGATTTACTGGGATGTTCATGTACAAACATATCTAGGGTTTATAGACAAAGTCTGAAAAGGAAAAAAGAAAGCAGCAGTTTTATGAGTAAAAATGCTTTGTTGATGTTGATGTTGAGGAGAAAATAGCCAAACTGGTTTGAGTTGCTAGAAAGTCAACAGAAACTCATATAATTACTTGTTAAAACTGAGATATGCAGAAGAACCTCTCTGAATGTGCATCATGTCAAACCTTGAAGTAGACGAGCTACAGCAGCAGCAGAAGACCACACTGAGTGCCACTCGTGTCAGCTAGGAACAGGAAATTGAGGCTACATTTTTCATGGGCTCCCCAAAATTGGACCCCTTAGTACCATTAGAGCGTTGTTTAAATGCTACAGACTACCTTAGTATTGTTGTTGACATGTCCGTCTCTTTATAAACACAGTGTACCCATCTTCTGATGGCTGCTTCCAGCAAGACAATGACTTCACTATACTCAGCTGGCCTCCACAGTCGCCAGATTTCTATCCAATAATCCAACTTTAGGATGTGGTGGAACAACAGATCATGGTTGTGGATGTGCAGCTGCATAATGACACCTCTGCTTGTTTAGGACAAAACCTTGAATTTCCTTTCATTTTAACTGTGTTATTGTTATTACTAGTGGCAGTAGACGTAACCTTTAGGGTTTATGCACTCTTGTTTTAAAAACAAATCTCAGCAAAGTGGTTTGTGTGTATGATGATTAAAACACAAACAGCAGAAGCATGATTCTATTCCACAATCCAACTATATGTTAATCAAAATCCTGCTTTTCTGCACCTTTAGTAGTTTAATGCTGCCAAGGTCACTCAGCTAGTGTAAAATTTGGAAAAATTACTACATACACTTACACTTGATAAACTAAGAAACATGAAAAATGAGTACACAAAAGCTGTATAAGAGAATAAGTTAGAGCAGAGAGAGAGGAGAGCAACATGAAATCAGGAGTGAAAAGTAGAAGTGTAGCAAAGGAGTGGAGACTATATTAACCACCTGTGTGAGTACATATCATCACACGTGTGTATGTGTAAGGGTACAGTGGTGGGAGATTAGCTGGAATCATCTGTCTATCTCTGTCTCAGCCTCCTTCCCTCACTCGTCCTGATCTGTGGGCTGCCATCACCATGGAGATGCTCTGCCTTTGAAACAATCCACCAGAGAAATAAATATCTTGTCTGAATGCAAGGAGTGAGGGACTGTGTGTGTGCATGCGTGCCGCAGTGTGCAGACTTTTTAAAGGAGGTGCCATGCACATTTTACCTGCCATCACTCCGACCAAGTCAACAGTGTGAAAAAATAAATAAATGTCTTCACAAGTTAATAAAAAAATGCAGACAACAGATGAGCAATGGACCTGAAACTTACCCAAGATTGTATTGCAAGTACCTCCTACCAGAACATTCAGTACCTCGATCTGTAATCTCTTCAACTATATTTATATCTCACCTCACATACACACAAACACACACACACAGACCTAAGTAGGCTGCATGCTTGGAGCTAGTCAATAATATTACTCAGGCCTCCATGAAATGCCTATTGCTGCATCCTTGCTGGCTACCACAGTGTGAGTGCTGTAAAGCACGTGTAACATGGGATTATCCTCCTAAACTTTGAATAATCTCACTTGAATAAAGAACCACAAAGATCAAGGCGGTGTGGGTGGAGGCTTGGGAAGATCCAGCTTTGCCATCCTGACACCGTGGCGTCCCGTGTGACCTGCAGTGGCCTACGTGTGTCATCATGAAAAGGTGACGTGGACGTATACGCAAAACCACAACGTATGGATGCAGGGCGACTGTTTAACACCAGCATAACGTGGTGTGTTGCCATGGCACCCACAACCACAGCAATTTTCATGCAATCAGCTGTGTTGCCATGGGAACAGTAATCTCACCAGAGAGGCAGGGTGAAAGAGAGAAATAACAATTTTTCTGTTTAAAGCTGAGTGTTTATCCACTTCCCCTCATGCTGTCTTTTGCTTTTAGATCAATGTCTCCATCTCACCTATGAGTAGTGCGTTGAATCACACATCAATAGGATTCATCTGCCCGCACATTAACCTGTGCCTTTACAAAGATTGATGCGTGCTGTGAATTTAGAGAAGAGGAGGTTGCTCTGTTTATCATTTTGTAGCCCTGTACTATTGATGTAGCTTTTATGGGTTGTTTGATTCCTTTTCATGTTAAAATTCCCCTCTGACTCTGCTGGAAGAAGGAAAAAACAAAAAAATAAAAACTAGAGGGATGAGCTACTAACAGAACCTCATGTGGTTTCATCACAGCCATATGCAGCGACTGTGTGCGCCTCACTCACCAACTGTTCCCCAACTAATCACTGGCTGTGAGGAGAATTTATTGTTTTAGTTACAGAGACACTGAATCATCAGTTGCATGGACACAATCCCTATTTTTCGCATTTTTTTTTCTCAATCTCTATTTCAGAGCCATTTGATATGACTTTATTTTATCTCAGAGTGAAGCTGAACAGGGTCACAAATTCTCTGTCATCGCTGCAATGCAGGGATGTAAAAATATATATCTCCGCTCTGTGTGTGTGTGTGTCAGGAAGTCTGTGGTGCACATATACACATACTATGTCAGGTTTGGGTGGATGACTCATAATCTGGGATGACTGCAGAAGACCTGCCTCTGAAGAGTTACTACACATTTCAAGTCCTGTAGGAGAGAAGCAGTATGCTGCAATATGTACTACTAAAACATAGTGAATTATGGTTATGTAAAGTACATACGGTGTAAGATTTTGCTCTTGATTGAATTTTATTGTTCATATTAGACTAAAACAATGTGTAAGGTAATACAAAAAAGTTAAACCACACAATGATTGTAATAAATGTTGTATAGATGTATGAAATATTACCTTACAGTCAGCGAGGGGATGAACCATTTTTCTGCTGCAGCCTAATTGAACATGAAATTATGATGAATTAAATATGATTTTTATAAGAACTTTTGCATTTTTTTTTGTTTTGTTGTAACTGGATGACAATTCACACATAAATATTGCTGATTTACTTTGTATTTACTTAACAACATATATATTTTTAGAATTACAGATGGTGTTTGTTGTTTTGTTTCTAAATAAGCAAATATATTCAAATGTCAAAGGAGTCAAAAAGTGTCTTAAAAAAGAGGTTGAACAATAATTAGCTTGATAACCCTGGCACTGTGCCCGCTGCCACAAGCTTTAGTCTTTCTGAAAGTTGAGTTCGTGGCTTTCCACTTATGACAGTTGCTTTAGAAATTTTTTTAATCACACATAAAAACGACAGATCACAATGTTTAGTGTCACTAATATACCTACCCAAACAACTGTTTATTCACTGACTCATTCATTGCTGGTGATAAAGCCCTGACACACGCATTGATGTGGACTACACTGTGGAAAAGTGTAAGACTCTTTGAGCTACAGCCTTTAATAAGTGAGTCTGCAGAAACTCCATGTGATCTGGGCCCATGAGGACCCCTGCAGTGTTGGAGACATCAGACAGCTACCTGAGGAGTCTGAAGAGAGTGTGCACTGAATCAGAGAGAGCTGTGTCTCATTAAAAATGCGAACAAGGTCTTAACAGACAAGTACACTGACCTTCTACAGCCTGCTAACCTCACATACTGAAACTTAATCTTTTTCTAGTGGTAATTTCAGGAAAAGATTGTTTTTAAGGTAAAGCTAATTGGATGAATGCATCCATTTACATTCATTACTAAAATTCATATGAGGAAATTAGCTCATTTGACAAATGGGGACATAGAAAAGCTTTTTAAAACTCCATGTGCCTCTGATGATCTCATCTTACTGGTGGCAACTCGAGGCATAATTCAATTTGATGGTGAAAATATATAGGTTGGGAGAGGGTTAGGTATGAAAATACTCAGCTCATTGACTTTTGTTTTTGCTCATTGTCTTAACACTCTGGCCATGAGATCATATTACAATGTTTTGAATCAGAATCAGAATCACGATCAGATAGATTTCATGTTCATAATCTTATTATAACAATCTGATTAATCGATTAATTTAGGAAATAACTGACAGATTTCATAGGTAGAGGGAGGACATAACTGACAGAGTTAAATAACAGAAATCATGCTCAGCCTGAGTAATCATGTCCTTAAAGTGGACATATAATGCTTAATTTAGAGTTTTATGCAGCAGCTCCCCTAGTCTTCCTGTGGGCCAAACTATGTCCAAAATAGTGGCTGTCAGCACCACAGCATAAACATAGCATAACACAAATAACTGTTTTTTTATTCAAAATGTTTGCTTCTTTAAATTAAGCCAAACATGAACCAGGATCTTATCTAGAATATGACGGTAGAGATGAACAGTTGTCCAACAAAGCTCTACTGCACAAAAATGAGGTATTTATGGGAATATAGTTTTCTCTGACTGACTTTCTCTGACTGACTCATTTTTGTAGCTTTGGCTTGGTAAATTTGTTTGTCTTTTTTGTAGAATAACACATGGGCTAACTGTCGGTTGACATCTCATGTGTAACATGGGCATCCAACTGCACAAAAATATATACATATATACAGTAACATCAGAACACGAGAAGAATAATGACTCCTTTAAACACACATTCTTTACTTATAGTGTGTTTATACAGTACACTGCCATTAAAAATCTATGTTTTTTGACTGACAGAGAGTTGAAGAGAGACATTGTTGCTCTCTGATTATACATTTTAGCTTCATGCAACTGAAATACCTCTCAGATGAGAATGTATTGCAACAGGAGCATTGCAGGATGGGAACAGGAAAAGAAAGAACAAAGGGGTGAAATGGGTACTGGATGACACAACATGCAGGCGACACACAGATGTGTGAACTGATACTCTGAGCCACTTCCACAGCAAAAAAAATCTACGAAAAGAGACACTCCTTCGTGATCTAGATGCCTGAAAGCACAATAAAATGGTCAGCTCGCCTTCTTATGAATTGGGCTAGGATTTATTAGACAGATGCTTTTATTGTGTGCAATAAGAAATGCAACAGTGTTTTTTCTCCTGCTGCAGAAAAAACTGCTTCAAAAGTGAAAAAGGAATTCAGCAACATGCTTGTGATACATGCATGAAAGGCAACACGGGCAAGTGTCAGATGGCCTGCAGAAAAGGCTGTCTACTGATCTGCACCGCAGCCAGCCCACAGACATGAAGATAAATGTCTTGTTAGATCACATGAAAAGCAAACTCACTACAAAATATTAATCATCTCCTACATCATAGCTACCTGCACAGTATCTGTATATCAGCTCTGGGATTTGAGAGGGAATTTTTTATGCAACTGCACACACAGCCTAAAGAACAATAATATCCAGCCCTTTCCCTGCAACATCCACACACAAATAAGCCCATTAGCATCTGATCCAAAACCACTTGGAGCACATTTTCTCATTATCCCACTGTCCCTGTCGTTTCTGTCAGGTAGGAAACCATGGATGGCCTCAAGAGCTTTTTGTCTGTGGATGGATTTTAATGCATGTGTGTTTGTATGTGTGTGCTCCATAGGGTCAAGCAGCCCCTAAACAATTTTGAGTGTGTGACTCACTGGTGCATCTCCGTCCATCAACGCTGACAGGGCGGCATGCTAATCTAGCATGCATGTAGCACACTGGGTCCGGTAGCTAAACAGGTCCATGCAGAGACATATGGCCTTATGATTGCTTTCGTCTCTGGAGTTGAGGACCGAAATAGGTGGAATTGTGTGAGTGTCTGTGTGTTTCTGTCCTCTGGGGTCAGAGCCAACATCCACTGATTCAAATTCTCCATTTTCACCCAGTTGAATGGAGAGAAGTGTGACGGTTGGTTTGGAAACACACTCTAAACAGACATGTAGCAGAGTCCCAGGTGTGTGCCTGATGGATGATTGAGAGCTATCCCTGTCTTATAGTGCCCTTTGGGGACTGAAATATTTATGCCTGTGGTGTTATTGTTATCGCATTCCTGGTGGTGGCAGAATCCTAGGTGGCATTCATAAGTGCTCCTGATATTAGAAACAGAAACATGAGTAAAAAACAAGGCCAAAACTTCCAGTAATACATCAACTTCAACCAGTAAATTAATGTAGTTATTGCAGGAGAGGCTGCATAATTCTTTCACATTCCTCAAATTCAAACTGACAGTAAAAAACAAACAAACAAAACAGAGAATAAGTAGAATTTTAAGAAAAAAGGAAATGAAAGTCAGGCAGGTGCGCAGCTTTGTAGGCTAAAATACTGAACATATAATAACAGATGGGATTTGTAAATCTAAGCTTTTATCAAATTAAGCCCAGAGGAGCAGTTTAAATGTCATGTCATAATAATGTAAGTGTGTGTGTGTGTGTGTGTGTGTTTGTGTTTCTGTGTAGTAGCAACAAGCATGCTGCTGTTCTTTGGCTCGTTTTCATTAATCCGGTTGTCCCCGAGCACTCAATTAGCTGTGGAATCTCTGATCAATGTGAACAGTAAAAGCATGCCCTATGAAGCTAAATGGGGATTAATTATTGAATACCAATGCTCGTGCTTGTTCTGTAATGTGCCAAAAAGCAAAACAAGAAGGATCAGAAGAAGAGAAGCAGGAGGACCTTTTCCTTTAAAGTTGGCTGTAGGTTAAGCTAAAGAGAAGACGAGATGTTGTTACATGTTTTGTGCTTTATGTTTTTATGGACTGGTTAAACTAACTCTGGTTCTCCTTAAAGTGAGTGTCTACATTGTTGATGTTCATGTGCATTTATAATGATTTGTTATTGCAATGTTGCATTGCATGAGTATGGTTTGAAATTTGCTGGATTTATTTTGGATATTTTCAACAGCATTTTTTTACCAGCTCCTTTGGTTCTAACTCATATGGAAGGAAAGATTTATTCTGCTTTGTTCAGCCCATCTTTTTGCATTGTGCCTGACATCCTGTTTCTGTACTAAAATACATTTCAATCCTACTAAAACTAGGTGAACACAGCTCATTGCGGTTTCATTTGCCATGGGGTTTTTTTTCAGCAGAGAAGACCATGGACCTAGGCACATAGTCAAAACATGTTTAATCAAAAGCAAAGACGGTTTATTTGAATGTGTAGTGCTGACGGGAAATTATCTGTGCTAAGAATGTGATGTAAAAACAATCCACTTCATTCCAAGAGACCCTTGATAGTCTTATCCAGTGTCTGTAACCAACTGTTTGCAAAGCTCCACACTCCCTAGTTTGTTGCTTTGACTGTCAAGCACTCTGTTCTCACACACACAAGCAGGTCCTTGATTTCACACTGTAGAAAACAAATTTAAGAAGATAACAAGTTGACTGAAAGGTCAACTGTCACTTAACAGATTTTATCAGCACTAACCAGCTAGCATAAGCTAATGATAACATTTACTCACTGTTGATGAAACCTCCATCTACAACTGGTCGATTTGATGTCAGAAAGTTCTGCAAGGAGGGGGTTTCTGAAGTAATCTGACCATCTTATTAGTACTTGAACTGAAGAAGAACACCAGCAGATTTACTAATGAGTTTTGATAATGTCTAAAAAACAAAACATGCAAAGACATGCAAAAAGCACTACACACTACTCATGCAGTGGTTTTTACAGTGAAGTGGTCATCATGTCTGCTATATTCAGTCCCCAGTGGAATCAAATGTAATAACCACACTCACACAGAAAACATGGACCTAAATATTTCACATACACAATGTGTTGTTTTTTTGTCCATGCACCTCAGAGTCAGTGTTTAGTTTAATTCATTGCTCCCCCTTCCTCCTACAGCTGAACCCCATGTTGCTTATTGTGTGTGTTAAGAATGACTTCTAAGTTGCTCCAGATAAACAAATCTGCCAAATGATTAAATTTAAATGTACTCTAAAATCTGATGCCTTAACTCAAACAGCTGCCATGAACAACTGCAACTTCACACGCATAAATAACTCACTAAGGAAATGCCCCAAGGCAATTAATAGCCTGGCATGTTAAATTTGCAGCTTGCGGTGGAGCAGATAAATGCACAGGTCAATCCATTCATTACATGTTTGCTTTTGTTTTTGTACAGGCTATAACAGAGACACAAACCTTCCAGTGCTTGAGGATCATTTTTCCTTGAACTCACTGAACAGTGACTGAGTTTACATACACTCAAATAACCAGGTTACTCAGAGAAACCAGGTTTCTTGGGTAATCGGGGAATGAATTGACATGCACCATGGAAGTGCGGTCAACCGATTGTTACTGTACAGATACAGAAAAGAGGTTTGTCTAATCCCTTTGCACATGTCCACTCATCTCCCCAGCATTCACCTCACAGCTCACCTCAGTATCTCCTTGGAGTGGCCAGTGCTGGAGCTCTTTTTGTCAAGGGTCCCGAGACAGCTTGACTTCAGTAAGGTGTGTGGCCCCCGGTCCAGCATCATGGTGGAGGACGCTGTGGCAATGACAGCCACTGCATCACGTACCCTGGCCTCAATATTGTAGTCCCATTCATCATATGACACAGATATAAGCCCTGGGAAAGAGAGAGATGGAATGAGGTGAGAGGAAAGAGTGTATGGAAAGCAGAGAAAGAATTATGTAGACAGATGAAGAGAAGGGACAGACGAAAAAGTGGGAGAAAGAGCGAGGATGCAAATTGGCAGGCAGAGGCAGAGTGCAATAAAAATCAGCCAGAGGGGGGAAAGATATACTGTACATAAATGAAAGCATTTCAAAGAAGCCTGAAAAGTGGCAAAACACTGAGATGAAATTAAGAGCGTAATCACACCTACAAATATTTTAACGTGTTCCAAACCTGAGTATAGCTATTTACTTTTTTATTTATAAAAAATTTTGATACACGTTGAATAAACATGAAAACAGAGCTGAATATGAGCATCAATCAAGGTTGTAATGCTTTGGCTCATTCTGTTACGCTTGGCTTTTCAAACATGAGGAACTGCTGGCTGTCAGATGTCAACATCTATTTCTTACATCCAGAAACAACAGGAATTTCAAAATGTTTTCCATGGCTGGTTTGGATAATGTGTTTACACTTGAAACTTGCACTGTAAATCTTTTGGGGAAAAAAGGCAAACCCGCATTTTCAGACAGACTTGGTGCTGTTTCTGGTTTCACACACGTTAAAATGTTGGAACCTGGAAAACACAATCTAGTTCAGATGAACTGCTTCAAACGTACTTGGTGAGAGCCACTGCAAGATGACAAAGGGGTCTCTTCCTTGCATCACATGATCCACTGGAGGGGGTTTTCAAAACAACATCACTGGGAATTCTTTTAACGAGACCAAAGGCCAACGCTCAGACTTTTATTAGAAATGATAGCCACATTATTAAAAATAAGCCTGTCAATCCAGATTTATCTCATATTTATGTGAGGTACTGCATAATGAATAGATGTAAAATGATCAGCTACAACCAAAGGAACCCAAATGAATGAAAAACATTTTTACCTGAGGTTAAAAGAAATCAGTATGCACCCTACCACTGGCTGGCACAGCATACAGCAAACTAGGAAAACATTTGCATATATGCAAACAAGCCCATCTGCCACTTGTGACCACATTTCAATTCAAAGTTTGAGAACTTACCACACAATAATGTAATACAGATTTTAGTTTATTGCTCGGTGAGGAGACGCTCACATAAGTTTGAACCTAGTTTAATTTCTGATTTGATTTCTGGCCATTTAAACTCTGTCAAACCACAAGACGGAAATAGAAAATGGAAATGCAAATACGGGATGTTGATTTTGACTACTGATTATGGTTCTTCAATAAAGTTGTACTGTATATTCTGCCTATGTGAATTCTAAATTCCAGTGAGTCAGAACAATAATGTACTGATGCTGATATGCAAAATTACAGTAAGCCACTGTGTATTCGTAAAAGTATTATGAATCAGCTTGTCAAGTGCAACACACTAACATTCCTAAACTATCAATACATTATGTAACTACTGTAAAATTAATGAGTGTAGGCCTGAACAGAATGGCAGCAACTTATTACAGCAAAATAGATGATGATTGAAGCAGTAAGAGAAAAATTCCCATCCTCTTGTACAAAGAAAAGTGCTTCCAGAGAACGTCAGAAAAGCAACAGAGAGGGGGTCTTAGAGGATGAGACGTGGACACACCATATATGTTGTAAGACATACAGTACTACAGTAACTTTAAGTTTCAGATTTCATCACTCCAGATTTTGAACCAAAGGTGTCAGAGTTTATCATAATGGTATCTTTTTTTTGCATAGTTGTCACAATTAAACTAACAGATCATCAAACTATTTTGACCATCAAGTTCAAGCCTACGTTCTGCAACAGGACAAGGATCTGATGGCCTAGTCAAAGTCAGGACTTGAGCCCTTTAATGAAAACTAAATTATGTATTTGGTTATCTTTATGTAATATTAAATTAGGTCAAGTGTGACAAATAGATACAATAAAATATAAACCAGAAAGGGGGAGATCGGCCAAATCATTTTCAAAAAGAGATTTTGGACGATCTGTAGTATTGGGTCATTTCTAATTTTCATCTTAAGCAATGTAAACAGTTTCAAAAAATTAAGACTGACTTATTTGATTCAATCATTTAACCCTGATGACCAGAGGAATCACATGATAAAATATAAAAACCTGGTTCATAATTTGTGTCACACTTTTGGAGTGAGAAAATGAGAAGAGGTTTTAGAGGGCGCAAGACAATAAGCTGTTAGGAAATATGCATCATTCATTTTCATTTCTTTAGAGAATATATCCTGAGCCTAACTGACGAGTTAGAAGAAATATTGAGCAACCACACTAAGAAGTCACAATATCACACTATTATAGTTCCTAAAAATGTTTTTCTAAGATTGGAAAATGAGCGGTGTGATGCGGATGCTTGGTCAGCTGCGTTGTTTAATGTGAAAAAAAAAAGGAATAATTTAACCAGAATTCATGGGGATTGTCAACTAGACTAAGCTAGATAGCACAGTGCAGCCGATGGCTTCAGATATCTGAACTCTTAGTTAGACCAAAGCCATAGCCAGAGTCTGTGTTTGTGCAACAAAGACCTGGAGTGGGGGTGTACCTGTGGGGAAGACAGAGGGAACATTGTCTGCATCTCCAGCCACCAGCGAGGGCACAATCCAGGTGAAGCCATAACCTGTGAGACCCACGGAATGAGCCACCTCAAAGATGGTGGTAGCCTCTTCTTTTGTGCAGTAGAGCAGGATGACAGGACTCTGCAGTTTCTTCATTTGGTTCTGGATCTTGGAGTCTCCATCGTCCACTGACATGTCCAGTAGGAGGACTTCTTCCAGCTCCCAGCCCACAAAGCTGTTGTCGATGGTGCTGCGGACCTAAAAAGGAAAGGGAGATGTGATTTTAAAGCAGAGTGTAGGCTGCGTACCTTCAGTGGAGTTGTTAAGGACAGATACTGGAACAAAACTGACTGAGATGTCTCCTCCTCCAGCTCCCAGATTGCAAAACTGTTCTGTCTTTACACATCTCTCGGGAGTAGGAAGCAGTGGTCGATTTTTTTTTTTTGTAAATGTAAAAACAGAGAGATTATGTAATCTCCTCTCTCAAATCTTCAGGCTACTGTACAGTATATCCTTACAGACACACAGAAAATGCATAGATAGAATAGAAGATATATAAATTCTCTTTCTTTCAAAATGGATTTCTTTTACAACTATATCCCTGCTGCGTTGATAGATTTTGTGCTTTGTGATGCTCTAGAAAAGTCATCAAATGTACATACATACAGTATATATATCTATATATATATATAGATATATATCTATATCTATATCTATATATATTTATGTTACTGGTATTACATAACATACATTATTTAGATTCAACATAAAACTAATTTGACTTTTGCAAAAGCACTAAATATCCTTATTTACAACCTCCATTCGAACATTCTTACTTTAACTTTGTTCAAAGGAAACAAATGGCCACAGCTGCAATATTACTGAGAAATATGATTAGCCGAACTTTTTTTCTTCTTTTCTGATGTGTCTGATGTTCTGAGTTATTCAGGATCTCATACCAACGCCCTTAGAGAGACTGTTCTCAGCCTTGGAGATAAGGAGGCTTAGTGAGTGGCTGCTTCAAAAAGACATGTTTGACCAGTCTGCTCTTTTCATAAAAGCAATCAGAAAATGAAACTCACTACCCATTTCTATCAGAGTGCACTAAACTGTATTGTTTTTAACAGCCTGAAATTATGGCGTCAAACTTTCGCAATGACCATTTTATCGATTGTACGTAATTCTTCTGCTAAATAAAGAACAATAATAAAAAAAAACTGGTAAACCATAAAGATCAGACATAGATATTATCAAAGTATTAGAAAACAATGAAAAACTTGCCAGTGCTGCTGTAATGGATCCCCAAAAGACAAAAGTAATAATACTTAATGTGCCTGGGAGACAGAGTGGAAGTGAATCTCTCATTTGAATCCATGGTTGAAAAAGTTTATAGACATTAGATTCATAAGTATCCTGCTGATTCTGGATAGATTTTTTTATCAGAGGAGCACATTTATATTTGAAGGTGATGTCCCAGACAATTTCTGGCCTCACTGTATTGCCAAGTGATATATTTAGTAGAAGGCTGGTGCATTTAACTTGAAAATGAGCAGACAGATAGTGCACGCACCTCCTGGTATACACATTACATGTATTATATGAGTGAATCTATTAGGGGGTGCATATTTGTTTGCTTACCTTGTTGACAAAGTCTTGGTAACCAGGATAATACGTGGTGACTACAGAGAAGATGTACCAGTCATATTCCTCCATGATGTTCAACATTACAGAGGCCTGCTGCTCGATGGAAGGACCAAACTGGAAAAACATGGAGTGGTCATCCTGTGAAACACAACATGGAGCCAATGAGCAAACAAGGTCATGAGTCATACAGAATGAGAGAGGAGCACAGATGACGACAGAGTGTGTCTAGCTACTGCAAGCCTCAGGAACAGATCCTCTTTATGCATCCATGCTTTGTAGCTGCACTAAAGAATATGCAACAATATGACACCATATTCATTCATATTATTAAAGTTGTTATGCTGATGTACAGCAGCACCCACATTCTGATGTGCTTTCCCACAACAATTCTTTTTGATTCAGTCAGACCTTTACTCCCATGTAGCGCATTCATAACTAGTGGAAAAATGATTTTTCCACTAGTTATGAATATTCAAAACCAGACAAGGTGACTCATTCACTATCAAGGAGATGTGCCAGAGAGCACCACAGGTAAGACGGCCACCTGGTTCAGTGATACAGTATTTAATGTAGGGTACCAAATGTGTAGACAGAGAATTTCTGTCAAAGCATTTTTCTTCAAAGACAGAGGAGTAATAGATGAATTAGGAAGCACTCCTGGAGCTCCAGGAGCCTGATGCCTGGTGTTGGTCAAGGGCAGCTGAGTCAGCCATTTAAAAGTGAGAAACAGCTCATCAGGACACAGATGTCAAGATAGATTATTCACAAAAGCTATGATGGGGGATGTGAAGAAAAGAGCATCGAGTCAGGGGTCTTCTATTTGTCCAGAGTGAAATACAGTGAATACTGAAAAGTAACTGAAATTTGTGGAGTAAAACACTGGCTGCTGGTGAAGTATTTATTCATCTCCTTAGTTCAAAAAGACAAGAAAAATGTTTAGATTAAATGAAATGCTTAACATTTGGAGGAAAATCTGATCTCTGTGCCTTAAATCCGAAGCTGCAGGATGTTGTTAGACTAGCTCAGCATAAAGACTGGAAATGGTTAAGCAGCACGTGTAGCTGTCTCCAAAGTGATGAGCCTACAGCCATAATGACTCTGTGTGTCTATGCTCAGGCAGACAGACCTTCAAAATACCACAAGCAGCTACACAGTGGCGAGCAAGTGTCAGTGCAAGTAAAAAACCCCAAAATGGACAATGTCAGCTACACTAAACACCTCAGGAACATCTGTCCAGAGGAAGAAGGACTTTATTTATTGTATTTAACAAATTTGGATTTTGTTCATGTTTCCTCTTACATTCAACCAGCAGTGCAAAACACAAATATATTTAGTGTAATTTCACATACAACAAAGAAAGGAAAAGAGGTAAATTCTCATATTTGAGAAGCTGCAACCTGCAAAATTTTGACAGTTTGTTTTGACGAATTACTGACTCCATTATTAAATACTGCCAAAACTAACCCTTTTTACATCAAAATTCATTTTGACAAAATTAATATTCTCACAATCTGATATTCTGATGTCTGAGATATTATTCCACAGCAAGGAGTAGTATATATTAATATATGTAAAAATATTAGTTTTACAGTATTAAAAAGAGATTTCAAGTTTGCAGTTTAAGATTCACTGAATCTAAACTATTTTTACATATTACTTTGTATTACAGTTTAAAACATGTAACACTTTTTACAAGAGTTAACATCCACAAAAGGGTCAAAATATTTGTTTATAATGAAGAATAAAAACACATATACATGCATGAAAAGATCCACCAACACCTCTGAGGATGTCTCATTTAAACACTGTGTAACATATAAATTAGTCTGTCCTGTAATAACTCTGTCTTCATTGCTCTGATTTCCGGATACAGTGTGTGAGTAGGCACAACTGTGTTCCCTAGTTTACTGAACTAGTTTTTCCTACAAAGCTTGAAGTCTTTATGCTAAGCTCGGCTAACGTGTCCTCACTTACATGTGGTCTCGAGTTCAGCTCACACACTGCTGAACCCACATGAACAATCTGATGTTCATGTGCATGCACACAGACACTCACCGTGTGTCATCCATCCACGTGTGCAATCAGACAAGCATGTTAGTCATGCAGTAGGCTGAGCACTCCTGGAGTTAGCTACACTACCTCCACTCTACATCAAAGCCTATCTCCCCCTTTCTCCACCTTTTTACCCATGGAGACAGAAACGATATGCTACCTACTTTCCACCGTAGTGAGGTAATATTGCTGCAGTGTCAAGTGATGGGGGAGGGACTGGTAGTGGTGGAAATGAGAGAATAAATAGAGTGTGTCTGCATGCAGGCTGAAACCTGACAGAAACACTGACAGAAAATGTTCAGGAAGGTAATGAAGGTATTCCCATGCATGACCGACACAGACATCGAAAATATCCAGTAAAGCACCAAATGTGTATTAATCCTCTGCTGAAAATAGTCCCAGACATTTTCTCATTTAGTCTAGTTTGTGAAAATAATGCAATTAAATGCCATATATATGACACATCTTTAGGGATTTGCATCTTAAATAGGAACAAATGATCTTTGGGTGGATGCCACAGACAAGGTGGGTGTATCAGAAAGTACTGACAGCTGAAGTCATTGTTGGTTTTGGTCTTTTAATGTCTTATTTGCCAAAGATCTGTGATATTTTATATGCTCTCAGCAATGTAACAGCGCAGCTAAACTAGCTAAATCACAGCTCTTTCTGAGAAGCGTCTAAATGAAATTAGAAACTTACACATGATGGTTATTTTATAAGCTATCTCCAACGCTCTTAGATTCAACAACTTTATAGTCGAGTACTTTATGCAAACAAGTAAACAGATAAAATGCTTTAGTATTTCTCCCTGAGAGTTTTAATACTGGCTGCGAAGAGAAGACTTTGAAACAGCATTTAGACATTCATGTTTAATTAAAGAGTTAACTCGGCGAATGAAATATTAAAAATCCTAACACCTTCTTTTTGGCTTCTTTTCAAAACTATCTGAGGAAAGTTTTGTGTGTGTTTACAGGACGCTGAACCTCAGTGTTTATAACATCCTGGCTACTTCTGCAGAATGTAACTTCTCAATGAGAACCGTTTTGCTCTTTAGATTATCCAGACTAATCAGGACACTGATTTTGGAAAGACATTCTGCTGCTCAGTTGTTTAAATTGTTATTTTTTTTCAACACTGTGAGCACCACAACTGAAATCCCACAGACTGTGTCGGAGCTGGCAGGAGAAATCTAAAAAACCTAAGACGCATGAAACTAAAACTATTGTGTCTGCATGGCCCGTTGTGACTCGGTTTAAACAGTCAAATGTATATTTTTATAATTTAAGACACGTTGGGCTGCATTACTGTGCAGATGCCACTTCTCTACTCTACAGGTCTGTATCTTGGTCTGTCATTGCCTCTCACTTACTCACACAGTTTCCATTTCACCTCCAACTCCCCCCTTGTCTCTGTATCTCTCCTGCTTCTTTCTTTCTAAAAGTGAGCTCAGAGCGGCGTAATCACTTGTGAGACCAAACCTGCCATTTACAGGGATCGTGAGGGCACTACTTACTTCATTTTCTCCTTCTTAGATTACAGCTAATCATCATCTCATTCTGCTTTCTCTTTTGTACTATAATCACTGCTATATAATTTCTGTCCTTTATTCACATGGCATTAGTGTCAGTATTTTTCTTCATCTCTCCTTCTATTGACCCCACCACCTTCACCTATCCTTTTCCTGTCTGTTCTCTGTTTTTACATAATGTCCTGCAGCTCCATTAGTTTATATCACAGAGGTGTGAAGTGTCCCGGGGTGGCGCAGTCTGTGTGTGTCATTACCGGAGTGACCTGCCTCGCTGCCCAGTTGTTTTCCTGCCTGTCGTTTCACATCATACACTACTCGACTGTGAGCCCATGAAAGCGGTTTGTCACCTTATTTTCAAGCTCTGTTTTTTGTGTCTCCTTTCTTTAAGCTATTGTTTTTGCCTGTGGGAAACATTTTGTCATTTGTGCTGTCAGAGTTGGTTAGACTGCTGAAGCTGACTAGTGTGACTGCAGGTAGGACAGGTATGAATGCATAACAGTGGTTGTGATACAAATGATTTTTTAAAAGTAATTTACAAATGCTAGACTTGTGCTGTAGGTGCATTTCTCATGTTGGTGTAAGACAGTTGAAATGGAATAGAGAAAAAAAAGGATCAAATATTAGTGTTGTGAAGCAGTAACCCGTATGATTCTTCATTATCACAATCCCTGCATTACAGCTCACTGGTTGTGTCTTCAGTTTGACATAAAAACATAAAACGCAACCAGAAATCAGAGAAAGCACCTATCATTGTCTCTGCAGGGTGGCCCTGTCAGTCTGGATTAAATGTTCAATGACATTATTCTGCATGACGTAGTTCCATTCACTATCTGTCTAAGTTGATCAATAACTCCTCTCTTGTACAGTTTATCTCCTCAAGTAGAGAAATTGGTTTGGTATTCAAGATGCATTTTCTCTTTTATTCTCCTTTTTTACCCTTTGACGGTTTTTATTATGTTCAGCTGACAGAGCAATTCAATTCCACAAAAAAGTTGTAATCCTGAGCACTATAATAAAAGAAACACATAAATTCATGACAAAGGTTTAAGAGACACTGAGAGTCACTGATGTACTTGCAAATCTCCTTTTTTTTGTGGTAGGCCATGACCAATTAATGTATTATTGTCAGTTTAGTCTTTGTTTCTTTGTATTACTAACACCCCCTGTTGTATCTCCTTTCTCATCCTGAGTCACATCAAATGTTGCTTTGGTGTTTCAGCCTCAGCACAGAAATCTCAAAATAGTCTAGGTGTAGTGGCACAGACTCTGCAAGAGTGAGCTGTGTGAATTAGGCTAAAAAAAAAAAGGCTGGCAGGAGAGTGAATCACTTTAGAGGTATTATTCAACCTTTGTGCAGATACGGCACCAGAGAGCTAGTTTAGAAACACAAACCTCTGTGTCTCGTTCCCACTCCCTGAGGTGCTGTACTGCTGCCTAACCTCCAGTTAAGACGGTGACTCCACACTCTCCCTGAACTCACTGGAGACCCAGCGGATGACAGAAATATACAGCATGTTAATGCACACACTCATCTGTGTAAATAGAACACAAACTATTTCCATTTTTTTTTCCACAAATCGATCCCAACAGTGCTGACGTCTCTCTCGCTCTCAGTGTAAATGAAACATGTCTGCCAGTGAAGCGTGAAGTGCTGCTGCATGATTTAAACCCATTAAGACAGTGAGCGTTGGGTGCTTTTGATTTCGCTCAGATTGTCACTGACACGTCTTTGGATGCGTAGTTGGAGCCGAGCCTGCCTCTGCGGCTGCAGCTGCTGCGTCAGTGTGCAGTACTGTACGGGAGCTGAGGGGAGCGAGCCTCAAGCAGGAGGGCTGAAAGGATTTGGCAACTCATCTCCATGTCATGCCAATGAAAGCCTGTCTCCAATTAGATTTGCAGAGGAAGAGCGACATATCGGCCCACCGCTCAACAAGCCCTGGTGGGAGAGGACTGGAGAGTAGAGCAACAGAGCAAGAGAGGAACACAGAGAGAGAGAGAGAGAGAGAGAGAGAGAGAGAGAGAGAGAGAGAGAGAGAGAGAGTCAGACACAGAATAAAGAGGGAGAGAGCGAGAGAGAGTGTGGGTGTTAAATCTGAGAGAGATAGAGGGGAGTCTCGCTTGAGAAAACAGGCAAACCCTCAGAACTCACAGAGACAGGGCCTCACAAACACACACACACACGAAAACACACACACTAGTGGCAGCGTACACATCGTTCCCTCCAACACTCAGCTTTTCCACTTCATCACACTTGTCTTTCTCCACCTTTCATCTTCTTCTCTCCGTCTCTCTCTCTCTCTCTCTCCTCCTCACAGTCTGAACACTGCCACTGCTGCTGTCAATCCTCCCCAGTTTCAGCCCGACGTGCTTCATCATCATATTTCTAATCAAACTCACACTGCGTGTTAATTAATCTCATATTCGGCAGTTTAATTATCAATGACCCTATTTCCACGTCTCTTCTCCAGCTTTGTTCAGTACACTTTATTTTAAACATCCCATAATGTTCTGACTGATTTACTCTTGCTATTTTTGTCGAGGAAATTATTTTTGAAGCGCTAAAATATGATTCACTCCTACAGCAGCCAGTGGAGCGATGATGATGGCACTGCTTTCCATACAGGATACAAACGCAAAATACAGTATGATGAGCAACAACACAGACAGAATTAAAAGAAACAGCATTAACTCAGAATCAATTCATTTTACATAGTACTGCTTGTGATAAAATTCTGCTGATTAAGAGCTGCTGATGTATAAAAAATTGATTATTCACTATCATTACATGCAATTAAAACAGGATGATAGGATGTTGTTTGCTCATTTCTGTTGTGCGTTAACATAATAAATTAATTTAACTGAGCAATAAACATATTTAGCCAATAGTTTTTCTCTTGTAACATAATTGTATTTGATTTGTTTGTTGTCTTTCATCAGTGCAGCTCGAATAATTCGGATATATTATGGTCAAGATACTGAAGCAACGTTTAGTGAGAGATGAAGGAAATTCTTTAGCTCCCAATTTTATAAAAATCTCTTTTTTGTTATAGCCATAAATCAAAACTACCTGTGAAGATGATCTACATCACCTGAAATGACCTCAGCAAACACTTGCTGTGCAATGTTGTGACCAGACAACCCCACATGGAACAACCTGCACCAGAAGATTTCTAAAACCGATGATACAAACACACACACAAACACACACTTCACATAAAATCTAAAATCAAGTGCTTACAGTAATATATTCACACAGATTCTGTGATTTCAAGTGTACAAATGTGATGAAACACAGTCAGAACTGCCAACACACACAGACACACACAGCTTCAAATACTACCATGTACCTCCAGAGGGGATAGAGCAAGATTTGGAACCATTTTCTACCAGTTTATGCCACAAAATTAACGTTCTAGAGATTCAGCAGCGTTCGCAGCGTGCTGAATTTAAACAAGAGTGCTGGAAAAAAATATGTAGAGTAAAATATATATATATATACATATATATACGTGTATATATATATACATATATATATATATAAAATAAGATTTATATGTTTAAATAAAAAAATATTTAAACTTTTACTTAAAATACAACAATTACCTGGAAAGCGTCTGAGGAGCTTTACTTTCAAAGCACAGTACACACAAAAATAATTATACGTTGATTCTCTCAGTAGTGACTGGAACGCAGCTGTTTCTCTTCCTCCCCACCTGGTGAGTAAAGCTCACAAATCAAATCATGCAAATTATGTCCTACAGTATTTATTGTAGGCTCAACACATCAGTTCCCTGCAGAAAGCTGTTAGTGGCTAAAAACAACGTTTTGTTGCTGAACGATGCTGCCATCAACAAATTTGTGTATTTGGCTACAAGACTGTGTTCTGCTGATACAAGAGCCATGAGTAATCAAAGCGGTGGGAGATAAAACATGTTAATATGCCCTGTAGGCAACAAACCCAAATCTGGCTGGCAACTAAGTTGCCCACCCACCTAAAGTGATGCCTGCATGACAGGTATCTTTAAATATAGGCTGCATTTCCATTAAATGTAATGTAGATTCATTATTTTGCCAGTACAAAGTTTAAAAGGAAATACAAATGAAGAAATATGGAAATCTAATAAGACTTCCTGAGAATATACACAAGCTTTCTTTAAATAACAACTTTGCACAATATATTCTGTGCTAAGATACATTTAATATATTAACACTACACAGACTGATTGAAAATTATAGAGCATATTCGAGCCTCTGAGATGATAATGTAATGTAGTATAAATTAATATGATCAGGTGTTTTCTTCTTTACAATATAGTTAAATGGTCATTTCACACATTAAACTGACCCATTCACAGTATTTGTTACCCCGCACACCCTATCTGACAGCTAGCAGCTACACCACATGTACACAGGCTGTTTAGATGCATCAACTTCATCCTGATTTAGCAACTAGAAATGAGACTTAGTAACAATGACATCATCTGCAAATCTCATACCAAGTAGGGAGAAAGAGGCTGTGGAAACAAACTAGGCACATTGCCACACGGCTTATATTTGGCTAAGCAACGAGTGTTAGCCCACCGCTGACAGACTCAGAGGAGGCGGCTGCATCAGCCGTCACTTAGGTCTCTTGTGCTGCACTAAATTTGAAGCTTTTTCCACATTTTTTTAATGTTGCTTAATATTTTATGAATCAGTTACTCCCATTATTATGAAGTGCAGATGATGTGTTATGCTGGAGCAGTGAATTAGCTCACTCCTGTTAATAAAACCATCCAAAACCACCAAATTACTTATAATCAATATAAAACATTTAAGATAGATCGAATAACCAGATGCAACTGACAACTGACATTATTTATTTTTTGTATTTGGACATGTTGATACCATGAAACTACCACAACAATAAGCCGTTCTGTAATGCCATCCCTCTTTAAAATATGTATAAAACAGAACAAAAATGTAATAAATGACAAATAATCAGAAGTGTATAAAGTACACAAACTCAATACTACATGCACAAAAGTAAAAGTACTCCACTAAGAAAAAAGTGTATTTTAACAATACAGAATTTTATGCTGGTGAAAACATAAATGTTTAGTTCAGATTTGCTCAACAAATTCTTAAAGGTGAAAATGATGTTAAAAATGTGTGGTTACGCCTTATATAGTGACAGGAAGTTAATCTATATATGATACATCAGCCTTTTACTAATATATAATGATTTACATAATAATATATTCCTACAAAAAAGAAATAGTAACTCATTATTCATTTTGCACAGTGGAAATAAGGGTATTGTTTTCTTTTTTCTGAATGTGATTATTTTCTCTTACTGTCAGTTAGATATGATCAAGTTGCAGTCAGCGCTCAACCATCAGACTCCTTTTAAACACCAGAGGGTTCCTATTATCTTCTCAAAAAGACGCCATCATGTCTTCAATCCTGCACCGCTAGCTACTGAATCGTCAACTGAATGTCTAATTACAATAAATGACTCTTTGTCTCAAAAGCACACACACACATCAAAAAGCAAATGCTTGTACAGAAATGTTTATGAAGAGCACAGTAATGCATTCACACAAACTCTATGATTTCAAGTGTACAATTGTGATGAAACACAGTCAGAACTGCCAACACACACACACACACACACACACACACACAAACACACACACACACACACACACACAAGACACCTCTGAAAGCACAAGAAGAAACCAGTGTTTGCCTCAAGCTTTCTGCACCACTCCACCGCTATTGCCACTGCGCACACTACGAGCAAGATATAATTAATTGTCTGATTCAATCTCCTGCTGTTACATCTGATGCTTCAGCACCACTCACATCATGTCAGTCAAGCCCAAAGCCTTGTCCTAACACAGAGTGGCAGAGACGGCAATGGAGAACAACGAATGGAATCAAGTCTGCTGATAGATTTGAAACAGTTTGAAGTAATAAAATAATCTTCACCAAAATATACTTTGGCAAAAAACTAACACATGCCAGAAACAGCAAGCCCAGAGACAATGAGGGAGGGAGTCAATTTAGCATCACCTTTGGCCCTGCAAGTTAATGGAAAGCTCTGTCATGAGGACTTGATTAAGCTCGTTAACACAGCAGAGAACTCAGGTAATTAATCACTGACACATAGCAGCTCTGCATGCTGACGGGGTTAGATCGCACCAATCCATATGAGCCAGAGACCCAGTTAGACCTGACCCCAGCAGCTACATGACCTGCCTAACCAACTGGTGTGCTGGCATCTTTAAGTGTGTGTGTGTGTGTGTGTGTATGTGTGTGTGTGTGTGTTTGTATATGTGAGAAAGAGAGGTAAAAAAAGAGGATGATAAAAAGAGAGAAAGAGGAAAAAGGACAAAGATGGATTTAGCCAGGTCTAGACACTGAACAGTGATAGAAGCCCGCTTACACATGAATCCTAAAATAAACAGAGCTGTATTTCCTGTTGGTTTTACACTTTAATTATGTTAATCTGTTTTTCACCCCCATAGGCTTTTTATGAGAGCAGAACCAGCTCAAGTTGAGACATCCTGATAGTCCCAAAATGTGCAGTCCCAAATAGCACTGTTTCATTTGACTCGTGTCCTTCAAACTTCACAACTCGTGTCCTTGTGATTGAACTTTATGTGTAAAATCTGTGAAACGCCTCTGTAATCTGATGTCTCAACTCCTTACAAGTTTTACCTAGCTGTACCTGGCTATGTCTGTTCGCTGTTATGGCTTCTGGCTACACTTAGTGGAACTGAGCCATTGTTAATGTTGTTAGTTGCACCTGTGCTTTTCCTGTAATGAGTCAAAATGCCTGCAGAGGAAAAAGTGAGTGTTCTCAGCTTTTCTCTCACGGCAGCCACACACTGAAGGTGAGGTTGTCACACTGGACAGGCTGCAGTCAGATATGTTTGCTTCCTTCCAAGTTGTCTGCTGTTATTAAAATCAAACATATTAAAACTACAGGGGCCAACAGTTTGGATGGTTGTAGTTATTACTGTCCTGTGACTGTAGGTAGTCAGTATTTGCTAAGTTGTGTGTCTTTATTCACAGTCTTTCTGTGTATGTTTTGCTTCTTTCTTTCTTATGCTTACTTTCAGGCACGTGCAAAGAACGACATACAGAATACAAACAGATGCTTACTCAGCCACACAGTTGATAATGAGACTGGTGTGGGAAAATGTCTTTACTCAAAGTACTCTAAGCACCACACTGACTTCAAATTGATAAGCCAAACCTTTGGTAAACATTTATTCATTAACACATCAAGCAGTTGCAGCAACATTGTAATTCATTTGGAGTTGTGTTCATGTCAGTCTGGCAAATGTTAAGTCCAGTGTGGCACTGAGCAGGTTGTGTGCAGCACAGCGGGGTTTTAGAACCTCTCGCTGAAAAAAGCCACATGCTGCAATTTAAACCAACACTGTAAGAGCAGAGAGAGTGAATGAAAACAGTAATGTTGTGGGTTGGATAGGTGACAGTGAGCTGCCACTCACTATGAGTGTGTATAACACTGAGGAAAGCTGCAGACTTAGGTAGATACTCTCTGTAGTTTCATCCCATTTCACACTTTTTTCACATTGTTATTTGATACACTGTTAAAAATATGGATTACAGTCACTTTAAATGTGTAAATAGACTTTGCCGAAATCAAGCAAACTTCATCACTAATTATCTGCAATCAGTTTTACTTTGCATCACTGTTATGATTCTAAACTGATTCTGAAAATATTTCACATTAACACGCTGCCAGGGAAGAGAAGGATTATGCTCCCCCGGGCTCCAAAATGTCAAACATTTGTGCAAGAAGTGTTGAGTTTTACTGACAGGAGCTTAACAGAAATTAAATAATGAAAAGAGAAACCGAAGCGACTAAAAACAATTAGTGAATGAAAACATACTTTCCTTTAAAAGGAAAACCTCAGAGGAGCAGGGGGTTAGGTATGACATGATTGGTAAACACTTAGAAGGTATTATGTTTGCATAAACAACAAACAGCATTAAAAGCAAATTAAAAGGGCAGGATATCAAAAGGAAGATTTCTTCCTAAAATATGAAATGTACTGCAAAATAATAAGAACTTTAAATCGAAATCCTTCTATTATAACACTGTTTCAAACAAAAGCCTAGTCCCAGTTGTAAATAAATATTACAATGTTTGTGAATTTATAGTATTTGTAGTAAGAAATGTGTGTTATGTATCATTTATGTGGGTAAAACTGTATCAAGGTCAAATGCTCTGTACTGCAGTGCATTATTGCATGCTCCTTGACTGATCTACCGGTGTAAGAGCTTGGCGTGAACCTTTAACTGTGTCAAAACACATGTTCCTCTCCCTCCCTGTTTCATCCACAGTATCATCCCTACATCCGTACATCCAGTGATTTCAGTTCTGCTTTCCTCTCTAACAAGCACACAGGGTGAGAGTGCAGCCTTGAGTCAAGTGCAGTGTGCAATGAGAGACATGCGGTTCAAAACCCTGTCATGACGCGCTTTTCTTCTGCATGTCTTGAATCCATTTCGCTTTCTCTCATTGGCCCCTCCACTTTTCCTGAAGCATCCCTTCTCATCCCGCCTCGGCTTTTAGGCGTTCATCAGCAGTGGGAGAATGAGGGTGATTTTCTCTCTGTGTTCTCTTCTGTACACTCCTTTGTCTCTATCTGTGTTTCACTAAATCTGTTGCACTTTTTCTGAAGCTCCGTCTCTCTATGTACATGTTTCTCTCGCTCTCTCTTGTCTTTACCCCGCACACAGTTAAATCAGATAGGATGGATAAGTGTGGCAGCATGGTTAAACAGATACCAGAGGCACAACAGAGAGCAAAAATCAATCACTTCTCCTCTTTCCTTTCATCAGCTATCTCTCTCCCTCTTTGTGTCTGTAGCTCTCTCTTCCTTCTTCCATCTTTCCGCTCTTCTGTTAGCAGCGTCCTCCTCCTCATCATTATCTTTTGAATGTCATTCAACACTTCCTTCCTATTCCAATATATTCCTTTTGATTAAAAAACAAATCCCCTCACTTTCCAAAACATGTGCCCTTCCTCCTCCTTTCTTCTTGGAAAGCACAGATGTCGACCCCTCTTCCATCCATTTCCTCCATTTGTGGTGTACGTCTCCTTGAACCGCGCAAGACTTTTTGACTGACAGCATCTGGCCTGTCAAAGACGGGGGAAGTCAGGGAAGAACAGGACTGGGAAGCAGAAAGTGAAGGAAAGATACACGTAGAAGAGAGGAATGAGGGATAGAGAAAGACATTTCTAATTCAAAGAGACATGCAGTGTTTCCGTGGCAACCCGGTTTCCATAGAAACGGTCTTGCTAAAGATGCCATTAGTGTGAAAAAATGCCAACTTACACTGTACTGCACTGTATGCACACAAATATAGGAACATATCCGTTCTTACACGTTAAGCCTCTTCCACATATGAGAAAAGACACATGAGCTCATTCCTGCACAGTTTTACTCACTGATACACCTGAGGTCAGTTTTAATAGTTCAATTACAGGCCACTTATTTTGGTAGCTCAATTATAGTTTCGGCCCTTTGGGGAAATAAGTGACAAATCATCTCGCTAATATTATTACCTCTATATAGCGTTAGTGCTGAGTTTTGTTGTGACTTCACTCTTCAAATTACCTCCTTCAGATTTGGCTGCAGGGGATAAATTTTCCATATATTGTCTCATTGACCATGACAGCCTGCAGGTTGGGACCACCCACTCATCAACACACATGTATATACAGTATAATTAACACAAGCTAAGCTGAGCCAAGTGAAGTGCACTCTGAAGTGCTACTCACTGTTTGCATTGGGTTGGGAGGGGGGGGTTACGCCTGAACCACATGTATGAGTCATGTCATGGATGTTCCTGAAACATCTCTGCTGTTTTATAGTGGATGGCTTTTCACTCAACATAATGAGGTCTCATTACAACAACAGAGCTAAGTGACTGCTTCATCAGAACAAGATGTCCCTACGTCACCACGCCCTCTCTGAAGGCAGTCTAACATACTATCAACCCCGTCTGAAATTACATTTGTATACAACTAAACTGCAAATGTAATTGTCGGAATTACATTCTCTACAAAAACGTATTCTGGATTGCACTTTAGTTGTATAACAACGTAATTTTTTTTTACACAGGGTAGCATACTAAATGTCAGGATAGAACGTATTTTTAATATTTTTTATTATTATTATTATCAATCCTTTTGTTTCATTTTTTTCTTTATTAATTGATTATTTAATAGTTTGATTAATAATTGTGTCTATAAAATATGAGAAAATGGTAACAAATAGATTTTTCTCTTGTTTTGTCCTAACTCACAAGATTATTCACTTCATTACCATGTAAAATAAGAAAAAATATATTACATCCTGACATTTGAGTAGTAAGAACAAGAGCCCTAGAGATAGAAGAGTTGTGACATTGAGGGCTCAAAAATGACAGCATGATTAATTCCACATGATTCATGCAGCAGACTGAGATCCATTGAGGAAAGCTGATTTATCAGCAAAAACAACCATGTTACAACAGAACCAAATCAGTATACAGTATCAAAATATTGGCAATTGGCAAGCAATTCATTAACTGTTTAAACAGATGTCATAAGTCTAACATAAGCCTAGCTGACTTGAAAACATCTAGTTCAACAGCATCGTTAGTATTTGAATCCCCATCGTCCAAGTTTGTTGACGTACAAGGAGAAGACACCAGCAATTACCATTTGGGTTCTGTAAATTATAAGTTACTACAAACTAAAAGCCCTGATAAGAACCAAACTTAACCTAACTAAACTTAAATCAATATATGATAAGCTAAAATATACTTTATTGTCCTAAAAGGACTCATTCAATAGAATCAACGGCTAATGAGTCAAACCCCATTTTTATTTGAATCTCTGATCAAAGTTATGATTTAGGTTGTGATTCAGAGACCTGTAATAAGTTTGTCTAATTTGTGCTATGGTCACAGTTGTGGTGAGGTATTGTCAACCAACACCTTTGTGTTCACATGTACAAACTGATTTCACTTTCTGGGACATTTGGCTCCTGGCTCTTTAAAGATTTGGAATAAATTACTTCTTCTTCTTTAGATGCAAAAAACAGCTTTCACGCCCTATGAAAAGCTGTATAATAGTCTTCTTCTTGTGAGTCTGTAGCAGATGATGCAGCTTCTGTATCAGTGGGTAACGTGCCGAGGTTTGTAATCTCCCTGTGATGTTTGTCACCAATGTGGTATTCACATATTCAGCAGACACGAGGTGTCTCTCTATAAATTTCCCAGCCGAATGCACACGTCTTAAATACTTCTTATTTACTAATACTTGATTTAGAGGTTGGTTTGGTTAAGATGCTGTGTGAGAGATTTATCACCTGCTGTATAAAAACTGACATAATGTAATATTATTTCTAGATATTATGTTCACTCAGTCATCGGTGCAGAATGACTCACATTCGTTTTATTTGCTGTTTACACTTACACATTTTAGCTTTGGACGTCAAAAAATGCAAAAAATTCATTGAATGACATTTCATTTTTCTGAACTTATACACCAGCAGTGGCTTTGAAGGGTGAGAATTTAAGCTTTGAGTTGGTGCTTGCCTGAGAGTGCAGACTTACTTTGATGTAGAACAGAAGAGAAAAAAAGGGTAAGAGAGGGAGATTAGAAGGAAAAGCCGAGAGAGAAAAGGGTGGCATCAAGATAGAGAACATGAGAGGAAGGGAGAGATGGTATGGAATCCACAGAAACAATGAGAATAATTAGAGAAAGACGACCTGAAAAAGTGAAACAGAGGCACCCTATCTAAAACTGAACATTTTGGAGTTTGGCACTCCCTACCAGCATGTCTTGAAAAAACAGGGTGTGATAACACTCTGCAGGGGCTAACAGCTACAGTGTCACATCACCCTGGTATAATCACCTTTAGGTATTGCACACTCACTCAAAAAACAAGCTAACCTGACTCTGCAGCTCTCTTTAAAGACACTGTGTGTTAAAATCAATAAAAATTAAATCTAACTTTCTCTCTGTCGGGTCCAAACATGCTCCTATAAAACATACTTAGTATTAACAGACCTCTGCAGTAGCTGACACTGTATTTCAGGCTTTCCGTGCACTTGCATTTCAAATCCCATGCACTAAATATAGAAAGTAGCCCCGAGGGTTGAGAACTACTGCTATTTAGTACATGTGGTATTATGTGCTGGAGTAATTTTATAACTCCATCATTGTCATTGTATAGCTGTCTCAGCAACAGTTTGGAGATTCAGTTCTCTGCAGAGTGACAGCTTGATGGCTCTGCGTCCACTAACTGTGTAATAACAGGTGTCCAGATGATGATGGACATAACCTGAAACACAGTGCACACTCTGTATATTTTTCACCTGAGAGGAATTAAGAAAACCAAGGTTTCAAGTGTACGGTACACTCGTGGTCGACAGATGTTGTAAACCACAGCAGGAGACCTGAGTGCTGCCTAGCGTGAGTGCTGAGAACCAGGGCAAGGCTTATTAGAGAAGAGAGGGGAGTGAGTGAACGACTGCCAGTAAAGGTGCCACTCACTGGGTGTCACTCTCACCATAGATAAAGACCACTGAGCCGGATGTGTCAGTCTCTGCTACTGGAGAGACTCGCCAGCTGTCACCAACAGATACAGTACTGCTTCCCACTCTCCAGCACTAAAACATACAGACACCAGGGTATGCGAGCAAACACAGGACAAGGAAAACATGCACAAATGTGTAGGGCTGGACCCAAATATCTGGATATTTGCTCATTAGATAGGTATTAAGTTTTGCTATTAAGATATTCCTTTTTTAACTAAATGTAAGATATTGGTTATAATTTAACTATAATTTCACTGTAAAATTTGAAATTACATAATCTATTTCTTTTACATCCCTCTCACTTACACTGCAGTCAAACTGGAAGCTGTTTAAAAGGCTGAATACCAAATGTGCCATTTGAAGCTGGTGTACCATGGTGGCAGCATGAATGAAAATGGAGCAATAGACTCTTTGAAGGACATGACATAAGTCCACTCTGGTCCACTTGCAAAACAGCAAAACGGTGACAGATACTCTGAACACTGCCTTTTTATACTGGTATTATCAAGACAGGTAAACCATGTCTGGCACATTTTTTCAAAGGCTTCTTCAATGACCAAGACGAGAAGTTGACTTTTACCAGAATGTAGACAATGTAGGGGGTAAGCTTAGGGCTTAATGAGCTTGCCATGGTATTTTTACTACTTAAAAGAAATAAAGAAAAAGTTGAATCACTGCTTGTTTCCTTCAACTACCATTCTGCAAATATGTAAGATGTGAAAGGGTAACACAGCTATTAAGATGCAGCTCAGGTGGTAGAGTGGGCTGGTCATTAATTGTAGTGTTCAATCCCTGACTTGTTCTGTAAGTAAGCAATGAGAATCCAAAATTAAATCCCAAAAGCAATGTCACTTTGAACTGGCACAGAATCATCTGCCAGCTTAATGCAACATAACACATTTGAACACTGCTAACACACTTTTTATATCTGCTTTCGACCCAATATGAGTTTTTAAAAAATAACTTACTTTTTATCTTCTAATCTATACCCTGTACCCTGTGAGTGGTTATTACCTGTTCTATTTCCTTATCTATAGCAAACTAGAAGTACTGACATGCAAAAAGACCCCTTTCAGTCTCTATCTAAACATGAATATGAATTGTACTTCATCAGCGGAGGCATGAACAGTAAACCCATGTCTACACAGGCTGCTGACAAAAGATTCAGCTTCATAGTGTATTCAGCCGAAGTACTGATGTGTAGTCACCCACATTTTGGTCCAGTCCACGATCACTGCATTTATACGTGTAAAACTGAAGAGACACTTACACATAAAATTGCATTAACTATCAGTTACATTGATTAAAACTGTACCTCTTTGTTTGACATGTAGCTAAAACACCTCCTGTGCAAATCCTGAAGCATCATGGGGTATTAAAATTATTTTATTTTTATACAACAGCTTTACCAAATCATAAAAATGTCAATAAATGTAACAGGATGATGTAAATGTACCTATATACGCATATACTGGAGCAGCATATTATGGGATTTAGCTGATATAAGAACAAAAACATCAGTCCTGCACCAAAATGTTTTTCCTCAATTCCTCCGTTGCTCCTCTCACTCTCTCTTTCCTTATCTCAGTCCTAACAAATGGAGGTTCACTGATGAATGTAAATGACTGCACTCCCCTGCTCCGTGCAATTAGAACAAACTCAACATTTTTCTGCCTGTTTGGGATTAAATACCCACAGTCTGATGTCTCTCTCTCTGCGTATATAAGAGCCCTTCCTCAGCCTGATGCAAAACCATGAAAACCACCATTATGTGACAATTTTTTTCTGCTCTTATCTTTCTATCTTTTATCTCTCGCTGATTTGTATTCCCTAAACATAAAAAAACACTACATGATGAAGTGCAGTTTCATGAACGGTGGCACCAGAGCTCCCTCCAATATGTTCAGCTACAGAAAAAAACAATTAGCTTGAACCTCTACACTGACAGTGAATGCCAACAATTAAAGGTCATCTCAAACTTTTTGAGGCAACAGCGACAAGATTTGCTTTAAAGATGGGGCTTTGGGGTGTGTGGCAAATTAATTGTGCATGAATTACAGCAGGAAGTACTAATTTTGGTACTCGTGTGTTTCCTGCACTACTAGTGCACAATAAATAAAGTCTAAGACTCTCACACTGCTTTTTTAATATTGTGCACCTAGGCTTGACTGAGTAGTTGTTCTATGATTTCCTGCCATAACTGAGAGATCTGTCAGCATTAATATGTTCAATCCCACTGGCAACATTTGATGTTCTGATTTTAAACCAACACAGACAGCTGCTGTGATTGGCACATAAACAGAATAACACACAACAGTGCATCACTCTATCTGATCAATGCTTGTTTTTCAGAGGTTGCCGGGAACAAATTTTTTGTTAGTCAGTGATCACAGCATGTCCTCTAAACTAAAAGAAATATGCTGTTTGTCATTTCCACTCAAAACAACAAGTTTGAGTGTTTTCTAATCTGACATCCAGCAGAAACATCCTCTCTACAAGAACCATAAAAACGGACTATATATGGAGAACACTGGTAGCCTAATAGTTCACGCCCACGCCACGTAACTGCAACAGTGCCTGATTCAAGTCGGGCTGGGGATCTCTCTATCTACCCCACTGTTTCCTGTTTGTTTCTATCACTGTCAAGATATCAAATAAAGGTTAAACTGACAGAATTTTCAAATACATTTCTTATTTTCCACCAGGTAGAACAATGATATGTCAAATATAAATAAGAAAGGGATCACTAGTAGACCACAGACACCTTGTTTTATGGTCCTCATCCTTAATGTTACCATACATTGATCAAATATTTAACCTTTAATCTTAATCTTAACCTTGAGTAAACAGCATCAGACAGCTGTTTCAGTGAAGAAGAAAACTGTGACACACCCCCGTATGCTACCTACCAAGCAGCAAAGACAGTTAGTGATTAGCTGGTGAATAAAGTGGAGCATTTACTTTCTAAACAGTCAGATCTTCCTCTAAACAGTTGGTGGAAATGAAATAAAAGAGCTAAATCAGTGAACATGGAACGTGCATATGGTAGCAGCTGGATGGATGTACAACACTCAATAAATGCTATTTCTCCATATCTGCTGGATGAGTAAGCACCTGTTAACATGTTTGTAACATATTTGGTGAATATACAGTATTAGTCAGTGTTGTGTCTTGAACATGTTGCAAAAAATCCAAGTTGAAGCCTGACAAATTGGTTCTGCTACACAAACACCTTGGTTAAAGTTAGAGGAACATTGTGGTTAAAGTTAAAAATACTATTTGATTAGGGGAATGATCGTGATCATCGACTGTGTTTATTTGCACAAGTTTAAACAAGTTTACATGCACGAAGAAACCTTTTAAAAAAAGTTATAAAATAATATAGATTTTTGTCAGGTAAAGGTGCAAATAAGGTTTCATTTAAACAAACAACTAATGCTGTTGTTTTTCACAGGAATGTGAGAAATACTTTATATCTGATTAACAAACGAGGAACCTGAAACACTCTGAAGGAATCTACAATAAACTAGAGTGCTGTTATCATATGGTGTCACAAAAGGCTGATCTGGTTCCATTTGAATCATATACCATCTTTACGTAATAAGATTAGCTGGTAATTAGGCTTCACATGCTGGAATGTTAAAAGGCCTGATAGTTGTCGGCAGGGAGAAGCCAAGTGAGGCTCCCAAAGCCTTCTGACAACCTGTTGCAACCAAGTGCAATGCAGAGAAGTCTCCTGTGATCTCCAAAATTACTCATCCTGTCCACGCACAGCACAGCCACTGATAAAACAAATTCATTATATGAAGAGAAAGACAGGGAGACAGAGAAAAAGAAAGCACAGAGGAAAAGGGATAGAGGAGGGTAGGAAGGCTTTTATAGACCATTTGAAGGGCACAATTAAAATTTTGAAATTTATCAGGACAAAATGAGAGTGCAAAAAAAAAGCTGAATTTGTAAGAGGAGCCTGAATTTTTGGGGCAGTGAGGATGGAACCACATTCATAAACAGTTTGGGTGCTATTTGAAAGAACAACGCAATAAAAGAACAGCAACTAAGGGCAGAAATGGGAAAAGGATGAAAAGAAGATGTGATGGGAGCAGGAGTCCTTGACCTTGACTCCCGATTCCTTGATTGTCAGCGTGTGTGGATTGATTTTCCTCAAAACAACAAAGCTTTTTGAATGTTAAGACTTGTCTTCAGGGTTAAGGTTTGACATATGTTAACGTTAGAGTTGGGGTGAGTTATTTAGTAGTGATTTTTAATGTTACAGTGAGGACCACTGCAGGTTTGTGTGTGTGTGTGTGTGTGTGTGTGTGTGTGTGTGTGGGTGTGTGTGTGTGTGTGTGTGTGTGTGTGTGTGAGACAGTATAATGAGAAAATCTCTCATTCTGTGAGCACTCTGAAAAGGACCGTGCTGGTACGCTCTCACAGCGCTGACATAAAATATTTAGCTCCATAAACCTGTAACTACTGTACAGTGTTCTCTGTTGCTATATACAAACTGTGGGAAGAAGAATTATATAGGCAATAATGAGCACAGGTAAAAACACTCCCTGGTGTGACTGTTCGGCTGAGATTTCAACACATGATGAGATTAAATAAGATGTGAAATTCACTCTCTGTCTCCTTGAAATAAGTAGGTAGTACTCAAATATGTTTAAAATAGAAATTGCTGCATGGATTAAGATCTCTGCATATTTTCCAGTAGAGGTAGTCATAGATGCCTTGTTTACAATGGATTTCCTCTTAGGTCCTGATGTAGCTGTACATGAACTAAATTAGTGATCATAAACATTACATCTGCTAATCAACCTTAGTCCCATTCAGCCAGGACCACCATTTTTTCTAACCTTAACCTGAACCTTTCTCTCATAATCTATTGTCTGGGGATAATTAATTGTATTAGAATTCAATTTAAGTATTACTTTTAAGAGATAGAATTAGAAATTGAGCTTCTACAGCTTTTTAAACAAACTCACTAAGCACATACCAAGAAAACTACCTTACACGATGTCACAGTTTTCAGAAATTGTCTTCCATCCCCTGACAGCTTCGGACTTTGTTGTTTCATGACATCAGACATCAGAGTGAACTCTCTTGAATTTAACTTTGAGTGACAGATGATCATGTCCTCAGACAGAACACATTTTGCTGTCAAAGAACTCAGGTCTGACAAACAACAGATTATTTTTGGCCGGATTTATCCCCTATTGCATCTGTTGAGCTTTTAAGGGGTTAAATGTATGGCAAAGCCAGGGAAATAGGAACATCAGTCAAATGCCGGCTGCCACAGTATCTCACAGAGTGAATGAGGGAGAAAGAAAGAGTGTTTAAAGGTCTAATAGGATGGGATTAGTTTTCCAGAAAGAGGATGGGTAAAGTAATCATTACTGGAGCATGTCTGTTGTTTTCGTCCTGTCCAAATCTGTTCAGTCAGTCGCTGTGCACAAACTAACTCTAACATGAATTGGTCTTGATATCTGTGAGACTGAAAACAACATTTGTGTTATGTATTTTAGGGTATGGACGCTAGTTAAAACTGACACTAGATGCAAAATCTTGTTGCGATTCTTTGCTCTTGGAAACAAGCTATATTGTTGCTGTTCTTGCTTATCAGCATCAACTGTGCAACTTACATCTGACATATGGAACAATTTTGTTGCAGTGACAGTGCCCAGATGAAACAGACACTCACGCCTGTGTAATTATTAAAACCGATCACTGAGATTTCCTGTGCAACAAAATAACTTTTCTCGATACACGGCATTAACAATGTGGCATTATATACATTTGCAATTTAATACTGTAGTTTGTTTCTTAATTCTTTTGTCTTTTTTGGATTGGTCATAATTGCAAAAGGGGGCATTACATTATCCCCTCATGTACAACAACCAAGCATAATGGGATATGTGGTGCATGCAGGATGAAAGGAGGGGACTCATAAAAACCACAAACTGGGAATGGGAACAATAGGATGAGAAGACAGAGTGCACCCTTGGCTCAAGCAATCGTGTCAGCTGCAACAGATTAGCAAAGACCTTCATATCACTGTACAGTTACCAGTTGGCCAAACAGGTCTGCGAGATAATTTACTTCTCTGGTCACGTCTGTCTCACTCCTCATACACTTCTGCACAAAGGATGCCTATTTAAAGATAGAGAGGGTGTATAATTGTAGTAATCAATCAAGAAGTGGTGAATCAGTTTTCATTGACAGAGAGTGCTATGTCTCTATAACAAAAGGAGTTTTTTTGTCTTAAGGGATACAATGACAGCTTTTTCTTCTTATACAAAGTATTTTCTTTTTTTTTCAGCTGGAGAAATCACACCATAAGAGCCAGAGCACAGCAATCCATTCAACCATAGGTTTTACTATTGACCACCTGACAGATAGTCTTTCACCCCAAGAGAGATTTATACTAAACAAGCGGGAACTTTGAGCCATCTGTATGGTTAAAAAACTACGAGACAGCATTGAATGGGAAAACAAAATGTTGGGGGGAAAAAATCAACTTTAAGGAGTGTGGACCATTTATGAAAAATGGTTTCAGACTCTGCGTGCCTCTAGGTACCTTGTTTGCACTGAAAACAATTGTTGTAATCTCCCCAAACACAGGCAAAGAGGCTATTGTCATTGAAGACCAGCATGCTCAATGTATCCGCACACAGACACGCATGTGCACAAAAGCATGTACACACACAGCTTGAGACTTAACAATAGATTTGGAAGACCTCATTAGTCCCCAGAGCCAGAGTTGAGTGTGTGCCAGGGCCAACTCTGTTGTCCTATCATGTGAATACAAACATGTGCAGGGAGTGAATTAATGGCTAAAAGAAATCATGCAAATAGTTTGCTACATAATGGGCCTACCTGCATCTGTCACTGATTCATTATAACAGAATACTGGAAGGAAAAATAAAGCCAGAAGGGCTCTGACCTATTAGGCCAGTGTACATGTCTGCATCATCTCTACTGAGACTGTGACACATGTGGAATAATCAAAAACCATAAAAAAGACACGTGTTCAGTGTCGTTTTAAATGGAAAACTAATTGCTCACTGACAAGATATGGAGAAATCAAGTGGTGTTCCCTGCACAGAAGCCTGGAGTGAAGGACCACAGGAGGATGTGGAGCACAACAGATTAAACATAATTGTGAACTGATAAGAAACGGACTGAAAACAATTGAGTTACGGATGATGGAAAAATCACTCACTCGCTCTTACACAAAGGTATGTACACAAGCATTTGCAGGCAGTTCAAAGATTCTATAGGCTTCACGTTTCCAGAACTCCCAGTTCTCTCTCCATCTGAATTTTCTACTCTATCACACTTTTCTACACTCTTTGTTTTTTATGTAATACAGTGCATCTTTACTGTCCATTAAATAGTGTTGAGTTAGCATAGTCACAGCACCAGTTGTACCGTTATTAAAACCCTGTTTGACTTTTTCCACAATCACTCTGTATATTTAACGGGTATGTTCAATAAAGGCATAAAAGATCACGACTAGCACCCATTGACCTCCACTTTTGCCAGCTCAAACATCTGAAATCCCTGATGGGAGATTAATGTAGCTGTGCAGCAGCTACACTGAAAATTTTGTCTGTTTAAGTGCTCTCTCCAAGTCGTTAACGGTACTCTGTCAAAGAGTGCAGACAGAAGTGAAAAGACACATCACTCTACCACTAGTATACCATGTTCAGCAGAGAGGCAAATCTTCTCCAGAGAAATGATCAGTTGATGTTGGCACATTCAACAAGAGAGTCCTAGTTACTAAATCAATGCTCTGACCTGATTAAAGCTACAATATGCAAATTTTGCGAGTCAAGCTACCGATTCCCAAAATGAGAAGGGTAAGAAAGGTGAGTCTTGCTCTATAACCTTTACAAGGGAATATCTTATTTTATTTTTTACCAAATAAATATTAGGAAAAATACATAATTTAGCTTTAACCTGATATTTCTAAGTGAGAATGTCTACTGCTGTTTGGATCAAGTTGTTAATGAAAAGTCAGGTATAAAAGTCAGGATGCTGATTAAAATTAATCAACAATCAACGTTTTATATCTTCATTCATGATTTTTCAAGTTCCAGCAACAGGTTGTGAATTTTAATCGGGCTTGTTTATTAATGTTAATGTTGATTAATTTTGGTGCTAACAGAAATTAAAACAGTAGTATTTCTGGCTTGGTGCCCAAACTGCAACAGCTACAATCGCACTAAAAATCACAATTCACCCTCACCCTTCCCTCTCGCTCTCGCTCTCGCCACCTCATTTTCACCTCCTGTTTTCACACTTTAATCTAGTCATTCATCTACAACTACCCCCTGACCCCACCCCCTCCACTGGGGCACTATCCCTCATCTTTTTAGACTGCTTTTGTCAGAAATCATCATTTTTCTCTCTCCCTCTGCTTTTATACAGTATGTAGAGAGAAATATATAAGCAGCTGGTTGCCATGCCAACAGAGTCCACCACATTCATCCTTAGTGTGTGTGTGTGTGTGTGTGTGTGAGACTGTGACATGCAGAGGAAGAATAAAGGCTTAAGGAGAACGAGCCAAGCGAATGAGGGGAAAACACTTATTTCTTCAAAAACTGTGTTAAACATCCAAATATCTCTAATGATGTAGTCCCCCCCCCCCACTACTCACACACACTTACATGCTCTATTTCCACAGCAGTGGGTTTACTGCTACACACTTATCTTTTCCTGTTGTCACTCTCAGTTTGTGGCCTCTGTCTCTCTGTCAGCTGTAAAATGAGGTGATTACATGTTGAGCAAAATCTTCCTACTTCACACCCACACAAGTCTGTTAGTTCATAACCTCCTCTCTCTTGTTTATTGTCTAGTTCTTACCTTAACCTCTACAGTATCGCTCCATTGTTGTTGCCTCTCTTTTCCCATTATCTCAACTTCTGTGACATTCGTCGTCCACTGTGTATGTACATAAAGCAGTCTTTTATTAGATGAGAATGACTGATGCTTTCTGAGCGTCTCTGACCACGACAAACAGACCACTGAAGGAATCACTTTGCTGTTTAATGTACTATTCTTTAAACAGGAGCTTTTATTAAATTATTTCCTTACTGAGGATTGAAATGGTCTTGATTCAAATGTGAGGCAACAAGTAAAGTCAACAGATCTGTTTGATCTAAGGCTCCCACTTTGGAATTTATCAAACAATTTCCGTACACTAATTTCAAAACATGATTGTGCAGAGTTTGATGCAAATGTAGGTAGCAAGGTTCTCCAAACTCCAATCAGATCTGCAACCCTACAAGGCGAAACTATGGTATTAGAATAAAGTTTTTACTTGTCTAAAAATGTCCTCTGACAACGAGAAGTCCTGTGTAAAATGAACTAAGGTGGCTTGACAAAGTAAAACTGACAATAACTAATTGGCCACAGTCCTGGATAATTTTCCACATTTGTTTAATGGGGTTTCTTTCTATCTATTTTTGGACTTAGATAGAAGTCTAAAGGGCTCATAAACTTTAAAGTACCACGGTATTATTTAATTAAGGGTTAGGGTTAAAAAACATAAATTAAACATTATATGCATCATTTAAAAGTAGATTTTATGGCAAAACCGTTACAATACAATAGGTGCACCCGATAAAGTGCAGTGCTTGAATAAAAAAAATAAAACAATATTTTTTCGAAGGTTCTTAGTCCACTTTCTGTGTATTTCTGTTTCTGAACACATAAAAAAATCATAAAAAAAGGACTCGGGATACTAACATGTATGCACAGCTCTATTTACCAGGTTTTTAAATACACTTCACACTTTGTACACTTTGTTTTCACTTCATGTGAAAATGATCCTGAACCTGAAAATAAACTACTTTTTTGAACTTGTGCTGAAACCCTGTAAAATAATTTATGTAAGTTTTAATTTGTGGATTATTGCACTTTACACAAACTGTTCGAACATTTACATCAAACATTTAATCAATATTCATTCACCAACTTTGTCCAAAGCTTTAGGCCAAATGGAGTTACAACAAACTCCATTCAGTAAAAAAGACCATAAGATGTAACACAAGTTAACAACATGACTCTGAATGAAGACCAGAAAATACATTTCACACAAAATATCTTGAACTCACTAAAACTATATCAATTAAACTAAACCAAATATGCTCAAGTAACACAGATACACAAAACAGAAAGAAAACTGCAGAGAAGTTCTACCGTAAGCACTGTTTTCTCCAGGAGCTAGACTGTATCAATAAACCAATAAAAACCAGGCTGGAATCTGTTATTCTTCTGTGTGGGACTTAAACACTGCTAAGCCTATTATCACAACATTATTTAAGGATACATTTCAATACCATTGTTCTATTTCTGGATCATAGATTCTCTACATGCAGCCTAGTTTGTGCTAAATCTCACGCATCTCAATCCCACAGAGATGGTTTATGATTTGCTGTGTACTTCTTTGTTTCACACCGTGAGCCCTTTTAGAGTTGAGTCGGCTAACTGCCAGCAGCTTCGGTATGACGTCAGGCTCACAGAGGAGGTCAATTAACGGCATAATCAATCAGCCGAGAGGCTCGGTTTGAATCAGAAGTAGCTCTGTGTGGTGAAAGGTTGATGCATCTTAAAAACGCATGACACAGGAAGTTTTCATTGTTCTCTGAGTTTCCTAATGATCCCAAAACAAACGAACAACACCAAAACTAGATATTTATGGTAAATGTGACTGATGCCTTTCAATGGATTTGACACAACAAGAAGTAGATGATTTTAAAAAAAAGTGCTGTAAAAAAGCATTTCCTCCTTTGTGATTATTTTTTTTTATAAAAGATTTAGATTATCAAACACATAATAATTTTAGATTACACAAAGATAACCTGAGTAAATACAAAACTCTTTTAAATTATTTCTTTTATTAAGGGAAAAAGCTGTACCAAATGGCAAGACATGCCATTGATACGAAACCAGTGAGAGTGGCCTAGTCAAAGTCCAGACTTAAATCTGATTGAGATGCTGTGGCATGACCGTAAACACGCCGTTCATGCTAGAAAACCCTCCAATGTGGCTGAATTAAAAGAATTCTGCAAAGAAGAGTGGACCAAAATTCCTCCACAGCGATGGTAATAACTCATTGCCAGTTATAGCAAACGCTTGATTGCAGATGTTGCCAAGGGTGGCACAACCAGTTATTAGGTCTAGGGGGCAATTACTTTCTCACATAGGGCCACAATGGTTTGGACAGATTTTTTTCTTAATAAATGAAATGATCTTTTAAAAACTCTATTTTGAATTTACACTTTGTGTAATGTTAAAATGTGTTTGATGATCTGAATCTTTTAAGTGTGAAAATTATAAAAAACAAAATCAGGAAGGGGACAAATACCTTTACACAGCATTGTATAACTGTAAAGGTCTTGAACAATAAATCATATGACAGTTGAAAGGACACAGTCATGGTGGCTGTGCAACAGTTTGATCAAGCCTTAGCTTACCTTAGCTGCCATGACCATGGAAGACCCTCCTCTGATGCCTAGGATTGGGATATGAGTCTGGGCAGAAATGAAGTCCAGGATCTGAGCGATGGCCTCCTGGTCTGTGTCGTCACCAAAAACCACACCTTGCAGAGAGTTCCTCATCATTTGTGTGCAGATCTGATTGATGATACTCTTGGGATCAGTCTCGTTCATAGTGACCACCTCAACCTTGGGAGGGTAAGGGATGTGGAGGAAGTCCTCTTTCTCAAGTCCAGCCCCCAGGGCTACTTCACTAGAGTTGCCCACCAGGATGACAGCAATACTGAGTGAGCTGATCAGCTTGGGATTGATTGGGGGAAGAGGCGGTGAGCCTGGAGAGTACTGAGGGGGGATGACAACGCCCCTCTGGGTGCTGCCTCCCCTCTGGCCTCCATGTCCCCCTGGGGCACCTCCAGGTCCTGTACCTGGACCTCCACCTCTGCGAGACTCGCAGACGGGCAGGAGTAGAATGGAGAGGAGGACCAGAGAGAAGGATAAGGAGAGGAAGGGGAGCGTCAGTCGAGGTTGAGGATGAGGAAGCTGGGAGGGCTTGTCCGGAGGAGGAGGAGAAGGGTGATGAGGGGAGGAGCAGGTGGAGACAAAACGCTTGTCCTCGAGATGGGAGGGAGAAGGGTGGAGGCTGACAAGCATTGTGGAGAAGTGTAAATGCCGTCCCTGGAGGGAAAGAGAGAGAAAAACAGGAACAGACAGAGGTGATAAATGCAACATTAAAATGACACAGAAGAGTTTAAATTTAATCAAAAGTGAAAAACATTAAAACATACATGAACTCAAACAGCAGAGTTTTGAATACTGGAGTAAAAACTTTAGATATAGTATTATCATATCAGAGGTATATTCAAGATTCAAGATTCAAAAAACTTTCTTAATCCCTGAGGATTATATTATACTGTGTCCATTTGGACGTGTGCAGTGTTGTCAGCACAGAAATGCCTTCATAAGCTACTAAAGAAAGACATCTGTTTCTGAATCCTTTTGAAGTTTAACTTTCAAACACTGCAAAATTCAGTAATGCATTGACGGTTTACCAAAGGGGATCGATACAGTATGTCATTAGAACCTAGTTGTGATATTTACACCTCCACAGAAAGTTAAAAAGGTGTCATGTTTTTCTTAATTGTGGAGGAACTGTATCACTCATATTCTTGAGGGTTTTTTTAGAAGGTAATACAAGAAGAAATTATGCATATTGTTTAATTTTCATCTGCATTAATCATAATTATGGGAGGAAATGTTGGGATTGTCATTTGTTGACAAAAAAACATTTGTTTTCATGAAGAAAAGCTGCAGGAAATGGTCAAACTGTGGCATTTCATTTCGAATGAAACTGATAAATCAAGCTTGTTCTCTTTTCTGTTTTCTTTTTTATTCTTATTTAATGGATTCACACTACGCAGATCACATTTCACTAAACAGAAACAAAGAATCTGTAATCACCAGTGGCTTGATGTTATAAATAACACTAATGAAAAATATGTTTTTTAAATCTAGTATTGGTACGAATCTTGCAGATGATTCAATCCTTTAATTGAAAACCCAACTACTTGACCCACATAGCTGTAAGCGCTCATAGAGCATCAAGTGACAACGCCAAATCCATTATACTGTGCTGTGACTTCCTTGAAGCAGCCCTGTGGCACACATGAAAGACAGAGCGGCAAAAGAGATAGTGAGTTTTGTCTGTGTGCATGTGTGTCTGTGTGTGTTTGAGGGAGCCAGGACCGCACTGGCTGCATTTTGACAGATTGACAGGCTCACGGCTTCATGGACTAGCTGCCAGGCTAAGTGACCATTAGACACTCAGCCCAGGCTCAACAGAGTATCTCTCTCGTTTTTGTCTCTCCAACAACCCCCCCCCCCTCCCACTTTAGTACTTCCATAGTTTTTTTTCCCTTTTGCCCTACAAACCAGTTTTCTCTCAGCTGCTTTCTCCAACCTTTAGAGATACCTTCCCTTCAGTCAACTGCTGAACTGTTCTTTAATATTACTGCTAGTAATTCCTGTTCCTCTATTAGCGTAGCGGAGTATAGTGAAGAAATGATGTAGGAAGGGGAGAGGAGAAAGAAAGTGAGCGAGAAAGAAAGAGGCGGAGTGAAAGATGTAAGCAAAGGGAGGTGACAGGCAGGGAGAAACACAATTAGTCAAGGCCTGATGTGAAAATTGTTCTTTCTTACGTGTGTGTATGAGTGCGCACACTTGCAAGTGTATCAGGAGAACAAATTTGGGCATATTTTCTGCATAGATAAAGAATCAGGAATAAGGAATCTTAATAGGAAGATGTTCATGCTTGTATTCTAAATTAAGCACCGAGAAGCACTTTAGCTGAGGGATAAATTAAGAGCAGAGTAAAAGGCTTCTTCCTATTATTCACTCATACAACACCTTTACTAATCTTTTATTTATCCAGCACCCTGGGCGTTGTGGAGCTGATTCAGTCAGCACCAAAAACAAAAGTCCAAAGAGAAACAAGAGAGAAAGAAAAGAAGTTGTGAATAGGAAGAAAGGAGTAATCTGTAAAACAGGGCAAGCACACAGAGAGAGAGAAGGCCAAACAGTGTGAAAGATCAGAAGAAAAAACAGTTTGTCTAAAAGGTCTAATTACCAGAGGTTTGTCAGGCTTAATTGCAGGTGCACATGGTAATTGTAAACCAGCTGAATTCTCCATGAAGATGCCACAGAGAAGGAGAGAGCAAGCGAGAGATAGCGATGGAGAGAGAGGGGAGGAGGAGGAAGCGAGTGGGAGGAAGGCAGCGGAGAGAAGAAGAGAGAGAAGAGTGGGGCGAGCAAGAGAATAAATAGAGACATACACAAAAGAGATGGAGGTGGAGGAAGGAACAGCAATAAGAAAAGGAGGGAGGGAGTGAGGGAGTGAGGTGTGGAGGGGCCACAGCTGAAGTAAGAAAGATGAAAAGAGAACATGATTAGTATAAGATGATAAAAGAAAAGCCAAGGTTGGACATGAGGTTAAAGAAAGCTTAAGAAAGAAGAAAAAATTCTCTCAATCCACAGTGAGTTGAAGAAAACATAAAATTCTCCAAAACGGCAGATAAATCGGCTGAGAGGGGGCACTTCAGGGAAACTATTTAAAAATAATGCAAGAAGTGTGACAGTAAACGACGGAGCAGAGAGAGACAAAAACCCAATTGGATATGTGTCTCTGTACAACAGCAGTGCTTGGTTTCCATAGTAACAATTCAAATATGCCTCCACATACACCCTGATGGACAGGAAGATACACACAACTCACAAACAGCCACCAATTCATGCAGTACACACTACATCTTACTTTTATCTAAACTGGCGCATACTGCTGCATCAACTCACTGACAAAAATAAAACACTTGTAATGTAAAATAAATAGCACGGTGCCTTTGCGCAAACGCGTGCGAGCACACCCACGTACACACACGTGAGGTAAAGTTAATGCACTTCTGCAGATAGAGATAATCCAGTGCTCCGCCTTTTACTGTACCTCACATTAAAAATGAATCTCCAAAAGAGCTACAGGCAAGTAAACAGAAATAACATGACTGAGGGAGCTTTTAACCAAACAGACTGAGCAGGAGCTGCTGTGACATTTGGACTAATCAGACCTTCATACAACAATCTTCCCTGTTAATAACAGTCCCCAATTAATAATATTTGCATGGAGGGTTTGTGGAGAGTGGATCATTTACTCAGTATAATAGAACAAAAGTAAATCTGAACCCGCACATGAAGCCTTGTGTGTGTCCATACCTGTATAAACATGCACAAATTCAAACACACCATCATATTCATGTCCATACGGCAGACTCTGGGATGAGCTAGATCATGCCAATAAGACTAAAACATCAGTCATATCACTCTTAACATTTGCAAAGAGCATTGATCACAGTACTCTGTCAAATGGCACAAACCACCAATAGAATAACCAGAGCTACTTGAGACACATAACCTCACTCACTCACTCTCATGGTTTTCCAATCTATCAGTGATGATTCAACGTGATCAATCAAGACGTGAACTGCCTTGATCAACTCATCCCTCATCATTTCCCACAGCGGTGAATATGTGCAGACATTCTTCCTGAACATTGCAGTGGATTATACACTATAGTGTATACACTGCAGAGGCTCAGAGCAGCAGTCTGAGGGACATTAAAACTGAATCTGCCACGCTATTTAAAACACACGTAGGCCTTCATTATCAGGCTCTACTATATCCCTGGAGACTTGGTGTGGTGGGCTGCACTGCATAGCATTTGAAAGACATTGTGGATAACATAAGTTGACAGGCATATCTATTAAGGAGCCCATTTACATTCAGTGGGTGGTCAGTTACAGGTAAGAGTGGTGCTTTTGTCAACTCCACTAGAGCATTACTTCAGACATGATTTATAAATAATAACAAACCCTACTAAACACTGTGCATTTGTTAATTATTCAAGCCATTTTAGACGCTACTGTTGCTTCAATAAATGTGTAGAGTCTGTCTGACCTGAAAAAAAAAAGAAAAGTCCTTGAGAGCTGAGTGCTTTTGTTTCATTTAAAGGTCTGAATATCCCCCGGAGAGCTGCAATAGCAGGTGACAATGTTTGACATTTCTGTTTACTATCACAACTCCAATATATCATCAATAATTCAGAAACCTACAGAATTTTATTGACTAGAGAGTGGTGGACTGTTTCTTCTACAAATCTATCCAACCTGTTTCCACAGTGACAAATGTTCTGATGTTAGTAAGTGGTTTAAAGCAACCCCGGTGTAAAGTTATGTGGATCTTCATTTTCAACATCTAACCAGCTGGTATTCAAATTTTGATGCAGGTGAGAGTTTGGGTGGAGGAAAGGGAAATGAACTGGGTTTGTTGTCTTTTTTAAATGTTGCTTTCTCTTCAGTCAACACAATGCTGCAGGTTTAAAACTGTTCTAACGTGTGTTTTTGATAAACAATGAAAAAGTAAAAGAAATGTGTGGTTCGCAAAGACAAACCCACAGAGACTTATCACCTGAATTAGTATTTCCCCTCAGGTCTGTGGAGAGTTTTAGTGTCTTTCAGCTCTTTGTTCTGTTTTGTTTTTCTGTTCACTCGCGCTGCTCTCTGTGAAATCTATTTTCAGAAAAGACTGCTAATCAAGGAGCAAAATGTTTCCCCAGAAAGCTGGTGACAATAAAAAAACAGTTAAATAGAAAGCAAATATTGTACTTGTGTTTGACAGCCAAAAACACATTTCAACAACTCTTGTACTTTGAGGGGAACAAACAGAAGGAATTTGTTTTAAATACTCTGTAAACTTTAGATGGTAGAGGTCTTATTTCATTTTCACTTTATTTTGCAAATTTATTTGAGAATTAGACCATCCAATTAAGATATATTTTATG
>JAUYWH010000001.1:13290221-13309194 GCA_034779795.1 Ctenopoma multispine
GTTTGTTGTTTTTTTCCCCCCTTGAGCGGTTGCCACCTTATCGTAGTCAGGGTGTTTGCCTGCCTCAGTGACTCTAACAGCTACACCAACAGAAGCTTAGCCGTCAGGTGGGACGCAAAGTGCAATTCGATTACATGATGAAAAGTTATCCAGAGCACCCCACCCCCACCCCTTTCCCGCCTCTTTCGACATCATATGCCCCCTTCACATTTCTGTCTGCGCCCTCATATATGCCTGTCTAGAACCGGGCCTGATGCTGACTCCATTTAGCTTTTGTGGGGTTTCATATGAGTCTCAGATAAACTTTCGTACAGAACAAGGGCTTTTCGTTTTGCGCCTGATTTCTCACAGTGCCCTGACGTTCCAGGTGAAATTAGATACAGTGTGTCTAACAAAAAGAGACACATACATATAACCACCTCTATATTGTATATTTATTGAGTTATATTAAGACTAACTTACAAAAACTATTCCTTTAAGTTCCTTGTCTTATATATCGCACATCCCCCTTTACTGGCCTCGGACTGAATTCTGTAAGAGCTTTGTTTTTCTTGAATAAAAGTCAAAATGCTGCTGCCATGTAGACAACCAAATATCTTTCTAACAAAATAAAAGCTTTTAAATGGAGGACAGTACTTCAGCATCAAAGAACAGTGGAGCTGTCTGACATAAATGACGTTGATTCTGATCTGTGACTCAGAGCAGTGTGACACTGTGTGTGTTCAGTCAGGTAATCAGACATCATGCTGCTATAATGACTCCCCTGCAGGAGTGGTGGAAGCCAACACAAGTTCTATTTACATCCCCTGTAATTATTCAATTCACTCCCAGAAAGTCAGCTGTCAGTGTGAGTTGGATGTTTGCTCCAATATACTGACTTTACACTATACTGTCATAGTCACAACTGGATAAAAACACACAAACTGTGCTGCTGTTGTACAACAGATGACAAACAGTTATATTAAACAAAAAGTACCAAAACCAACCTTACATTAGCCCGTCTCTCAATACTCTCCAACTTTCCTACCCTGTTAATCAGCCCCAAGCCCATTTGTTCCTCCTCAGGGTATTTTATTTTAAAAATGGGTCATAGGTATATAGTTTAATTGTGAGATGGCATTTTAAGAAGTTACTCAAACAATAGTAATTAGATCGTTTGTATGTGTGTTTGTAGTTCTAATTATTGCAGGGTGATGGTTTATGTGCAATTGACTAAAAATAAAGTCGTAGTAGTAGTGTCTATTTTCATCATCATGAGGGAAAGTGTCAACAGTTTTTGGACAATGATAGAGATCTGTCGCACAGAGGGAAAAAAACTAACCATGCTTTGATTACGCAGACAATAATAGTTAGTAGCTTCAATTGATTGTTGATTTTGGCTTCTATTAAGGGATTTGTTGACAGTGACAAAAACATAGAATATCAAAGACTTTATCCTTTAAATCATTCTGATATTTTTGGATGCTATAGTAACAGTGGGTGGGAGAAATATGTACAGTGGATATTATCATTAGGAAAGCTGTACAAAAAAGAAATTTAAATATAAAATGTAATGTATTTGAGACACATTCTGTATCATCATGACAACATCTAACAAGTAGATTTATTAGTCATTGAGTAATCGTCTAATGCAGTCTTTTTAATAATCTGTCTACTGTCCTGCAGAAGGACCAGAACCACTAGTTTACTCAAGAGGGCTTACATCTTTCATTAAGTACACTTTAGTTTGGTCAAGAATCCTCTCTCTGCTAATTGCACTCATTATGAGACACGTTACGGATTTCTACTGTCATACTGAAGCTGTCACAGCTCTCTAAATAATATTATATGGTCTCTTCATCAGAAGCAAATAAACTGGCCGATATAAACAGCAGACCCACACCCATGTATCTGTGCACACATAAACATGAATGCAATTTACAATACATGTTCGCTATATACACCACAAAATATATAGGATTCAGAGGCACGAGGATGGTGAAAATGTGGAGTTGCGGAAGGATCTATCTAGACCCTGGGGTCTTCATTACCTCATTGAAGCCATTTATTCCAGTGAGGTTATAACTCCTGCTCTGAACTTAATTTAGCAGCAAACGTAATGTGTCACTCTCTGCAGCTGTACAGGGGAACTGCAGCAACTAAGGGCATGGACCACCACTGTTACACACTGGATGTAGACCTACGCCATGCCTCTGCAGTTTGTACGGTATGACACAGCAAGAAACCATGTATGATACTGTTGATTTACAGCTTGTTTTTTTCTTTCAAAGGGCTTTTATAACTCACTCTGACACAATATACTCTATTACCCCATTTTATCCGTAGCAGCATGGTCACACACTCTTTCAGCCACAGCTGATGATTTACTTTCTCAGGTTTCTTTCAGAGGTTTTGTGAAAAGCTGAAATGTGATAGTGGAGTTTTCTGTCCACCTTCTAAGCCAATTTGGTGTCTGCTACTTCTCTTGTGGCAAAGATTTGAGCATTTAACTTCTACACCTCTTCAGAGGTGTACTCACGGGAGTAGTTGTAACAATAAATACCCACTCAGTCTTTCTATAAATTTTAATTTAGTTACCTAATGATGTACGCCAAAACCCAAGATCAAAGTCTGCCACAAGGCATCCTTTCACCTATACTAACACCTGTAGCAGTACTGCCTATAAGCAAGCCCTCTCCGACACACTTTATTGGAGTGCTACGCAAATAATATGCATACGCTGTTACCCACTGATAACAAATTCTGAAGAAAGAGCACCTTAGATGTGTCTTGGAGCAAGTCTATGACATTTCAGTCAACATAAACCCCTTCAATGTACTGGTCACCAATCAAACAACAGTCAGGAAACATCTGCTCTGTTGGGAGTGCACTTCTTTCATGTGGTTGGTATTTTTCTGTCCCACAGAGCATGCGTGGCTAAAAAAAAAAGGAAATTAAAATGTGGTCGCTATTGGACATCAGGTAAAATGCACAACAGAAACATGATTCAATATAGTGCTGTAGGAATGAGTCCCAGAACACAGAAAGAAATTTTAGCACTTCCAGTTCCTCATCTTAAAGCGAGTGGGTTTTTGAGCATACTTCTTTTAAAAATAAGGTCTGTGATTAACAACATGAAATGTGTAAGTAAATATCTCACTTGGGATTTTTATATAGCTATTATGTGTTTTAAAAAGACGGTTGCTAGAAAGCGGCTAAATTAGATTACAGAGGTTGTCAGCAACATTAAATGTCACAGTAATAATGACAGACTTTTTTGATCCCCTCTGGGAAATTTTTGTTGCATGCCAGCGATACTACAGGTTTTCAGTCCAAGGACACCTTGAAATGTAGCCAGGAGGAACCGAGAATCGAACCACTGACCCAGGAGTTTGTAGACTGCACTACTAACTGAGCTACTGCTGCCCCCATACTGTACTTTTTAGATTGTCTTTGGAAAAAGCATGAGAGACTAGCAAGAAGATTATCTATCTAAACAAAATATTTAAGATTAATTAACTAGTTAATGATTCAAATATGCAAATTTTTATTCTGCCTAAATTTCTTTAGTTGCTCACTTTCAGGGTCACCACAGTGGATCATCTACCTCTGCATATTTGATTTGGCAAGGATTTTACACTGCATGCCCTTCCTGATGCAACCCTCCCCATTTCTCCAGGCTTGGGATCAGCACTAGGCAGGGACCAGGACGTAAACCATTAACTATGGGGTACTCAGTTTTCAGACAGTTAACAACTGCTGATTGCCCTAGTTCCTGCGTCACTGTTTCCCTAAATACATCTGCTGTTAAACAGGTGAGACAATTAATGTGACTGGATGAGCATTAAGTATTAATAATTATCTTTCTATTTACAGTGCACTGTGTATATATATGAACAGAATTAGCTGCGCTTGGTTATAACCTTATTGACCTTGAGAATGTGACCTAGTATTTTATTTATTATTTGAGCAGAGTCAATAAAGTATGATCATAAAAATCTTGACTACCATGATTATGATTATTTACTGTACAAACACAAAAAATAGAAAACTAACGTATAAATAATGTAAAACTGTGCAGATATTTTCTTATGTTCCATATGTTAATGAAGGTATACTTTATCAGTGGATTTTATTAATTCCTTATTTAATTTATATAAAGGTGTTGCAGCAGTATTATTTATTTGAAATTCATGCTCAATTCACAACTCGGTGGTTGTTTATCAAGCAGCATCTCTACACAACAGGTGATCTTCAGGTCCTTTGTTTGGTGTCAAGTCTCTCTGTCTGATTACCTCACTCATTATCGTCACTACCTTACAAACTCATTACAACCGTTAATGTTGCTCTGCTCTGAGGCTTTCAATTAAGCCTGATTGGAACCACCAATTCTCACTCTCCTGATGTTAGAGAAACAGGCTTTCTTGAGATTCTTGATGATAACCTGAGATATCCAACTGATTATATCTTTGACAGGCCACTTTATGTAAAAATGGATGGTATGAAGTCATCGTGGTTATAATTTAATAATTAAGTTCCAGGTATTATTGCTTTGTCAATGGTTCCCATAATACTACAACAAGAAGGTGTTCAACTAACCTTTTTTTGTTTTTGATTTAAGAGCTCCGTGTGTAAAAACATACTCAGATTGACTCTGCTGTTCTCTGGGAGTTAAAGTTGTTAGCAGGATTGAGACTGAAATGATTTTTAAACTCTTGGTGGGATTAACTGTAAAGTAATCCCAACTGTTTTGTACATGTTTGATCTCTTCTGACTTAGTTTTAATGTTTAATGTTCTGTTTATTTGCAACACTTTAATGTGTACGTGCAGTATTGCATTCAAATAGAGATACTACTAATACTATACTGTATTTGTCAAAGCATAAAGTATTTTACTTTGCTAGGTTCTTTGACTGAGGCAGAAGAAGAACAAAATGAACATATTTATGCATCCTAAATGATTAATTATGTTTGGTTGTGCGCTAACACAGCTGAGCAGCTTATTCCGTACAGTGCCATAATACCTGCACATTTATTTGATTTATTCAGGTCGGCATCTAATTAACCAGATGATCACAGTGTACTGAATTAATATCTCAAGAGAATACTGCTTAACCTTGTGCAAACACGTGTGATCAGGATATATTGAATGAAAGTTTGTTTGTGCACACAAATGTTTAAAAAATCATCGAGCCATTTTTGAGAAAACAGATATTGAAATATTATTATTAGACTAAAATGTCAGCACCCCATTAAAGTGGTCTTTGTGCACAGTTGTGCAAACAGAACAAACCTTAGTATTATTTATTATTATTATTATATTCTTCTCAAGTTATCACAGTTTATTTATCTGACTTGCGATGCTCAATGTAACTTTGGAATTAATGAAGCACAAACTAGCACAAACAATGTGCAGATGAGTGAGTCGGCACCTCGGAGACGTTTGAACAATAATGGGGTGTTGAAGACTAGGCATAGAAATGTAATGTTTAATCTGTCAAATAAGCAGAAGTGCAAATGTTAATTCTTCCTAAATACATCCAAATGATGCAAACACAAATCAAAAGGGTTTTATTAATAACCTCAACACAATCTTAAATAAATAGGTCTAATAACTGGTGAAACTTTGCCTTGTAGACTTATCTTTTAGGTCAAATTGTTTAAAAACATTGAAGATTTGGACAATGGTGGAGCTGAGGACAGTTAAGCAAAGTAATGTAAATGAGTCACCTTTTAAGGTAATGACAGGACCTTTGTTTAAGATGGTAATGCTTAAATGATTGGCAGTTATGAGGAAAGGGACTGACTTTGCTTGCTTATATCAGAAAATGGTAAACACCAGCTTCATTAGAACTTTACTTTACTTTACTTTACTTGGCAGATGGTTTTATCCAAAGCGAGTTACAAAGGAGAAGATAGCTAGAAGCTAGCTAGAACAAAAAAACAAGGTCTTCTCCAATGAGCTTTTGTTATTACTACATGATCAAGTCTGTATATGTGAAAGGCCAATTTCCTTCTCACATCTACAGCTGCCTGCTCTCCAGACACACTCTCAGTCTCAAGTCACAGTTAATTAATTGACAAGTTGCCCCCACTGAGGGTCAAATGAAGACAGATTCATTGACACTTGGAGCAGGTTAGCAAACCGCCCCTGGAGATGTCAGTTTCCACCTGTTACTAGCGCTGCTAAAAAGTTGTGAAATACCAACACTGTGAGTACAGAGAAAATCAGCTTCCTTCGACACTTGATGGAAGTAAATGTTATGATTTCACCTTTTCTTGGTCATGACAGTTATATGAATGAATTAACTGCCCAGAATATGTGAACCTGTCAAGATTTCCTTCTTATTAAATAAAACTATATGTGTTGATAAGTAGCATCACTCAGACTGCTTCCTTTTTTCTGATAATGTGCAGTATTTTTCTCCCTTTTATTTCTTTCATCATTTTCCTCTCCCTCTTTGATAACATCAGCAGCAGCTTTTCGTCCCAATGTAACAAAGCCATCTGCAGGACATGATTTCTTGGGACCTCTGACGTCTGTTTCTTGTGTGCTTTTTGAGGACACTATCATCAAATATTATTTAATCTCATTCAGCTATCAAACCCTCCATGACTTCCTCTCATCTCTGCACCTCAACCCTCTTCTCTGAAAGTAGATGTTGTCTTTTGTTCTTTTCTGTGTAAAAAAAATACATGAAAAAAAGCCTGACTTCCCAGTTTGGGGCTTCAAAAGGCAAAAGTGACAGTTTCTGATGAAATTCCCACACGTGTCAGACATTCTGATCATGTTATTAATGACACATAGGGGGTGCAAGACAGATCTGTATTTCTGCATCGGATACCTCAATGAAAAAGAAAATGAGTTAGATAGCAATAGATGCAGTTTGTATTGAGTTTCAGAGTCTGTACAAATTGCTATCAACAAAAACTGGTCAAGTGCCTGCTGACTTCAGTAACAGAACAGCGAGCCAAACAGAGCTGAACAACGTGGGTAGAGGCGCCATCACAGCACTGGGCCCCCTTTTCTCTATTCTTAGCTCTTCCTCCTTCTCTCACTATCACACATGACTAGGTATAGGTGAGGAGAGAGAGAAGAAGCATCCTGAGTTTCTCTTTCTAACAAAAACTGTGCGGTATTAATACTCATTCTGACTGCATTGTTGCCTCATTAAGTCATTTTTCTTATCATTTAAACATGGGCATATGGCCAATTTGTACCCAAGAAACGTATGTTTGTAAAATGCACTATCCCACTACATTTCCTGCTGACCTCAATAAACTAGAGTAAACTAGAGTATTTAAGTTTTCAACATATTAAGAAGACAACTAGCAAGTCATGCTAAATGAATAATTATGACACAATAGGAGGCATTCAAGACTTTAAATGGAACAAATCTTACAAAAAATAAATTACAGCAAGCATAGAAACAGGTTGCATGGCTTGTGTTCACATTCATTCAAACTGATTACATGTTGATGTGTCAATTTTGTTCAAACAAGATGCCCCGCTACTGTAGACACAATACGTAATACCAAATGATCACAGGAATCACCACCTTGCTAAAACTTTTTTTTAATGTTCAAATACTGAACATTTGAATATTCCTACAGGTAGGATTTATTGACTGTTTAATAAGAAATGCTTCTGCAAAGATATGCATGCCTGTGAATCTACAGAAAGAAAGAGCGGTGTCAGTTACCAACTTAGGGCAGAGGAGAATTTTAAATATGTAAACTTTACATAAGTTATATGAACAGGCACATTTCACCTTTACAGTTTGGTTTGGACATTAATGTTGTTGACTGGATTTTATAGTGAAGGGACACTACTCAGACTTTTGAAGTCTGCAGATGACACAGTGACAGTCAGGATGTTGAACAATGATGAAACATCTCATGTTCTTGTGGTGGACACATTTTTAAAATGGTGCTCTGAATCGTTTATTGAATGTTACCAAAATAACGATGTATGTATTGATTTTAGGTGTGAAGTAGCACTTTCTTTCAGCATTGTAATAAATGACTAGACTGTAGAAATAGTCGAGTCCTTAAAATATTTGGGCAACATAATTCACACAACAAAACAAACTGTGATTTGAGAAAAATACCAAAGTCAACAAGTCTACAAAGGCTGGCCAAGTTTCAGGTTGACAGAACTTTGATGACATACAGAGGGTGTAAAACTACATTTTCTTACATTGTCTTTTAACTGTTTGTTTGGCTCTCTCAGTATTAAACAGAAACATTACTGAAACAAGATGGTTAAAGTTAAAAGTAAAACCATTGGAACTTCATTAAGCTGTCTCTCTGACCTCCACAAGAAGGAGCTATTGAACAAAGTACAGTCCATCCTGTCTGACAGCTCCCATCCCCTACACTCAGAGCTCCATGTGCTGCCTTCTGACTCTCTCTTTAGGCCACAAGCCAGAACCAACAGACACAAACACTCTTTTCTACCCTCAGCTACCAGTATGGTGAACTCACTGAGAATAGGGCAATTGGCAGGGCGGTCTACAAATCCCAAGGCCAGTGGTTTGATTCCCAGTTCCTCCTGGCTACATGTTGAGGTGTCCTTGGACAAGACACCAAAACCCTGTAGTAACGCTGACATGTACTGTCTGGCAACTGTCTAACACTAATTTGCCCAAGGGGATGAAAATTGTATGTTTTATATATATGAAAGTGAGAGCCTCCCCAGTGTATTTCACGTTGACTGTGTCATGTTTTCTCTGTGTCATGTGCTACTGTAGAGCTATCTCTTTTCTGCTTTTTCATTGATTGACTGATTTCAATTACATTGAACAAACAGAATTACATAGAATAATTTTCTATGTTTAGACTGTTGTTTTTTCTAAACTCTCCAAATGCATGGATGGTATTTCTGAAGTATTGCTTAACTACTTTGTATGTCTCTCTCAAACAATAAACACCAGGCTGCTTAGCACCTGTAATCCTTCAACGACTCAATCAACATTTGTAAAGCTGGTCACATGAGGCTTGTATCCAAAACTGACTCAGCCGGGTATCTGTGAATCCCTCTGTCAACATCTCAACGCCCACATATTCATGGCACCTCAGTCCACTGATCAAAACAGGGGCCACACTGCCCGACTGACAAGAGAGCCAGTGTTCGAATCCAGTAATCCCCTCTTCTCAACCTGCTTCCAAAAAAGAAAACGTAGCACCACGACACCACAACAACACGCCCTTCTAAGGCCTTGCTGCTCACGCATTCGGAGCTGCATCTGTCTACAAAGCTGCCTCCTTCATCCAATGTCAGTGAAGCTCCCTCTGGATTTATAGCCTGCACCTGGATCTTTGCCTGTCTGTCTCTTTTCCTGTCCGCCATGCCTTAACCCCTTCCTTCTTCTGTCATGTTCTCTTCCCCTTTTTTGTTTTGGATGGAAAATCTGCCCTAGAAACACAACACAGTTCACATACAGCCATTTCAAGCCTGCAGTGTCAGCCAAAACTCAACTGTTGGCGAAGTTTTGATTGAAATATTGTGGGGAGGAATCTGGGAGCTGTAGAGTTTAGTGTCTGTGTAGCATATGTGAGTAAGTGAGCAGAATACAGTAGGTTTGTTCAGTGCAGACGCTGTTGTGTTTGTGAGGGAGGAACATACAGTACCAGCTGTCACACACCTCCTCTAAGTCACGCTTCAACAAAGAGGCACGTCATAATTAAATACTTACATCAGGTCCTGTGAGTCCATGAGTGCAAATGTGGAAAAGCTCAGTTTTGAGTTGTGATCATAAACTAGTCTCACCCAAAGCTAAAAAAATCCAGCCAAGAATCTAATCCGTGATGCCACCATGAGACAAATCCTGGAGCTGCTTCATTGGCAGAAGCTGGACACTGTTACAGAACACAGAATTTTGCACATTTTCTATTTCAAAACTGTTTGCATACATGATAAAATGACTGTAAAAGTTCAAACACTACTTCCAGCTAATTCACTTATTATTTCTGTAGTCTTAAAGCGTAAAGGTTCATTCTGTCCTCATAAATGCCATGCGTGAATTCTCCTTGTGGGCTGTTTTTACATTATCTCTACTCTCTTTCTCTTTGTCAAGTCAGACAAGTCTTCGAATTATCTTTATTCGCCCCTCCAACTTTTAAATTTGCCTTTTATCAGTTAAACTTCTGAGCAACTTCTGAAAGTACCACAAGCTCAGCAATAAAACAGGCTCCAGCTTCTTCACTGTCCTGCTTTATATGGTTACTATTGTCTAAACCTGTTTTCCCTTGTGCAGCAGCACAACTTGTCACTTCATTATGACGGGCTTATTGAAGCTTGTGCTTCATTATCCTTTAACTCAACACTGGGCTCCCTCACAAAGTACTGTGAGAAACAATGTATGGCAACAAAAAGACTTAACTCAATTCACCTCAGAAAATAAAGAGAGATGATCAGATTTTTGGGAAAAGGTTTAGGAAATGGTCATGAACACACAAATACAATCCAATTACTCAAATCATTGGCCTACCTTGAACATTGCCAGCCCGGATCTCCTCTCTACTATTCAGAACTGGCATGATGGAGTGATCTGGTATTCGACTCCTCCTCTCATAGCCTCGGATGTAGGGATGGTAGACAGATGAAGTCACACGCAGAAGACAGAAGGGGACCTTGCAGGGTGAGGGGTAAGCAGTCCTGGGTTGAATGAGGTGTACGATGGTGGGTAATGATCAGTGTGGGGACATTAAAGTGTAATTTAAGTGTAATAAGAGGATTTTAAAATGTATAATTATTAGTGTTAAATCATTCATTAGATTTATGTTAGTGTAAACATCAGAACTTTATGTTGAGTTGTTTGGAAACAATGATTTTACATGTAAACTGTGATTCTTTGCAAAGAATCACATCTAAGCTTGTGGAAAGATGTTTTTAACTCAGACTTAGATTAAAGAAGAATTTAAAAGTTGACTATCAACTGAAAATCTCAGCGTGAACTCAATAAAAGAAACCAAAAGATGATGGATGGAGAGAGTGATGAAGGGCCATTCTTTCATTTGCCTCTTTCCATCCGATTCTCCTTCCTTATCCTCCAACGCTGTGATACAGCTCGCTGAGGTCTCCTCCCAGAAGTCTGCGTGTGTGAGAACACGGTTGCCGTGGAGATGAGGAGACGAGCAGTAGTCTATGTGTGCACGTACTCCTCTTCTTCTTCTTCTTCCCACTCTTCCTTCTTCTTTGGCTTTCTTTCACTCCTTGCCTTGGCTTGATTTAGCCAGTCATGATCATCGGTTTGTCAGCCCGCTCTACGCTTCACTCTTCCTCAGTCTGAAGGGGGGAAGAGGAGAAGGACAGAGTCAGATGGCGTAGTACGGCTGAGGAGGGATGTGTTGTAGACTGAGTGTCACTGTGTACACATGTCAATTGCGTCTGAGGACAAGGCTTAACTCATCCAAACCACTGTGTCTCCATGCCCCCTTTCACTGCAAACTGAATGTGGCGAACATTGTTGCCCAGTAATGTCATTTTAGTATTTTCAGTGTTTAAGTTTTTAAATGAGCATTAATGCAGTTCTTATTAAACTTGATTTTGAACTGTTGGGTGGAACAAATAAGATATTTAACATCACTTCAGACTGCAGTTGATGTTTTTGTTTTTACATTTTCTATTTTACAAATTAAACAATTACTTGATTCATTGAAAAGTGATGTAGCAACGCAGTGCATACCAGATTATCTAGAGATGTACAATATTTACTCATATCATCACTTACTTTATAATATTGATGTGGATATTTCTGTATCTGTTTATGTATGATGTGTTTATTTGTGTATGTTGAGGAAGTTAAATATATATGTACTGTAGGTATACACAGTTGGGTCTTAGTAAAATTGTCAGAGGAAATCTGCATGTGTAGAATTTCAATCCTTTCTGACAGTGTAATGAATTATTCATTCAACAAATTTTATTTACAAAGAATACATCCTTCTCTATGACTCCTTCAAAGTCCAATTATCTCTGACTCTCACAGCAGTATTAAAAAGACACTGATAGCTTGACTCATGCAGAATAATACCATATATCCTTAAACAAACCTCTGCATAAAACAACCGAATAAAGATTATTTGTTTATTTATGAATCAACAGCTCTTCAAAATATTTGAGCTGATTTATGGTGTTTGAATTATTTGAGTATGCAGTTTTTTGTGCATGTAAATACAGTTGTAAGAAAAACTAATGGCATTGTTTGCAGTTTCTTGGTTTTATGCCTACATTGGTATGAAATATGATCTGATATTCACTGAAGTCACACATATCACACTCACACTAACCCTAACCCTAACCCTAACCCCATGTCCATTTTGAACACATCTATTAAACATAAAGAAGGATGTGACGGCAACACTTGGCTTCTGGTGTCACTAAACGTCAACTGGAGTCAGGTGTTAGGAAACCTGGAGTCCAATCAATGAAATAAGACTGAAGGAGGTGTAAATTACATAATTTTTTCTTGTGACTGTATAGAGAATTCACTGCCTTTTATCAATAAAATGCACAAGTGTGTTTCCAAATTACCATTTTTCTTGTCAAAGAAATGGTTTGTTTTTTTAAAAGGACTCTTGTTTTTTCAAGTTTGTTATTTAAACATTTATTAAAACTTTTATATGCTTTTTAGACATATTGGTTATAAATATATTTGTCTGATTAAAGTTTTGATGCTCCCCTCTGTTTGTAAAGATATCAATAATCTTAACACTGTCTTAATGACTCCTCTTGTGAACATAAATTCTTCATTAGACTGAAACCCAAGAGGTGAGCACACGCTTTTAAGCCTTTTATTTAAACTCCTGTGTGCTTTCAGCATGGCAACACCACACCAATCTTTTGAAAGATCTCCTAAATCATTTAAACTGTTTGGGCTCTGAGACCTTCAGTTAAAATCAGCTTGAAACTTTTAGGGCAAGGTTCCACTCTTTTTTTAACAATTAATGGAGATTATTTAAAAAGTATTTTGTTTTGTTAAGGTTGGTTACTGACTCTAGGGAATCGTGTTATTGGAAGATTTTAGTTATGTTTTATAGACTGGATTCATATGTATTTTGTGTTATAATATATAATAATGTTTCATAATTTGCCTTTTCATGTAAAAGTTCAGTGTCTTGTTTTTGTCTTGTTTTGCATTTTAATCATCTTAAGCCTTATAGTTGTAGAAAAGCTACATAGATCACTCGGGCAATATATGATGCACTCTGAGACACATAGCCTAGTATGTCACCTGTAGTGTACAGTGTACTCATTAGAGTCATGCTGAAGAGTCTAACACAGCTGGTTTATGAGTCACATTAGGTTTGTAATACATTTCCAGATATCAAGTTATTTTAAATTTATTTGTTGCAGATCAGTCAAGCAGGAAACAGTAAGAAACATAATGGAGAAGGTAGAGGTGGAGGAGGGTAGAAGCATTGGTTGACAAACCTTAACCAAATAAAATACATAATATGGAGGGAGAGGACTAAAATGAATGCATGTAAATGCATGCACCTGCACACTACAGTGGACTAATTGAGTGAGTCAGCTTATGAGAGATTTTACTAAATAAATAGAGTACTTTAGACAGTGTTTTGTCATGAATTGGTAGTAGTAGTGGTTGAGTGACAATGCTCTTGTGCTCAAAATCACCATTGAAAGAATTAGCAGAAATCCAAATGGTAAATCTGTAGGGAGCAGACAAAGATCAAAGGCACAGTCTGATAAACAACCAATTAGTCACAGCAGGGTAAAGAAAGGTGTAACAGTACAAGGAAATGTTGTGGGAAATATAAAAAAATAACCTGTGCAGAGAAGCTGCTGATTAAAGTCCATGCAGAATGTGTTTCCACCACTATCATGCAGACGTTCAAATGCACAAACACACAACACACGCACACACATGCACTCTCTTGTTCGATAAGCTATACTCCTGTACTCACACACATTTAGTGCACACACCTAGTGTTCATGCATGTGCATACACTCGGTTGCGAAAAAGAAATGAGTGCTATATTAATTCACTACTCACCTAATTAACTCTTTTCTGTAACACATAATTTATAGACTGTAGTGGAGATGTCTTACACAAGAGCAGAGTTGAGACACAAAAGCAAAGACAGAGCAAAAAGAGTGGTCCTTCATATTCCTTCATGATGACATCCCACTCTCAGAACAATCAAGAAGGAGGAATTTATTAAGCCCCTTCATCAGTCCGTAAGAAAGGGGGGAAAAAGTGACTAGAGTGGCTGGTTTGGGCCTATGCTACTGTTCACACTAAGGTTGAGTGCAGGAGTAATTTCAGGTAGATGTCCATAGATATACAGTCTAGAAACTTATCAAGAGTAGACTAGCTGCGGTAATGCTTTAAAACAGCATTCTCAAAAAGGTGTGGCAGTGAGAAGTAGAGACGAGGAGGAAAATGTAACAGAGGAAAAGAGAACAGTAAAGATGAGATGGAATATTGTGTCCTAATATCTATTTTTATCTGTCTATCAGTCTGTCTCTATTTACAACCTGCACACGCTGTCTATTACACCTCAAATCCACAGCAAGGCATTACCCGCTTAATCCACTGTTCAGCATCCTACTAATGCCAAGCGGTCTCTCTCTTGCGTTATAGAAGATGAGAACGAAGACAAGTGGAGGGGAGAGAGCTTCAGGAATGAAAAATGGCCATTTCTGAATGAAAACCAACCAAAGAGAAGGAAAAGAATCTGGAAAACACACAGATGTACTAGGAATCAATTCAGAAAAAATACTTTGATGATAATAAAGATTGTGTTTTTGGTCTTAAGAGTGTGTGTCTGTTTGTGTTGGGAGGAAGATGCACAAAAAGTGGCAGTAAATGGATGCTGATGGACTGGCAGGATGACAATAAGCACAAATCAAGCATGAAATTGGATACACTCTTAATGACTCTGAACTTTGAATGCAGTATCTCCGATTTCAACAAATTGTAATCAAAAATTAAATGAAGCCAAAGTGCCTGAAATTAATCTTATTCTCCCTCAGGACTAAATTTCCTCCTCCTTTACAACAGGTTGCAAAACAAATTAAAATCTTTATTAAATGGAGAATGGGACATGACATGTGGACAGATAAAAAGACTTCTCAAAGAGAACAATAAAAAATGGGCGCACTTCGCCATCATGGGAACAACGAATGAGGAAGGGACATGAAAATGGTGCGAGACCAGACCAATGTCGACTCACTAAAAACTGTTTTTCTAGGCACAGTTTAGTGTGCGAGTGCATGTGTGTGTTAATGTGTGTTTTATGTATATGTAAAGCACACACAAATACACACAGACAGACAGATAGACACTAAACAATAGTTAACCTACCTAGAGTAACATTTAAGAATCCCGCAAGAGTGTGATGCAAAGTAAATGGGTGTGGAGGGACCAAAAGAGAAGGAAAAGGGAAAAAAAGAGTCATTCATGAGGAGTTTTTTAGTTGTCTTTGAAGAAAATTCATCCAAGTTCAAATAACATCAGACTTTAGAGACAGAGAGAGGGATAGGATAGGTAATGATGACCTGATGGAAGCAGTTAGAGATGAAATGACAAAGAGGGACTGACAGGTATGATATGGTTTGGTGAAAGGGAGGGAAGAGAGGAGAGGAAGAAAAAAAGGACAAAAATGGCAACAAATCTCCTCCCTCCTTCCTCTGTTCTCTCACTCATATATAGAGAAAATTATACACCAAGTAAATGGAGAAATAAATGAGGAGGCAAATGATGGAAAGAGAGACTATATGAAAAGATGAAGCACCTCCCAGCACCGCGATGAGGAATAAGAAAAATATAAAACGAAAGAAAAAATTGAATACTCCAAAGCCTTCCGTTTTTGCTCTCTTTAGTGAGGCGAGGGGGGCTTTCAGTTATATCCCCCCTCTCTCTGCAACTGGTCAGTCTTCTTATATATTCAGTCCTCCTCAAAGCAAGATGCTACCTTCTCCTCAGATGAGCTGAAAACCTTTGGCAACCCAGCTGTTAGACATGGCACTCAGGCTGGCTGCACAGTGAGGTGCTGCTACCCAGAGATACAGAGTATGGAGCCGAAAACACACCTCTGGCTGGCGTAGAGCGCGGAACACAACTCAAACTGCTCTCACTCAGAGAGAGAGAGAGAGAGAGAGAGAGAGAGAGCAACACACACACACACACACACACACACACATATATATATATATATATATATATATATATATATATATATATGCGTGTGTACACAGAGGGAGAGAGAAGATGTGTGAAGGTGGGTCCCTCTATAGGATTGTGAATTAGAAGGATGTTACAGTAAATAAGGTCTGTTGCAACAGAAAGAAAGCAATGGCTCCCTCTATTGTTACAGTGTGCTCTCTAATGGAAATAAAATTAATAACTATGAGGTTTAGCTGGATATGAATGTGTTTTTTTAGTGTTATTCTTATTTATACTTCAGTGTGTGCATATTCTTGTACTATTGTGCTTAAACTTGACATTTTGGCTATGTGCTACAGCATAATAACAATATTCTACAGCCTGTTAACTCTCTTTTAAAATTCTTATTGTGGACCAGAAGTTTGTTTTGGCATGTGTGATCCTGCCCATCGCACATTTAAGTTTCAGTTTATAAGGGTTCATATGGGAGTGTTTGAGACACACACCCAGTGCAATGATGCCAACTAGTGTCGTCTAGCGCCATCATGCTCAGGTTAAATGTTATCAGTCACACCGGAGGAACAGGTCTGTCCGTTAGTAGTAAAGTGAGACTACTACTGAGATACTACTGAGATCTGCATATGCATTGTGGAAAAAAGTTAGTAAAACACGAGGCTTCTGATGTTATGTACTATTGTAGCAGCATCAACTGATATTAGCGATGCCTCGCAAAAAAAGAGATCTTTCTGTGATCAAGAGTTGCTGATTTTGCATGTAGCTGAGAGGGGTTACACAGTAACCTGAAGTTTAGAAATTCATAAGTCCACAGTTTGATAAACTGTCAATGTTCACTGTAAATAAAGATGATGTGGTACTGGGGGGGGTTATCACAGTATCCAACATGATAATGTCAGGGTGGGGCACAAGCTGAAGCTCAGAAGTTGGGTGACGCAGCAGGAAAAAATCCACCTGTTAAGAGTGGTCAAGTCAGAGCCCAGACCTCAATCCAACAGAGATGCTGTGGAATGATGGAATATGGTCCAAGGTTCCTCCTGACCATTGTGCAGGTCGAATCCACAGCTACAGGAAGTGTTAAACTGAGGTCATAGTTCAACCTGTTTATTAAAAAACTGTTTCACTTAACTTTTAATGTATGTGTTCAGTAAAGACACAAAATATCATGTTTGTTTTTCATTTGCTTATGAATACGATGTTTACCTAACTTTGGTGATCAGATCACATTTCATGGCCAGTTTTTGAAGAAAAACAGAAAATTACATTTGACTAATTTTTTCTTGTCTATTGAATCAGTTACCATAATAATACCAACCTTTTGCAGTTCCAATATCTGTTAATATGGCCTAAATGCCTAATTCAGGTCACAGTTATTGTGACAGGTATTGTTAAATACTAATATATCAATATACAACCAAACACTGTTGTGTATAAGCTAGCATTAGGTTTTAGTTATGCTATTGACAATACCTTCACAAGTAGGTCTGTTAAGCAAAACAAACTGGCCTAGGAGCTCTGTACAAAACCCAATATGATGCTAATTTTTACGTAACACAAATGTGGCTAAAGTAGTAGTAGACGAGAGAAAAGTTTGTTGTTTTAGGATGTGGTCTCAACCAGACATTCCCAGTTCACTTTCACTATATGTTATATGTTTTCCAGAATTTTTAAAGGCCTCCTCCACCGACTGACAGGAATAAATGGCCGTATATACAGTATTATGATAAACTGATCTTTGGCCTATATCATCGTGTACCCTTCTTAATGTTCCAACGTAATGTTTGAGAATCAAGCAGTCCAGTAACAAAAAGCATTAAGCAAGCTTTACTCCAAGTCACCCACGCACTGTCCCCAAGTAATAAACCCTCAAAGACACCATATAACAATTCTAAGAAGGCCAAACCCTCTGAACTGCTGTTAACATAGACAGAATTATGGTGATCATCCTAGCAAGACACAGTTTTATGGACATGGCCCCTTTTTATTAAGAAATACACTCCATTACAGCGTTATAGTAATTGCTGCCAAGCCTGTTGGTGTCACTCACCAGGGGAAAATTCAATTATTAGTGTCTTCTCAGTGTTATGGTTGATGCAGCTGACATACACTTTGCTCTGCCCTGGTTGGTATAGTCCAGCATAGGAGCTCCTTAGAAATACATGGTGGTGTATCTAGGATGTAGCTATCCATGTGAGTTCTTCCTCGCCTGGCTAGGTCTCTGCTTAATCTTTAGGCAGCTACACATCTGACTTTCATGACATTCATATAGCCTTTGGTCTTTTTTTGTTGACTATTTATCAACCTGTTCCATGTGAGCCATATTAGTAAGGGCACCACTGGAGCCTAACCTATTGAGTCAGACTTTTAAACCAGTCAACCTTTCAGTGGTTAATGCTGAGAAGTGGAGAATGCCCACACAAGTTCCAGTTAACATTATTAGAGTCCTTCTGCCTTGTCATGTTTCAGAGCAATATCCAGGTGCAGTAGATCTCATCCGTTCCCAGTACACAAGTCTGTCCACCGTCAACCATACCTGAGCCTTGCTGCTGGTTGCCCCTGCAGTCATCCACTTGACCTTATCACTTTGCTTCCCAGCTGACTCTGCTCCATATTATGCTTATTAATCGGGTGTTCGTGTATGAGGCCAGATCAGTCTCAAAATTAATAAACTCACATGGGGTTTTTCAAGAATGCACATGCTCTGGTTCGTAGTCGTATTTGGATTCGGAAATGCACGTGACCTGCCTCACAAATATAATTTTGAGGGACACTTGTAATATAAACCCTATGAACCAACAGATCATACGAATCACTCACTACATGTACATTTACGAATAGCTTCT
>JAUYWH010000001.1:13309294-13394162 GCA_034779795.1 Ctenopoma multispine
TTCCAACGAGGAGATAAGATAAATGCGTTACTTACAGGACTGATCCATCTCTCCATATTCCACCGTGCACAGCTCTCTCGGCGAATAGCTTAATAAGTGTGGAGAAAATGTAAGGAGTGATTGGCTGAGAACGAACACGCCTGTTATCTGAGGAATTTGATTGACATATTGGCCAATGTCACCTCATAAGTCACCACTCAGGTTTTTCTCACTAATGCTGAGAAGCTATTCGTAAATGTACATGTAGTGAGTGATTCGTATGATCTGTTGGTTCATAGGGTTTATATTACAAGTGTCACTCAAAATTATATTTGTGAGACAGGTCACTTGCATTTCCGAATCTGAAATACGACTATGAACTACAGCTTGTGTATTCGTGAAAAACCCCGTGTGAGTTTATTAATTTTGAGACTGATCTGGCCTCATAGTCGGAAGTCACAGTGTATAGCATTTTGAAAAAACTCGAAAACGAAGCATATTGGCCAAACTGAAACCTGGGTGTTTCATTATCAGTCAGCTATTTCATACTATGTACTGAGTGTGAAGCACTCAGCTTCAAAATATTATGTGTAACATTACAGCATAAAATGCATAATATGACCCCTTTAACATAATCATTAATTGATTACCTACCTACCAACTCAGTTCCCCTTTAACAGCTAATTTGAGGTCAGAATCTGACTCTTTTTCTGTCAGAAAATTTTACCCTGGTAGAGTTCTTCCTTGAGCCTTTTTCTGCTTTTCTACCTGATTCTAAATACAGACTAAAATTGATCATATTCTCCCATTTGCCCATCAAGCTACACTTGATAACTGATAGTGGCAATGGTTTGTTTGTATATTTATTTAAAATGAAATCCTGAATTCAATACAAAGCCATTTCCTATTTAGGGTAGGTTCACTGAGAGGCTTCTCTTTAACACCGCTGATCACAGTCACCCAGTCTGGGTACAACAGTCTGACCTGTTGACCACTAAGAAGATCCCCCAGAACTGTTTTCTTCTCCTCATGGTTAAGTCTTTGCAAGTGTTAATAGGAATCTGAACTTGGATTTCTGGGCTTTGGCTGGGCCACTCAGTGACAGTCAGAGACATGTCCTGTAGCCACTCCAGTGATGACCGGTGAACTATTGATGCAGACAAACAGTGCCTGGTATTCACAAGATAGGGTGCTTCATGTTTAGTTACTCTTGTGCTTCTTCCGTCCTTCAGCTTGTCCAGGTGCTTACCATCTCTCTAGAACTCATCCTGGCAATGTTCTTGTTTCATGACAATGTGCCCCAATACATAAAACAGTGTTGTTGCTCTAGCACCACCATCAGACTGAACACTTAACTGACAATTTAAGAAACTGATGTCTGCAATATTCATGATACATGGAGGGTGAATAGCCATTTTGATAATGGTAACCATGTGTTTCTCTGATGCACAATTAGAGAAAAATTTGACTGTTGTCGATGTCCCCAGTATTGTTGTAGAGTGGTGACAGTGAAAGTTTTAGTGCATTTGTTATTTCTTTAAATACTATCTATGGATTTTCCACTATAATACTGACTGTGAAAATAAGAGCTCTCAAGGTAGAAAGTTTGTTTTTGGTGATTATCTCCACTTCACAACTAATGTATTGTAGAGAGATGCTATGAACAAATCGGAGATAGGAGGTATTTGTTGGCACTTCTGCATGTCATCATTGGCTGCCAGATTTGTACAGCAAATGTGAGATTTCTGAGGACAACAACATTAAAGCACATTATCTTAATCAGTTGGATCGGTATGGAAAGGAGATAAAAAAAAATACAAACCTTGCATTTACAAAATAGAATTTGTATTTGAAATGGTAAAACATGGGGTTGTGTAACAGAAACTGCCAATACCTCTGTATGTACTGTTGCAATAAAGGTGGTTAACTGGCAGTATTTGTATTGCAGAGCTAAACAATAGAAAACAACTTTCATCACAAACTTAGAAAGCAAACACTTTAATAAAACCTTTTTATTATGTTGTCAAAGTCTGGTTACCAGACAAACCTTACAAAAAGTTATCATTCAGTTTCTACTACGCAATTATACATTTCTGTGCAATTCTGGGTTTACACACATAATCCTGTCACCTTTTCTGAAGTAAAGCAGAAGACAGCTAGGTGAGAGGAACATAAGTCAACAACATAAATATCTGACTTGGTAAAGGAGCACAGTAGTTTAATTATATACATCAGCTTAACTTACAAAAAATACATACCATAAATTAACCAGACAAATCCAACCTTTTGCCGTTTCAATTCTCCATGTCAGTCAGAAGTCCAGTTATTATGTAGAGAGATATTTACAGATACTGTATGTGTTTAACGCACAATATTTGAGTTCCTAACACAAAAAGTATAGAAAGTCACAAACTTTCAAATGCAGAAATTCTATTTGTAAACTGTTCAGCTTGAGCTGGAACTGATGACATTTGTGCACTGAGGTTCACAGAAGGAGCCAAAGCGCCCATAGATGTCTTTGGCTCGAACAGCAAAATGATATGTGGAGCCAGACTGAAACTGGGTCAGTGTACAGGCCATAGGCAAAGGAAGGGCCTTCACCTCCCCAATCTTTTTCCAGTGCTGCTGCACTGTGTTGTTATTAGAGTTGTCTTGATGGAAGGCATAGAGGTGATAGCTGTCTACAGGTGCACAAGTCCGATCAGTTTCTGCTACACACCAAGACAGCACTATGCCAGTCTGACTCGGCACGAGCTTCAGCTGAGGTTGCTGAGGAGGTGACGTTCGCTCGGCCTCTGAGGGTAGGCGTGGAATCACAGGTGCTGTGGGGAGAGGGGGTAGTAAAATACTGGAGCTCCGTGTTGGTGTAGCAGTGGTTACAGTACGGGGTTTCATTGTAGAGTCCTATAAATGAGAAAATTATCATTAGTGTGGATCTATAAACACTATGGACAATGACATTTTTACAGCCAAAAATCCTGATGTCCAAAGACATCTGGGCTAGTGGCAGCTGTGCAAGCAGTCCCTTAGCATGAGTACATGGTTCATATGTTATATTTCAAATTTAACCCTTAGTGCCAGGTCTAACAGTCCCAATCATAGCTTGCTTTTAAAAAGCACTTTTTTGTGCTTTTTAAAAGCAAGCTATAAAAATATTATGCATTATTATAATTTACTGTAATTGAGCTGATTTCTTTTCCACCTACATCTGCCCTAATTATTGATATCCAAAACAAATTAATTTGTAAAGATTTTAAACCTTAAAATGCCATTTTATTGTCATGATGCCACTATGTTTTAAGATGAAAAAACTGTAAATAAATTGTGTTGAATTATTACAGCCTGGGATATGTCAATGATTAGCAGCAACACCGATTTATTTTCCTTATTTTTTGTGTCAAATACTCAAGCTGAGCACAAAAATTGTGCTTTTCATAAGGTAGCTATAAGGAACATTACATCAAATATTCAGTAGTTTTCCTTTTTTTTGTTGCTGTATTAGAAAAAGAACAACCCCTGAAGCCAATGTAAATTGACAGCCACTACTTTTTTTTTTATTGCCACACGTTTTTATCCAGAAGTGACGCAATAAACAGTAAACCAGGAATAGTGAACCAGACAGAGAGAGAATTTGTGTGTCAGATTAGGTGAGGCAGCGCTAGCAAATAGCTTTGTAATGCTCCTTGCAGATGGGACTGCCACACTTGCAGCAGGTAGAGAAGATTATTTTTCTGCTGGTACAAAACACACTGTCTTCTTTTCTGGGTGGGGTGTGGGGATGGGCTGGTGCTTGGGCATGGGCCTGCATTGAGTTGAGCATCTAACACCAAGGCAGCAGCACCTTGTGCGTGGGGAAGGAGGTTTCTCCTAGCCATTTGTGGGGTCACAAGAGTCTTCCCCAGTTCCTCAATAAACAATCTCCTTCGGTCATTTTTTCCCTGTTGCCATGAGGGATCCATGGTAGTCCAAAGGATGAAAGCATTGTAGGCACTGATATCCAGCAGACTGAAGAAGAGTGCCAAAGACCACTGACAGGTTTTCATTCTGCAGCTGTAGGTGCTGACAACCTGCAAAAGAAAAAAAGACCAAAGACAAAAGTGAATAAAAATGTTGTTCCTCATACACAAATACAGTTGCAAGAAATGTTGAATAGTAAACTTATCAGACATCACATACATTCAAAATAAAATAAAACAAAAAATAAAATAACAAGATAAGTGCATGATTTATACATGTATAATGGCACATACCTTATTCAGGTTGTCGACACCTCTCTTGCAGTGGTTGTAGTCGCAAAGTATTTGTGGCTTTTTCTTCTGTCCATTGCTCACCGTCGCCTCCCGGTGTTTGGTGCTGATGAGCAGCACATTCTTTCCGCGTTTTGGCACATAGGAGACAGCAGTATGGGTCCTAGTGAAAGTAAACACGGAGGAGAGGACAGCTCTCCCCTGCATTTTCAGGAGCTGCGGAGTAAGCTCTGGTTTGTTTCTCTGGATGGTACCGACCAGAGCCACCTTCTTCTGCAGCAGCTCTTCTGCCAGGGCAAAGGATGAGAAGAAATTGTCACAGGTGACAGTGACATTTCTGAGCCCCTTTGTCATATCTAGGACAACCCTCTTCCCCAGGTTCCTCTCTGCTGGAGTGCCACCTTGTTATCCCGAATAAATGCGCATCCTCCACACGTAAGAGGTGTCTGCATCACAGGTCACCCAACCTTTGATTGCGTATTTGGCAGGATTTTTCGGTATGAATTGACAGAAGGAGCAGCGGCCTCAAAATGGGACCAGCTGCTCCTTAACACAGACGTCCTTTCCCGGGTTGTAGAGGAGTGGGAGGCGAGCAGTCCACATCTCCCATATGTCTCTGAACGTAGCCAGCTTGTCCTCCCTCAGACGCTCCGGTCGAGTCTGCCTGCTATCAAAATGCAGGCAGTTGTTTATTAGCCTGAATGCTTTGTGACTCATGGTGGCCCGGAAGAGGGGCCAGCCTATATGGTCATCCCACAGGCTGTGTGTTGACTCATTCCGTGATCAGTACACTCCAGCTAGCGGCAGCAACCCGATATATGCCCGCAGGTCAGTGGTATCAATTTCCCGCTAGTCTGGGATGTTACGTCTCCCCTGCAGGTTTGTTTAGTTTGTGATCACCTTTAGAATGTCATCGGTGATGTACAAATTGAAGCTGTTGACCAGGCTGCTGAGAGGTGGCATAATGGGTGGGTCCCTGTACCATTCCAGTGGATGCAGGAGTATATTTCTGCGTATGGGTGTTAGTGGGGGCCCACTGAATTTCCCCACATCTGGAAGTCCATCCAGCGGTTGGTTCTGTTACACCTTTCCCACTGTCAGAGGACACGTCCAGGCTCTCAGAGGAGGATTCGGACTCAGGTAGTATTCCTCTTCTGCAGTATCTCTGTCCTCCCTGTCAGATTCCTCTTGCTCGTTGGAATCAGACTCCATCACTTTGTCTAAAGATTCCTGGACTTCTTTCTGTGTACAGACTTTCTCCATCTTGCCAGGGAAGATATGACTAATTCCACAGGTTGCATTTTTATAAACTTTAGCTGCAATCACAGCTGTGTGAACAACTCAACAAAAAGCCAGAGTTTGTGCTCTCTCTCAATGGCTGCATCTTTGATGGGATTCATGATGACCCATGTTTGAATTTTTTAAAACATGCGTAAAATGCACACCAGTCCTAAGCACTAAGATAATCTAATAACAATGACCCAGGATGTATATATAAAATATTTAATTGCTACTACATTTGCTTTGTGCACAATATGGAAAATGCATGTTTTTTAATTCTCACCAGTGGGGGGCGGTGGTGGACCGTCAGCTGGGGATTGTTGGAAGAGTTGGGATTGCTTTGTGGGGATGACCTTGCTCCAGCACCTGAGTGCAGAGCACACATCAAAATTAGATGCATTTTTACAAGCAAACATACAAAAATGTACATTTTTTTATTTAAAATTGTGTGTCTAATAGTGGTAATATCTAGCACACTACAGATAATAGTGTCTGATCTGTAGCTCTGTGCATCCATAAAATGTGGTGCCCTTACTATTGGGAATGCTGACGACTGTGTTAGGACGCTGGGTAGTTGAGGGAGCAGTGGCATTCTTTACTCCTGTCACTGGAGAGCATACAGTAAAACATAATTAGACTATCAATAGTGAAATAAAAATATATTTATTGTATGAGGTGCACTCCAACCTTACCTTGCACATCGTCATCGTCCTCTGTTAGGTCGATGACAGAGCCTTTGGGTCGTGCTGCCGGAGCGGCTGATTTGGCTGGATTGGAGCCTGTAGATTGGTTGTCTGAAAAGAGAGAAAGAAAATTACGATAAAGGGAAACTTAAGAAAACAGAAGGCAGCTACAAAATAACAACGCAGACTGAGACAAAGAAAGGCACACTTCTAAGACCTTTGGGATAGGCCAAGTGACAGCAGAGAAGACATTTTAAATACCTGTACACACAAAAGCCTCGTTAATCAAGCACACCCCCACCTGTCTTTGATGTCAGAGATGTCCCTTGTGGGGGTCCTGGAGCAGCAGAACCTGTCGCAGCCGGCCCAGATGTTGTAGGTGAAGAAGCTGACGACATCGCTCCGGCTACAGAAACAGACTGGGCTGGTGTTCTGGCTGTGGTCACGGATACCCCTGCACTGGGTGTAGTTATTGCACCAGCGCCTCCTGGATAGACGGCTCGTGCAAGAGAAATTTGAGCAGAAGATGTCTGGCCAGTTGAGGCCTGGAGTCCTGGGACAGTGGGAGCAGCTGGGGCAGAGGCTGGTGCTGTGGTGGTCGTAGAAGCAGGCTTGAGTATAAACGTAGCAGTAGGAGCAGTGGTTTTAGTCTTGTTAAGTGAAGTTGCTGCAGACAAAGAGGACACAGGAATGTTGACTAGTGTTCCTGCCTGGCCATTAGTCATTGATATAGGCAGCTGGATGAGGAGCGGCTGTCCTGTAGCCACCATGCTGCTCCCAGGCGCAGTCTTCAGCAAAAGAGTGCCCGTGGGACTCTGAGTAGTGATACCAGTAGCCAAAGTGGAGGCCGCATTAGAGGTAGAGGTGATCAGCTGGAGGATGGGAGCCTGTGGAACCATGGCGGTGGAGGTGGTTGCTGAGGCAGGAGCTGAAGCTGCTGCTGGAGCTGGGGCTTGTGGAGCTGGTGGGGCTGGATTTGCTGAGGAAAGTAGAAAAATGGCTTGTTTCAGTATGTAATGGAGTTCAAATGCATTTTTTTTTAGTTGCTTACTCATCTGCTCCTTTTTACTTATAGTCAATTTAAAGATACAAAACCAGAAGCAGATTAATAGATGTCATTATATTCATTAGTTATTTATGATTTAAGTGGTGTGGCATTTAAAAACCTACTGCAGGCCTTACATGCAGACAAATTTTAAAAAAAAAGGCACATGCCTTCATGAAACTTGAATAAGGCTAACAACAATTCTGATGTTGTTAATAAATCCCAGACCAAAACAAACTACAAAAAATTCTCAGTACTCTCTGTACTTTTTTACTTCCTCAGTCCCCAAGCCCCTTTGTTCCCCTTTAACATATGTCGCAAATATAGACTTTTGTGTTAACAAAAGGCTAAACAGTGTCCCATGACAGATGAGGGCAGTAGTTTTTAGTGAATGTAAGAAACGAGTAAATGGTGATGGTGACAGTATTCAGTTTTGTTATACTGGTGTATTTAAGAAAGCAGGATGGCGCAAAATACAGAACCTATTTTAATGGTAACGAAGCAAAGAGCCCACCTCTGTTTGGCTACATGGGCATTAATAGTTAGCTTTTAAAAAAAAAACAAAAAAACACTTGCACTGTGAAAGCCACATAAACTTAAACAAATACTCACCAGCTGTGCCGGAGGAAGAAACAGTTGTTGGAGTCTGCTTTACCTCCATGGATGTCCGGACTGGCCTGTTTAGAAAGATTACTTATTCTTAACAGCTCCTCATAGAGCGTTTAGAGCGTGTCCTTGGCAGTAAGTAGACTCAATGTCATAAGTTGCTGACATTTCATTTTATTCCATTTCATACAGTCTTTGAACAACTCATGGCATAATTAAAGTACATAAGTCTTTGTTTAAGTATTTATCAGTATGTACGTATAGTTCAATATTTTTGTGTGGTGCAAAGTCCACAACTTTTTGTGTCCAAGTCACCAGGGATTCACATCCCTGTTCATATGAAAAACGTTTCATGAATGCTGACAATAATCTAGGTGTAGTGAATCATATTTAGACAAAATGTTTTGATAGCTTCAATAATGCATTGTGACAATTGTCCCAGTATGCTTCTGTTCGTATAACATAAGAGTGTCAAAATGACACAGCAGTTCTTTCATCGTATTCTCGAAAAAATTCTGGTCTTCTCTTCACTCGCAGTATTTCATTGATAACATCACGAATTTCTCGCCAGCTGTCACAGGACAGTAAAGGGAATCGACGTTCAATGTACATCCTCATCGTCCTCCTTAAGTTCATAGGCAGTGCTTCCTTGCCCAGTAATCCAACATAATTGACCTTAGCTACCCAGTCACAGTATTCGTCATATGGGACTAAGTAGCGGAAAATGTAAGATGCATAGCGGTCAGGCCTGGGATTTCCTGAGCTTCTTTTGCAGTTGTGGAACAGCACTTTCTCCAAGTGGGAAGTAATTGTGCGGAGTTTGATGTCTGCTCTGCATTTTCCCTCACTGTATTCTGCCAGCTTTTTTGCCATGGCAATGTGGCGTGACATATCTTTCTGGTCCTCCATCTCCTCCTTCTCCTTCTTGACAGACAGTGTAGGAGTCTTACCAACAGAGGGCACCACTCTCTCCCTGGGCACCTCAGGTTGCAGCTCTACTGCCTGCCGACGGAGCACGCTGTTGGGAGGAGAGGTGCAGTTTTAACTACACTCTGCACTGCCTGAGGAAACGCTCAGGCTTCACATTGTAGAACGTCACAAGACTCAGGACCTGGAGTAGCCCCGCGTGGGGGGCTACTTTGAAGGTGCATAACACAGACTGGGACCAGTCTTAAAAAATATTTAGGGTGAAGTTATGAGTTTAAAAAAAGTTGATCCTGACAAACCGAACCAGGGCCATGGAATCTGGGGTTCCAAAAGGTATGGATTTGGAGAATGTAAGCATTCTTTATTCAGTCCATTAGTTTTAAATTCAGTTTCTAGTGACTACAGCTAGCAACCTGGGACAATGTCAACTTTGCATGTGAACGGCTCTGTGTGTGGTACTGGCTTCAGTCCGGTATTGTCACGTTCATACAAAGGCCAAATTATATTCACACAACACCAAAGAGCACATACTACTATATGAGTTAAAGGCAACATGTTTAATACATTGATGCTGTGGATTTTGAAAACTCAAAATATTTAGTCATAAGATAACATGGTATGAAAAACATAAGCTTGCAATGAAGTGATGAAATCACTTAAAATATATAGTATGATTGACAGGGATCTAGGCATTATCAGCCTTACCTTTGTCCTTGAGGGTTGTTTGCAGCAGCTGCAGTCTTGGCGGCGGCAGCAGCAGCAAGAGCCTAGAAATCAGAGAATATGCAGTCAGAGCATCTTTAGGAATTATCACTTGCATACCATGTTTTTAAACTTTTCTGAAAGAAACAAAAAAGAATGGAAATAATGTCTTACCTCCTGTTTCCTTTTGTTCTCTGACATTTGATTGGCCTCTCCAAACTTCTTTGACAGTCGAGCTATCTTGGCCTAAAAAACAATAGTAGAGAGGGAGGTGGACTCTTAATTTGGGTTTTGCTAACTGTAAGGAGTTTCAGTCGTCCCAAAACTACATGCTATTTATCATCAAAAGAGCACCTGACAATGCCGTACATATTTACATTGTTTATCGTCTATTTACCTGAAGTGTGTTAATGGCAGTTTGGTGTTTGGTTGCACAGTCGATCTTGTCTACTCTATCTTTTAGCTCTTGGAAATGTTTTTCAAAAATAGTTAGCTCCAAGATCCTCAGCCGTTCATCTACAAGCTGTTGCACAATCTGGAAGAATAGCAGGCAAAGTTGAGCAAGTTTTCATAACAAATGTATTGCCAACAAAGCAGAGTAGATTTTGGGAAAAAAATCTTAAATGCAGTTGTATATAAACCTTTCCAAGTTTATGGTGACCGCCAGCTTTTGCAGTAATTTTAAGTTCCAGTTGTGCCTCTAACTCCTCACGTTCCATCTTGGGCCTCTTCCCCTCTCTTTTCACGGTTTGTGTATCTTTATCAAAACCCTCTGATAATGTACGCTTCAGTCCTGAGGTCGACCCCTTCTCCTCTTGAACTATTTGGGACAGAAAAAAAGACAAAGATCTCTTTACGACCAATCAATCTTCTAGGAAGAAAATACAGTAGAACTACACTCAAAAGGTTTTCTTTTCACAAAATAGCTTAACTACATGCCATCTCCTTTGTGGGTAAGCAAACTAACAGAACTATCCAGTCCAAAGTCCACTCTCCTACCTGTATTAGATGGTGGCGTAGATGATGGCCGAGGTGGCTTTGTGGTTTGTCTAACAGAGCTTTTGTCCTTTTTGCCCTCTACTTTCACGAAATCCACATCCATCTTTTCCTCACTGATTGATCCTTTCATCCCATCTTTGTCATCCTTCTCTTCTTTTAAGTCCTCGTCTTTGATTACCTTTTCTTGTGTTACAACCGTACAAGAAGATGAAGCTGGATAAGAGGAGGAAGGAGAGGAATCTGACTTTATAATTTTAGGAGGAGGCGGCTTTTCAAATATTATTTTGGCTGTGGAGGCCTCAGTTCCCTTGGCCTTAGTAGTGTCACTATCTGTATCCTTTGGTTCTGAGCAGTCAGTTACTGCAGTTGGCAGAGGTGAATGTGGAACCAAACCTTTAACCAACTCCTTCACTGAAACAACAGCTTGGTCCTCTGTTGCAGTCGGTCCCTCCTGAGGAAGAACATTAGAGGAGTAATTAATGGAAAAGGCTTTGTACTCTCAGTCCATCAAAACGTTTGCATTAACCCTCACAAAACAAGCCCAGTATACATATAACAAAAATATGTGACAATTTCCAAAAATAATTCAAAGCATTAACCTCTTTTTTTTCTATCTCTGGAATCACTTCAGTGCCTTTTTCCGGATTTTTCTCAGGTACTTCCGTTGCTGGTTGAATGGACTCATTTGATGAGGATGATGAATAATCCTTCTCCTCCTCCTCTTCCATCTTTTTCAGTTCAAAGTTCAGAGAGTGGAATGGTGATGTGGGAGATGTTGGAGTCCCTCCCTTTGCTTTTGGACTTTGCGAGGAGGCTGAGGAAGGGGACAGATTTAGAGAGAGAAAAGGAACAGGAGAAGTAGGTGATGCAGCATGAGGGGAGTTTGAGTCCGAGATGCTGTTTTGCTCTTTGTCCCCCACTTTTTGTCCATCCTCTTTGTGTGTGCCATTCATCAGAGGTGGTGGAGATGGGTCGGACAAACCTGGAGCTGCTGTCAACAAAGTACTGTGAAGACTCTCCAGTTGTTGCCGATCACTGATCTTCATGGTTTTCTTGGCACGGAAAATTTTCTTCTTTTCCTCTGACACAACAACTTCCATAGCTGCCTGTGGAGTGAGAAGATGGTATAAGATGCTACCAAAGTGCACGACGAATCTGGGAAAGGTCTACAACGAATAGTGAGAGCTGCAAGAGCAAACTGCAGTGTTTTTATGGACTTATGAACTAGTCCTCGACAGAACGCACTGCACAGTAAGTAAATGGTTGCAGAGTTTCAGAGGCAACACTAGATGTCACTGTAAACCCTATGGCTTTCTTGATTCTCCTTTTCTTAAAGGTTTATGTTTCACAGGAATCTGCACAACAAACTGGTTGGTTACCCAACTGTCCGTTTCTGTACCTCAAATGTAACTGAAACAGGTACATTCTTACTGCTTTATTGCTGTATCTGTCCTAAAATGACTATAATCAACATGCATCCTAGTGTTCCAGAAACACTTTTTCATGACAGATACAAAATTTCTATTTGCTCTGACAAATTTTTAAGGTAATTATTTTCTAATTAAACAACTGATTTTATGTCTTCCTTAAGCCCTGACCCAGAGAGTAAAAACTGCACTGAAGTTAACAACAGTAGCAACCCAACCGTCCTCCCATCCCCCAGCATCCCTATTGGTTCAATCCTCAGCCAATCATAAAGGAGAAATTCAGGCCGTGTTGGCAGCAGTAAAGAGGTTATGCAAAGCATGAAGGATTTTCCGTACTAAGTTCAGATTTTTGCACACATTATAGAGTTGAGGCTAGTCAGGCATATTTTATAGGTAAACATATATCATGTATATTCATTTGACATGCATTCATGTATTTATTTTTAAGGCAGTCAAAATTAGAAGCTATGTGCAGCAAGAGACTGTGTATGTAGTAAAAATCTAATTTCACATTGAATACCAATAAAAAATGCTATAATGTTAAATAGCATTCACTATATACACAAATTAATCATATATGAGTAGCTCACCGTCAAGCCGAATGGTTCCTGGTCATGGATTTACCAAAGAACTCTTCGACAACCTAGGAAGGAAAAAAAAAAAAGATATTTTTAAAACAAACTTTATATTACTGCTTCAAACTAGGACCACAGTATCAACTATGCATGAAATCCAGAGACCATAAATATTAAGTGTAACCCTAAGTTTAACTGAATCTGAATTAAGCAGTCCGTCTTCATCTCTTGAGCTGTAACTGAGCCCTAGACTTCAAAAGGGGAGATCTAATATATTGATAAAAATATAGAATTCGCCAATTCGTTAAGAACTGAAATAAGACAACAGGTAGCACGTTAGAATTTTGCTGTCTTGCTAGCAAGACAATATCACATGCTATCTAAAGCTCACATAAAGGGAAGGAATAAAAAACACCAAAGATTTAAAACAGAAAAATGGCTTGCCACAACAATGGACAGAAAGAGGTCAAACTCCAGGAAAGAGGCCTTCGTACAAATCACTTTGTGGGTGGGTGTCCCAGTACTAACCCGCATTTTAGTGAATGTGAGATCACACGTTCCACCACAAGTTATATTGACATTGACACCAATGTTATAATAAAAAGCAGACATATGTTTGTAGCATATGTTTGTCTTTTTGTCTGATAGCAGGAACAGAACATAATAAGTCAGTCATCATTAAAGAAATCTTGTCTGGTAAGAGCAATTGCAAATACAGTTTTACACTGTAAATTGGTTAGCTTTACTGTTACTGCATTACCTTTAGCTGCAGATACTGCAAGACTGCAGCCAGAGACAGACTTGCCTGTAAAAAGTCCTCCATCAATGTTTAATTTAGCCATGTGTGTTTTGAAACTTAGCAGGCTTTCACATGTGCATGGAAAAAAAGGCAACTAAGAAGAGCTGGACAAAGTGCATGCTTTATACCAAAAAACTGAGCTACACACCGAGATGCTGGCGCATACGCACAACACTGTAAGCCTCTCTGCTTTCATATCAGCAAGGAACCATACTTGTTGCAATGACCAAGTGAGAAGATGTTATATTAAATTTAAAAAAATAATTGCAGTAAAAAGTAATCCTGACTTTTTCCATGAGTCAGGATAAACAAATACAGAATAGTGGAAATTACGAGCACGATCACTGGTACACTTCACATTCCAATGTTATTGCACACTGCGCAGAGCACAGTATCCCCCTCCCCCATCCTGCGTCCTCATTCACTGCGCCTGGACTCAGTACAGAACCTTAAAATGGCCGTCAGCTCTGCTGTTTGCTGCCAGGCTGAGCTCTCTGTAGCTAGCTGAGCAGCATTCTCCATCAGATATATCAGGTTCCAATAACACCCTGCGTGATAGGAATTTTCTTGATTCTGAGGCTTCAATTTGAGGCTTCATTATAGTAAATAAGTCAAGTGAAATATTTCTCAATTAACTAACTGAGAATATTTATTCTCCATCTGTCCAATTTACCAACTCCTATTATACAAGCTACAGCTAATTATTATATTTATATGTTGGATATACAGTATATTAACTATAAAACCACTGTGGTGAGAATAAGAGCTTATTCTGTATATTCTTTTAGTTCAGCCTTGTACCGTAGTAACTCAGTTAATCAGCCTATATTTGAAAATAGGTCTGTCTGAAGCTATGTGTGGGTCCTCTACTGAACATGAACATGGAGAAATGCAGAAAACAATCATTAAATTTGTTAGGTGAACACACACAGACTGGGTGTGGTATTTATTACGCATCTTAAGTTGGATCATCAGCAGCTTTATAATTAATAAAAAGTATAAATTATGACCTAATTCACTAAAACTGCAGAGATGCTACTCACCTGCTTAAAGTAATAAAAACTAAATTCACTGCATACAAAACACAGACTAGATATCACCCATTTCTGCTTTATCAAACTGAATAACATTAGGATTAAACTCATCAAGTCTGACTTCAATGCACACACATACATACATTTTTTAAAAACATTACATTATTGCTTGACTAGATTGTCTTCTCACTCAAGTTTTTATAAATAGCTTTTCATACAAAGAAAGAAATGGTTTCTCAAATGCATTCATGTTAAACTGGACATATCAAAAAACACGCGGCCTGGAGAAATCACAATCTCCTCTCTCTTTGGCTCTCTTCTTTTCTCTCAAGTTGCAAAACATGTGCTTGTTGTTTCTGTAATCTACAGTTTCAACAGCAGGTGACTAGCCATGAGTTGCTGGTCAAGTGTCAAGAAGTGCAAGTAACTCTGTGAAACCTGACATTCAAGTGTCTCCAACTGATTATGCAGTCAGTCCTGTAGATGGAGGACAATAGTTTAAGCCTGTCTGTGACACCAAGCATGCAACAAGTTGGTATTCCAACCTCACAGCTAGAAACATCAAAATGACCTTTATTGTCATTATTGGTCCAAATGTGGAAGATGTAACCACATTTCAGCTTGCTTATCAAATTTAAATCAATGTGATTCATGGCTGTTTTGAAGAAAATGGAAAAAATGCCCTAAAGATAAGACATTCCTGATGGGAAACTACATATGGACATACATGTGAAAAATACATAATCAGGTTTATAGTAGATGTTTTTGATAAATTACCAGTTACTGCCTAATATGTCCCTGGCTAAAGATAGTCAAGTACTGGTAAAGTAAAACCATTTTTCCATGGATCTGAAATATGGGTACTAAATTATTTCCTTTATTATTCTAACTCATAATGCTCTGACTACACCACCTTTCTAAACAAGCCATTAATCTTATTAAAACTCAAACAGCAACTAAAAAGTTCAACAAAAATATCCACAGACATTGTGTGTTAACATGTGGAGCAAGTAGTGCCACTTTGGGGCTAAATTAAAATCAATCAACATTTTGTAGGTCCACAATATCTAACATGTTTCTTGCATAGGGAAAGACAACAGTAGAGTCTAACGTGTCTCTTGGACATGTCTCTCTCAATGGATATTATATACAAAACACCATGTGACACGCCATGGGACCCCCTTATACATATTGTTAAATATATAACTATTGTGGTACCAATTGTGCTTCTATCTGAATGAATGTAATCTTGTAGATTCAGTATAGATAAATAAGACCACCATCAGGATTGAGATACTTAACACCTGTTCACATACAGAACAAATATCAGAGAGCTTTAAATGGGTTGACAATTCTATAATAAATGTGCAATGTTTGGACACTGAACATACGTAACTCAAGTTAGTAATTGTGACCAGGGACAAGCAATCCTTAAAAAAAAAGCATGCACACATCAGCCATCGCGCAGTATTACAGGTGACAAAATGTCTCCGTAGCATTACTAATTAGCTAGTTAGTAAGGATGTACAGCAAACGCCATGATACTTGAAGAATGTCTTGTAGAAAATTGCTGTTTACAATTAAAAAACAAAACAAGCCTAAAAAAAAGCCCAAACTCTACTTTCTTCAACTAGCATATCACCCTCTTTTAAAACCTAACATTTAGAAGACTGTGAAGCTACAATGAGGAAAAACTCTTGACAGAAATGTTAAACATACTTTAAAAATAAAAAATAACCTTTAGCAAGGATTGAGGCCCTCAATGTATTTGTTGTTTGTGGGAGCAAGGAATGGCTGAGAGGCCAGCAGGAGAACATAAAAAAAAAAGGAGGAGGGACTCATTTAGGACTACTCCATCTTGTTCCTTACAGAGGTATATTCTGAGGTGTGTGGCCCACATGAGCCTATAATGGGTGTTAATTAAACCCTTTTAAAAGAAAATTGCTCTACAGCACTGTGCAGTAATGCTTAACATGAATAAGAAAAAATGACAATATTGTTTCTTTCTGATGACATCTACCAAATATATTAAACATTTACAGGCACCACAAATACCTATTATACAAGGTTTTTGTCAACAACATTTTCATTTCAGGTATCAATATCAACAGTAGCTAGCAGCGCACAGACAGAGGGGAAGTACACTGCAAAGACGGTTGCTTAGCAACACCCATCCCCCAACTGTAGCACAAACTAGTCCACGGTATGGAAATCTACAGACAGCACGGACCAAACCATTATGAAAGAGGACGGGGGGGGCTTGTTCTTTCTAGAAAAACACCACAGGTAAAGAGTTTTATGATTTTACTAGATGTCACTGGGGAGCAACATTTAACTTTCATTGTAGTTCTGCATATGCTGCATAAGATTCACCATCTACTGAGTCAAATATCATTTATTGCCGTGTATTTGTTTTAAGATAGATTCTTGTGTTGCAAAAGTTTGTTTTAAGCATATTAAAACAAATGATAAAATCAGTAACCCTGACATAGTCATAAATAAACCTTTTCAGATAAGGTTCTATTGTATCCTCTTGCCTCTCCTCTGAGATTTTATCCAAGCTCAAAACATATGACATAGTCACAAGAGTTACTATTTGCAATAAATCGATCAATTGCTACACATGAACTGAGTAGGTAGTTAGCCTCAGCCTGCTATTATTACCCTGATCAGTTGACCACTGTAGACTCCTGAAGCAGGCTGTAATAAGAGCTCTCATGCTAAAGGTCAGCTAAACCAGCTGTTAGGTAAACTGCAGGATAAAAAATTACTTGATAAGTGAAATTATCTTAGTAAAGACTTTGTCTGACAGACATCTGGATAAAGCAACATTTAAAACTGGGGTAAATCCATGTGAAACACATGATGTATACTTATTTTAAAAAATGTGGAAATGCTAATATGAATCACAATCTGGTCATGTGATGGTACTTTCCATATAAGCACTGATGATTATACCTTTTGTTTTGATTTTTATTGTGAAAACACATCCTTCCCTATCTTGCAGATCTCATCCTGCTACACAACCTAGCTTATCTATGAATGCCTCTTGCTCTCCGCTGTGTTACCAAACAGAATCAAATCAACACACGAATTCAATCAAGTATCAACGATGCCAAAACAAAAGATTTTCTCAAGCAGCTCCAACTCCTCCCCCAAATGGGGGAAAACTGGATTAAGTTCACATTTGACATAAGGACTTTTAAACTTGGGTAGCTCATAGAGGTTAGATAAATAAGTTGTTCATCTTAGCAATAGACCCATGGATTAAAAAAAAAGAAAAAAATAGCAAAAAGGGTTGAAGGTGAAAAGATTTTCTCTCACAACCAAGACTTTTTAAACTTCTTTTAAACAACGAAACAAATAAAAAACTACTATTAACTATGTAAACAAACAATAATAATAATAATAAGTAAAACACATACAAACAAATAAAGGCACTTTAACATGATAACGCAGCACAACATGCACTTTAGTCAGGGCCTAGCTAGCGGCGCACAGCCAGCGCTAAATTGCACACCCACAACACACTCAACCTTGAAGCAGCTGCACCCGCCCTCCCCTGTCTCTCTCCCTCTCTTTCTCTCTATCCCACTCACACATACACACACATACCCTTTCTCTATCTGAAACAGCTTGTCCTGGTCAAACATGGACTGAACCACTTTGATGGGGAGAGAGTGGGGGTGGGGCATTTAAAACAAAAGATATAAAGTATTCAAGTAATCAAACTATTTAAAGCATAGATTTGCTGACAGAGAGGGTGAGGAGTTGCATTTTCTTGACTTATCCCATAAAAACTGAAACAATGTTATGCATTCTGCTCAGCTTTTTTGATGCAATTCCTTGCATCAAAAAAGTACTCATATGTAAGATTTTTTAGAAACACGAATATAGGTACCTCTCATAATTAGCCACTACTGCTGCAATGAAAAAATATTTCTATCAAAACTGTATCATTGATATAAAGTGTTCTTTACATTTATATGCAAAAAAATTTTGCTTTTGTGAACACACACTCATGCTAGCAGCGCACAGCAAGAAATTGGAACACAGCTTGATACAGTCTCCCTCCGCCCAGCCTCCACCACAGCAAGAAAGGGCTGCTGTTGAACAGACTGAACCATTACAACATGGGGGTGGTTCTTCACTCAAGAGGAACAAAGAACACCTACATAATAAATAAACTAAAATATACTTAGTGCAATATCACTTCCTTTACTGTATTTTTTTCTAGTGGGTTCTTTTCAAAATAGTAATTTGCTGATTTTAAGAGTTGAGAACAGACAGAAATGCCTTGCTGAAGAAGAAGCAGATAGTTAATTAAATCTCAAATTACAGTTCCTTTCATTTCAAAGCTTCACCTGTCTTCATCAAAACCCCAAAGAGAGGGTCAATAAAACATTTTTTTGTATTTTTTGCCCATCCCCCCTTTATGCTGCTGTAGAAGCACAAAATGGCCACCAGTGCTGCTGTGAACAGCATGCTGAGTACAGGCCTGAGCAGATCCTATTACAAACTCCGCCTACTAAAAAAAAGCTACAGTGTATCTGCAGAAACCTCCATACTCGTATGTGGAGCTAGGCAGAAGACTGACGTCTGTTATAGTCATCTTTGTTATTGACCTTTTAATTCAGGTCTGGACTTTCACTGTTGTTGTCAGAGTCCAGAGGTCTTGTGTTCACTATTAACCTTAAACTATGACTGTAGAATTAACAAAACCAGTTAACTCCATGTTTTCAACTCACAAGTTGAGAGCAGTACTGCTGAATCTTTTATGAACCAAAGTCTAGATAAGTGGGTAACAAAATTATGCCTTTTCTCCTTGAAGATGGCGTAAGTACTTCAACCAATATGCCAAACAGTAAACCTGACACCTAGCTGTCTCTGTCAGACACAGACAATGCTATTGGTCTTAATCACTTAATAACCAAACACTAAAATTCTTTTAATCTAATATTTTCTATAAAGGCTAAATACTGAGAGGGAAAAATATGTCAGCCAGTGAGAGCAGAGCCTGCATTCCAACAATACTGCGCACAGTGCGCAGTCTTCCCTCCCCCACCCTCACTGCCTGCATCTGGATTCACTGAAACTCAAAATGGCCACCTGGTCTGCTGCGCGCAGCCACACTCAGCCATGAGTCTGCTATATCTAATACATCATATCATGTTACGGCAACACCACATCACTGAAAACTATTGCAATGTGCCTAATTCTCACCAAGATATTTAGCTTCAGTTGAATGGACATGCTAGAACATTCAGCTGTATTGACTAAGGTCAGAAAATATTCTCTTGAAGCAGGTAGGTTAGTATGTGTCTGTTCCACTAAACATGGCTCCACCTAACTGTTTCAGTGGGCTGTAGCATACATTACATCATCAGATTGACTTACAGAGTACACTGTAAAAAGGTTGTTTAGATTTGAATATTTGAACACTGAATCCCTACTAGTGATTGGTAATTTGAGCATTTCAAACATTATTATACAGTCTAGCTTATCAGTCTAGGCTCCATCCTCTTTCTAATTTATTCTTCTCAAAACCTATTTAAAACTAAGATTTTGTGCTGATGGCGATCACATTAGGTCCCTGTGCTCTGCAATGTAAAGACTCTACTCAAGCATGTCCTAGGTTTAATCACACTGGGCTTTTCTCTGTGGAGTTTGTATGTTCTTCCATTTTTCACATTCTCTCTGGGAACTCCGGTTTCTGATCAGAGTCCAAAGACAGGTCTGGTAGATTGTAAACTCTGAAATACCCAAAGTTTTTTTTTTAAAGTTTGATGTTTGTTGATTTTGACCAGAAGACTGCCAACCTGTTTAACTGCTACCTTGCTTCTCTCCTGTGCATTTATGGAGAGGATCTAATGTCACATGATAATGTGTATATTTTTTGGCATTTTAGCCTTTATTGGATAGTTTGAGAGTGAGGAAGTTGGACATGAGAGAGGGTGTGACATGCAACAAAAGTCCCCCAGACTTTAGTTAAGACATTAGCTACATGGCATCAGCACAAACCATTACACTACCAGTACAGTGAAATAATGCTCAACAACATGAGTGACTAATTTAAAACGTAATGAATAAACAGATTTGCTATTGTGCTATTGTTGCAGTTTAATGGTGTGTGATTCTGTGCACACAGGGTACCAGAAATGTGTTAAATAGGAGAACATTATGTAATTTTATAGTATTTTAACTAGAAACTTTAAATACAAGATGATAACTGTTATAAAGCATCATACATGTTAGCAATAATCATAATTTGTGCAACAATGCAAGTTGTCTGTGATTTTACAGTAGCAATCATTTACCTGCAGTCTATTAATAGGCTTAAATAAATAAAGCAAACAGCCTGGCAAAGTAAACTGGAATCATATATTACAATATCCTGGTGAAGTGGAATTGCTTTGTTAGACAGAAAACTAAACACATGAAGCATCCACAATACCATCTACCATATTATTCTTCAATGCTTTTCCATATGATCAGACAGTTTTAGGTTTGCTCTTCCCTGCTCTGATGAGCAGGAAATCAGGTACAGGCAAATCTCTGACATTTCTGTTTTCCATTCAGTGAAGTGAGTGTTCCCCTTTCAAACATTAAATTAGCTACAAAATTGGCAAATATTTCTAAATATAATACTTTTCTAAACACAATAAAACACTAAGAGATCTACAACAAACACACCCATTAATCGTAACAACTACATGAGTAACTCTGATGCCTATATTTCAAAGCCTTGTTAATTCATTACGACCAAATGGTGTTTAAAAAAAATTATTTGACAGAACATAGGGATTCAAAGAAAACTACTGTCAAAGAAAATGATTACCAAAACATATCTGCTTAGCCTGCCACTGCCCGTTTTACGCGATTTTTTTTTCTTTGCTTTCAAACAAGTGGGAGAATAGCAAAAGCTCACTAGAAGGAAAAGGGGAAGAAAAACAGGTGTGTGTGGGTGGGGGCAGGGAGTATTGGGCAAGACTAGGAGTTTCCATGTGAATCAAGCAAGCACATGGTGATTGTTCTTCAGCCATGCGCTGCTAAGGGAGGTTCATGAAATGGCTACACAAAGGCACAAGAACGTTGACCAGCACACTACAGACTTAATAAAATACACCTAGTGAAAGACAATGTTGTGAATCCAGTCTCCCTGAAAACACATGAATATACTTAATTTCAAAAACAAAAATATCTGCATGTAGTTGGCCCCCTTTCTTGGTATTAACCTGATAACAGGAAGGCCATATTTAAAATAACTACAGCTTAAGTCAGGCTGCATGATCTATAGCTAGCACAACACAGTCAGAAAGTCCACAGGCAGACACAGAGCGCCAACACCCCTCCCCCACACCAGCAGTCTGCTTCAGTCTGGAGTTTTACAGCCAAGCATGGACTAAACCATTCTCGCCAACAAGGGAGGGAGCTAGAGAGGTGAATGACAAACTGTCCAGATGAGGTTCCAGCTTTGTAACTAGAAGTTCAAAACTAAATTAGCTAATGCTGAACAGAAAAACATTCTTAGTGGATTGTAGTTTTCCAAAACAGGAAGATATTCCAACCCTTGAAAGAGCAGCTCATTCTCCTTGAACTATTCAAGCACATTTTTATTTGAGTCTCCGTAGCAAAAATGCATTTATGATTATAAATTCCACACTTCTCTAAGGTTTGTTGCATGAAAAGCAAACCAGAAATGTATTTTCCCTCTGCTTAAAACACACATTTGGACATGAGTAGAAAGTAGTTTTGAGCAACATACACATTGTTATCTGTGACAAACTGGCAATTTTTCATGAACTTAATTATTTAAATAGTCAACAAGCTAGCATAATATATACACCTCCCCTCCCCCACTCCTTTCCTTTTGATGGATTGCTTGCAGTGAATGCTACAACTCAAAATGGCTTCTGCTGCTATACGCAGTTAGAGCAGAAAGAATCCCTTTTATCATGCCTTTGCCAGCTTATGCTTATGTATTTATTTTGCAAAAAAATATATAACAATTTTTGTTTTTCTACTTGCTGGTTTGTTCACTTTAAGGCTTTGACTTTTGATCTGCATGGGTACTTGATCAGTAACACTTGGTGAATGTCCATGTCTAGGATCATTGTATACTTACTTCTGTGTATTATTGGCCTATAATTTTCTACATAATAATAATAATATCCATATTAATAATAATACAAATAATCACATCACAAAGCCTGGCTTTTTTGTAGTTGTTGTTGTTGTTGTTGTTGTATCTGTGTCAGAGCAGACTGAAGCTCAGTTGATGACTCCACTTGCCTTCAGATGTAAACATGTGCAGACTAAAGATGTCTGTATGTGCTATTCATACTACAATCAAGTATATGGACCATGCAAGTTGCAAAACATGATGGCGATCTCTAACAGGAAGTGAAACCAATAAGAAGAGCCCTTTAAAATAAAGAAAGAAAGAAAATAATGTAATATATGGTTGGTTGTATTTGGCTGAATAAAAACCACTAACGTACAAAAGTGAGGATGGGCAAATAATACTGAGAAACAGGTGTAATATTTCGCCCTGTATTTACTTGATATCAAATCGATATCAGATTTTGTGGTATTTGCATGTTCTCCCTGTTTATGTCTTGGTTTCCTCCAGGTATTCCAGCTTCCTCCCACAAGTTCATTGGTGATTCTAAATTAGATGCAGCAACTGCAATTTTGTTGGCCAATTCCAAATTTATTTTATTATTCTGACCCATATGTCCGATCAAACTTAAAACTGGCCTATTCCGATCTACGGCCAATTGATCTTTGCATCTTTACTCTAAATTGTCCATAGGCGTGAATGTAAGTGGGGTTGTCTGTTTCTATATGTCAACCCTGTTATAGACTACCGACCTGTCCAAGGTGTACCCTGCCTCTTGGCCAGTGGAAGCTGGAACTGACTCCAGCACCGCCCCTAACACTTAGAGGCTCTTTACTATAAATGGTAATATTACCAAAAAACACATGAAAACTGAAACCCATTAATGTTGTGACATATGCTGGTAGCGTAAAAAAACATGTAAGCTAACTTGCTACCTAACATTAGTTAGATCACATGGGTTTATCAAAATCATTGACATTAGCTACATAATGTTTCTATGTATGATAGTTTTATCAAATGTTAGAGTTACTAAGAACCAGTGGTCCGTCTTCACTAAGAGTTCATTTTGACCACTGTAAATTCCCACTTAAGCCTCTCCAATGACTGCTAGGCTGACTATCCCTAGGGTTTCTTTTCATTATGTAAATAAATCATGGCAGCAGAAGCCCACTCCTATAATTTCATTTTTTAAAAGATCAGGAAACTGAGCTCTCTATTAGTGATCCAGCACAGGTGCTCATTCATATGCTTGTCAGTTAATGGATAGACTCCTGTAACTCCTATTGGTAGCTTCTCATACCTGACGTACCACCTGGAGCTAGCCCAGTATGTAGCTATGCATCCGGTGTTTCTACACCACACTACACAACACCACACCACAGTTATATCCCCTGCCTTCTAGGCTAGCACCAGAGACTTGAACTGACTGGGAGCTGCAAAAAGGAGCCCGCATAGTAAACTGAAAATTGCAGTTGCTTTCACAGCTCACATTTAGTTTAAGGCTCTGGTGCTAGCCTAAAAAGCAGGGAATAGAAATGCTTCTTCCTACAATCATTTCATGCGCAAACCCTTCACTCCTGCGTGATCATCAAAATGTAAGGATAAAATTTTTGCAGTTATAGTTGTGACCACGGAACAAAATTACTAGTTCGTTACATATTGTTCACAAAGTTGCTATACATTACATGAAGAACAGTTGCTGGGGAACAACCATGCACTGTTTAACTCTTTAGCACATCATGGCTCCATGCTCTACAAATCAATCACAGTACAAACCAGCAAAATCTGTGTGGATGAATAGGAATTCGGTATCTTGTTGAAACACCTTGCAATACTATAACCTCTCTCCAAAATATGGCAGCTATTAAAATATGCTGCTTAGGCAGCTTAGTCTTCCAGACAACTTAAAATAAAGCCCCGTCACTCCTTTCCATTAATCTGAAAGCATCAGAACATATCAGCTTCATGTCTGAATTGTGTACAGTCACATTAAAGGGTAGGCACCAGAGTTTTTTTATGAAATTAATACTGGCTTAGGCCTCATCAAGAGAGAAGTGAGTTCAGAATGTAAAGGAGAAAACATGGGAACTGTTTCTATGAATAGTGAAAGCTACAAGAAAATACACAGTTGGACTGCTTAGTCTGTCTGTTTTTGACAATCATTTCAAGTAATGTCGTCTGTGGGGTAAATCAAACTACCAGGAAAACAACCCAACAAATCAACCCCAAAAGTCACCATTAGAGGGAAGAGCACCTAGGGAAAGAAGGATGACAAGCTCATATCAGTACAAAAAGCAAGGAAACAAATCACCAGCCCTGGGGTTGGTAGACTCCTGACGACTGCTACGGTCGCCCCCAAGCAAGCATTTGACTATTAGTCCTATTTTATGAGTAAAAACACCAGTTCAACACCATAAGTAGAAAATACATGCATTCGCACAATACAATACATTGACAGTACTAGACAACAAGACTAGAAACGACCTGCAAGGAATTTGCACAATTAACAAATATTTTTTTACTGTTGTTTCTGAATATCCTTTAGCACTGCTACAAACTACTAGCCATGTTTGTCCTTTTATAAAGTGCACGCAACAAATTCTTAGTGTGTCTCATGTAGTGCTGGGCAGTATACCAGTTCAAACCGGTTTTTTTTGTTACGATATAGATTTTTCTTATACCATAAGACTGGTTTAAATAGCCTAAACAACGTTCGGAGCATAGTGCAGCAGAAAACTGTTTAAGGGGTGACCTTTTTCACTACTACACAGCTAAACACGCGTGTAACGGAGTACCCGCGTTAGTGGAGGTACTGAGCAGTGAAAATTAACAGAATGTTCTGAAACTGACGAAGGTGAACATAATGACACGGATGGACTTTTGCTGAAAAAGGTTCACTTAGGAGCCTGCCACTGCTTGGCGCATGCATGATTTATGTGTAGTCTGGACATGGAGGGATGAATATCTCCTGCTCTGAAAGCAGCTTGGAAGGACTGATGCACCAGGACTGTCCGCCTATGACTGCGTTGGATCCGCTGCTCGTTGAGAACGGTAGAAAGCAATATGTGCTTTGGTGCATAAAGTCTCCAAAAACACCAGACAAAGTCGCCAGATTTGTCGCTAGTTTTTTTAAATAAAGTCGCTAGAGGGGTCTGATAAGTCGCTAAATAAAGCGACAAAGTCGCTAAGTTGGCAACACTGGGTGAGAACGTGCTCACCTGTGTGTGTGCGCACACACAGATACAGAGGATCCCGCCGTGCATGACACAGAGAGCAGAGTAGAATTGTAAACACACGATTATGTAGACACAGAAATGACATGTTGTCAGGTAAATAAGCTAAATAACATAAGGCTGTTAAGTTAGTTTACTAAAAGGACAACGTATAGACCTGTTCTATAGGAAAGCTAACCTAAAATTACTTCTGTTGTGATTTGGCGCTCTTCTCTCAATCAGTTTGAGATTAAAATGATTAATACCCACTCATACATGGGTAAAAAGACCTTTGAATAGTGCTGGATATTGATTCAAATTTCAAGAATCGATTTGATTCTGATTCTCAAGATTTAGAATCAATTATCACTACTCGGGTGTTTTCAAAGCCAGTTACCACTAGTGTCCGACACCATGTTGTTTTAATATCTTCACATCTAGTGCGCATGCATGAATTCAGTGGGTCCCCCGGTTAAGTTCACCGGGGGAAACTGTATCAAATCGATCTTTGGACTTAAGAATCGATCTTTAGGAATTAATATGAGAAGAATCAGAGGATTGATTTCTTAAAAGTACTACCTTTAAATACCAAAAAAATTTTTAAAAATACTGTGATATAGAATTTTGGTCATACCACCCAGCTCTAGTCTCATGCTTCAACTTAATCTAGAAATGTCCTAAAACGTTTTTCTGACACCAAAACTGAGCAGTCATTTCATTTTGGGGTGGGCGATATATCGAATATACTCGATGTATCTCGACTTGTTCCACGTGTGATAAATTAAATGACTATATCGTGACTATCGAGTAGATTCTAACGGTGAATAGACAGCATGTACTTCGCTTTGAGTTTCGCTTCTCTACAGCTCATTCCCCCACCCATCCAGAAAACGCCTAGCACATGCACCTTTTATACCGCTTTAAGCCGACACCTCACTTCCCCGGTCATCCAGAAAACTCCTAGCGCATGCGCCTTTTATACCGCTTTTAGCCGACAGCTCACTCCCCCGCCCATCCAGAAAAGGGTTAGGGAAGAAACGGAAGAAAAGTAATTGTTTTCTCAGACCAACAGACCAGAATCTTCCGATTTTTCAAAATAAACAAATCTTCCAGTTTCAAAGTAAAAGACTAGTCTCCTCAATAGAGATCGGCTTTTCAATCAAGTCAATCCCCCATCTCAGAGGGGGGGGGGGGGGGGGCAATTTAGCCCAGTTAATTTTCTTTACAGTTTATGTTCTAGACTAGATTAATTAAAAAACATTTGAAATTGCCGTCTTCCCAGTCAAACATCAACAGAAAAACATGCTTTTAGAATCTTTCTGTGAATGTATTTATTAAAATCTCTAATGTACAAAATTCATTCATGAAAATCGGTATAATATAGTCCACCATTTCTTTGATTACAGTTTCAAGTAAGATTCTTGGGTAAATCTCGATTTGGACAGTCCATCACACTGAATGGGAACCATCTGAATTGCCATCTTCAGGTGTCTCCATGGGCAGCTAGTAGAGCAATCATCTATAAACCCCAGGGTCAGTGGTTTCTCCTCGCTACATGTCGAGGTGTCTTTGGTCAAGACACTTAAACCTAATAACATGGCGCCAACATCTACTGTCTGGCAGTTGTCCAACAACAATATTTCATCAATAAACTGAGTCAATAAGAGTGTTTTCACACCTTAGCAAGCTTGCTCTGGTCTGAATCACTTGATAACTTTGTAAACTACCAAGCGTACCACAATGCCTTACTGCAAACTCAACAACAATGTCCTCTCTACTTATTGGCCATGGGAACAAAATAGGTAAATACAAGAAGAATTTCCTGTGTTGTGGACCCCTGCATGTTTTTGTGATGTGGGAGACATATATTACACAATATATTAAAACCAGGTGCACCATCCATCCGTTGATTGTTGATTACATTACATTGCCTGTAATCATCAGTCATCCGAGCAGATGCGTGTGAGGCACTGCCCCTTCTCACAACTTCATGTTTGTCTGCACTTCACTCTGCAGTATGTTTTTAGCTTTTAGCTTTTGGTCCAGTGTGATTCCCCACCAGGAGGACTGTACAAAGTTTGCTAGATGATTGAAATCGAGACCACCTCTTTTGAGGGGTCTCGGTGTGGTTATTTTGGTGCAATTACTGAGTTCACACCAGACAAAACTAACTGCACCAAGTACAAAACTAATTGAGTTTGATTCAAACAGACAGGTGCATGTAGGTGTAAAAGTACTCTAAGATGTGGAATTTAAGTCTGGGTTTTGGCAGCACCTTTCACATTCTTAAGCCATGTTGTCACAGCTGTATGCCTCAGGTCATGATGAAGTGTGAACCAGCGGTAAGATGTATTCACTATGAAGCATCATCAAAGACCTCTCCATATTTGGCTACATTCCTCTCTCGCTCATTTCTGATAAGTCCCTCTGTTTTGCAGAGGTTGCTGTTTTGAATGTCTTGCATCAAGCCATTATTCCTAAGGCCTGATTGCTGTAAGGTGCTGCAGAGGTGGTTTGTTCTCTGACCTCTTTGCAGAGGACTCTTGACGCTTTGTTAGACTGGTGCCAGAATCACCCTAGCTAACCATGGTTCTTCTTGCCAAGTAACATTAGGAAAAGTCCTGATGGTTCCACTTCTTCCATGCCACAATTATAGACCACTTGACTATGAGAAACACACAGAGAAGTGGTTTTATACCATTCCCCTGTTCTATGCTTCCCCCTATGATCCTATTGTGGAGATGTAGAGAAAGTTACTTGGACTACATGGCTAGATTTCTGTCCTCACATGTAGTATGAATTGTTCGATCAATTCATTTTGCCAGGTGGAAGACTCAGGCAAACAGGATGCAAGGTAGAACCAAAAAAAGCATTTTTTCCATTAGGGGAAAAGTTTGAGAGTTAACCTCAATCAGCAATCATATACAGCCGCCTGACTGCTTGCACCAACCGATGAAGAGGGGTTGAGCTACTCTACACTGCACGCGACCTTTCTGCAGCAGTAAATTGATAAAAAAACAGCTGAAACAGCAGACATCAGTACACTATACTATACTATCAATAGTATAAATCCCAAGTTGGTATCATTATTGGACCGATACTAACACGATATTAACAATATTTTCTTTCTTCTACTTCCAGTCTGACTGTTCCCTCAGAAAGTAAACTTGGTGTCATATACCGCATTTTACGGTGATAGACAGGGACTTTGGTGTGGGACTCGGGTCTCCTGCATCTCCGTCATGCACAGTAAACAGCATTGTTTTGTAGTAATAATAAAGAGAGAGAGGAGGAGGGAAATCCCTCAGAGAAACCCCCGTTTCCCAGAGACAGCGCACCACTGCCGGAAAAAAGCACCATCCTCCTATCAGTCCTACAACTTCACCTTCAAAAATTTTTGAATTCTGGGACAAACAAAAACAGCATTTTTAGGAGTCTGCATTTTGTGAAATGCACTCCTACAGAAATAATTCATTAGTAGCACCAATTGTGGTTGACTTTAGGTTCAAAAAAAATATTCTGGATCTAGATTCACCTAATGTAATACTGGCGTTTTTCTGTTTTGTACCTTGATCGTGTTTTTAAAGCGAATTAAAGTGACAGGGGTTTTATTTGTTGTATTATTACGTCTTGGTTCAAGAGAGGTATCCTGGATGTTTATGTAAATTTAACACTGGTGTTTTTGTTTGTTTATATTTTGTGTGTTTGGTTGTGTTTTTACAGTGCTTTTTAACATTTTTAAAAGGAACTTAAACACTGTTACTTTACTTTTATGTGACGAGGGTGCATTTTCTGGCAGGCTGCCCTTTATAGCTAATAGTATCGGAATCGGAATCGACCATAATGGCCCTTTATTTACTTGGTATCTGCACAGCACACCTTGAAACCAGGAACAAGCCCATGTTATGCTGCATTCCACTTACACAAACATAAAGTTTATTTGCCCCAGGCAAGTGAGAAAGTGTTAATCCCAGGCCCTGCTTATTAAAATGGATTTGAAGTCAAATGTTTTACATACAGTATTTGTGCATTTACTTACTAGCTACAGTACAGTACATCTCAATTGAGCCATTTTCGCATATGACAATGTCTGGAGAATAAGGTCTGTACATTGTGCTGAGCTTTGCGTTTACACATGCAGCACACAGTAAGAGATTGAGAGTTGCATTCTAACTTGGGGAAATAGTCTGTTTAGCTGTGGTATGAGGTGGTACCTGGGCAGAACATGCCGGAGGCATAAAAAATTCACAGTGAAAGTAGATTGTGTTCTCTTTACAAACATTGAAGTAGAGTCTGTCACATGATGAAAAGTATTGCATTATGTAAATAACCCTGGTTTCCCAGAGAAGAGAAGCTCCTTTCAACAAAATTAAGTGTGGTAAATATTTAGTATATTTTCTGAATGGGGACGCCCCCCGATTACTGTAAATATTCCGGACAATTTCCTGCTGTATTCATACATGGACTACATACATACAGACTTTGTACTAGGGGGCTCACAGGATAAAGTCCGATTATTGGGTCAACTGATTTAGACGTTTGTGTTCTCACATGCAGCTCACCTGCATAAAGTCTAGTGAAGTTCAGGATTCCAGTGCATGTGAGAAAGCTGCGTAAGTTTGTAGTTTATTTGGTAAGCCAAGCTAATGCTAATGCAGCTCAGCAATAACTCTTACCTGTATAAAGGCTATAATGTACCATTTTTGTTGAAACAGTTTGAGAGAGGTGTTGATCCAACTGAGCATTTTTGAAAAGGTAGTTTAGGTGCTGTTTTTTTTACTGCATTATATTAACATCTGTTTCTATTGGTCAGTTCACGTAGACTTGGCATATATTAAAAAACTCAGGAGGAGTTTAGGGAATGGGTTTTTTCTTTTTCTTTTTATTTAGAATAAAGGACTGGAAGCCAAAGCCAACTGATTTTGACAAACAATGCCTGCACTACAATTAGGCTGCATCTTCCGATTAAGATAACATTTTACATTACAGAAAGAAAGAAATGAAATCTGTGTAAAGTTATATCATCTTGACAGAGCACAGCTAAATACGTATATAACTTCACTTTGCATTCAGTTCTGACTTTGTAAATAATATTACAGGATGAGTTTCAATAGTATTTAGAAACTATGTGTACAGTATGTTACATGTGTTGGAAACACAGGTAAAAAGCTGTACAAGTCTATCATGATATGTTTACAGATTCCCATATGTGGGTCCATTTCGTAGCTCTCCAATGAAATATATGGTTTCCCATTCATCAAGTGTGACAATTTATCAATTGTTAGAGTTACAGAAATTTTTTTAAGATAACTATGTTTTCTAACATCAACTAATGAACATGAACTAATGATGAGTGTCTGGCTCAGAGACACCTGGTAGGAGTCAGGCTGGGATTTGAACCTGCGACCTTCTGCATCCCAGTCTGACGCTTAACCCATTGAGCTACCAGGCCACTTATCACTGCTTAATGTAAATACATCTGGGATACATATGCATTTCAAATACACTGATGAATTAACTACTGACATGACGGATACATAGTCAAATTAGGGTTTCCATTGACCTATGGTAGGTCACGAGACAACAGCTGCACAGCACAATCTCCTCTGTTTCTCTAAATGTAGGACATTTAGAGGCCACACAGGCCATTGTTTTTCATACATTATACATCATCGTTACACTTGGTATCTGTTTGAATGCAGCTAGCACTGCATTGTTGTGTGACTGTTACTGTACTAGATGAGAGGTTTCAATAAATTAAGAAAGTAAAAAATAACATCTACACGAAAGCTTCTGAAAAATGTAGGTGGAGCTAGATTTTAGTATGCTTCCTGTCCTGCAGAAAAAAACTGACTTTGTAATGAATTGCACTGTGTGAGCACTGCCACTGGGTGAGGTGGGGAAGGTGAACTAGAAAACGAGGCTGTACAGCAGGTGACTTTTTATAGATTAAACAAAAGTAAAATAAAAATAAAAAATTTAAACAGTTCAGTATTGTCTGACAAATTAATCAAGGTGTGGCTGATTTATCACTTTCAGGTTAAAATAAACACTAAAATGGTCACTTAAATGTACATCACTTAATCACAAGTTTAAAAAAAACAGTTTTTGTTTTCTCTCCTAGAAACACACAGACAGGGCAAAGAGAAAAACTGCTTAACTGTTGTATTACAGCTGACATTAAGCCACACCCACATACTAGGGCTGTGTGGTGCATGGAAAATTACTGGGTTGTACCACTTTAGACCAAGAGGGGGTTTAACTGCACATCGAAGGGAATGCAGTAGTTTCCTATTCACTTTAACCAATTTTTACAATCTGTGTGTCTGTCAGACCTCAGTTTAGTGTTGATTTTCAATTTGGGAGTATCCGCTAATAATCTGTATTCAATCACCAAAGTATCTGAAATATGACTAAAACTGATCATTAAAACTCTAATAATATTGATAATGAAAGTAAGAACGCTAATTTATTATTTTTCTACTACCAACAGTACTTAATTTCTAAAGCAGAGGTGTCAAAGCCTGGTCCTGGAAGGCCATTGTCCAACCATCCCTGTACTTACAGCTTTTGATTGGCTGAGCACATCTGAACCAGGCAATCGGTAGTGGGCAGGTCAAGGGTAGTTTGAAACAAGCAGGACAGTGGCCATTGAGGACCAGGAATTGAAACCCATGATCGACAGGTAGACAACTTCTTATCAAAATACGCCTTCCTTTTTCTCCCCCCCGAAACCTAAACCACTGCAGTATTCTGCATGTGCTTCTTGCTTGTATTAGTTCAAACACAGGATAGTCGCTTCATTGCTTCGGTAGGATTGAATCTCTAAGACTTCAATGTACACATACACCCAAGAAGTACACCAAATTTAAAAAGAAATTTATACATTACACTACGGGGGACATGGGTCATGTGAGGATATCTTGTGTCTTAATCATACAGTCACTTTTATCATTTGTGTATATGGTGTGTGGATTGTTGAACGTTCTTCAATTATCACTGATTACAAGAACAAGGAATGTTTCGCGGTTTAACAGCAGTTGCGTTTCAGATCATTTATTTTTTTTAAACAAAAAACATATTAACTACATAAGAACACAAATATGTAATGCAATATTTAATAATAATTAATCATATTTTTTATTAGAAAATGTAAAAAGTTTATCGTAAAGTAAAAACAACAAAATTTCTAATATTGTAGCTATTGCATTGTAGCTAATGGTAGCTAGTATAGTATATTAGCTAGTACTCGCTAGTATTGCGAGTGCATGCTAGCATCACTTTTTGCTGCCCGCTAAAATCCCAACAGATCTGTCTACTGTAAAATGTGCCACAAACAAACCAAAAACATTAAATTTTTTACAACCAATTGTTTACATGCATAAGTACAAGTTTCGAAGAGCACATTATCTATTTGAGTTCAATAAAATGGTAATTGAGAGCTAGCATGCTAGCTGCAGTACCGCGACTCACCGACTCTTTGCGTTGCCAGGCGACGTTCCCGCGATTTTTAGTGTGGATCAGTAGCCGAGCGTCTTCTCCACCTCCAGCCGCTGTCGCGCTCTTCCGAACCACTGCGGTCAGGATTTTGGTTTCAGAGGAGCATGAAGTCCACCGGCTTCAAGATTCACCGGGGAAACCAGTAAGCTGTGCTACAACAACAGTGTAATTGTGCATTCGCGGACTCAAGCGACTGCTCTGCCCTTTCTCTCACAGACAGACTCCTCCTCTTTTTGTGCACAAAAAATCCACCATTACCGTACGTCAGCCTTCGGTGTAGGTGGGGGCTGGTCGACAGACGCCAGGCGGTGGCGATCTGAACGTTACTTGGTTGTCCTGTTTTTTTGTTGGGTTTTTTTTTTTTTTTTTTGGTTTTGTTTTTCGTCTCCCAACTAGTGGCGGTGCTGCGGTCGGTGGTTAAAGCCGACAAGGTAGGTAGGAACACAGCTCCAGGTCGAGTTAGATCGCTTTTTTATGAAGGATTACCATGCGCGTGTTTTAGCGCAGCAGCACCTCAGCGTGGAGTAACCAGCCAGCAGTGTGGTGAAAACACAGAGCCGACTGTAGAAATCGGGGGGACAACTGGGAGCAGAACATTAGCATGGAAAGGGAGGGGGGAGTGATTTGTCTACGACAGACAAAAACCCAGGCTCAGGGGGAGGGACCATACCGTGGTGGAGGAGGAGTCTTTGAAACAGCCTGAAAAATTGTCTGTAAACTTATTTACGGACAACTCGTGCCTTTTACTGTACATCACAGGAATATGTGTCTGAGTTTTTCTGGCTGTGTCTAAGTGCCCAACATTTGAGTAACATTTGAGTTTTTTTGTTCTGTGATAAGTTAAAAATGTTAAAGATGGCACACGACAAGAGGAATAGGTCCAGCCCAAGGTTACAGGGAGAATATTAACGCTAAGAGCCTGGGGAAGTCATTTTTGTAGCTTGGATTAAAAATAATCATCAACCTCTTCTCTGTTTCTATCTCTCTCTGCTTCTCACTTTTTTTGTTTAAAACTGTGATGTGATCAGTTTTCCTAACTCTAAACCATATGAACAAATCATTTTATTTTCAGCCTCCTACAGATCAGATCCATTACACTAATGAAAAATAACATTGTAGTTATTAGCTGTCTTATGATATTATGCAGGTCAGCCATTTTGTTGATTCACTTGTGTATCAAACTTGTTGTTCTTCATGAGCCCAGCAGAGGGCGAGTTGTGGTGACATTCAAATCAAAAGCGTTAAAAGGTATTTTACTGTCCACAAGAATTAACCTAAACGTTTGCACATACTGCAGTCTGTGTCATGTGTAGTCCTCATGCAGGTTATATGTTCATATAACAAAATCTATGTGGTTAGGAGTGGGAGACAGTAGCAGTGCTCTCCCTAGCCCAGTGCATTGCTCTCTTTCTCTCATACCTTCCTGACTACCAGAGAAAAAATATTGTCCTATCACAATTTTTTTAAGTTCCCGAGTTGTTTCTCAGGAAATAAGTATACTGCAAATATTTTTTGGAAACTTGTTTTATTTATTTTAAAGATATCACGTGTCCACAACAGTGGACATCAGAATGCCATAAATGTGAAACTGAACCGCGGTGATAATCAATTAATGAATCTAACCAATGAATCTGTGACTCTGATGGTGGCCTTGCCTTGGTAGACTGGTAGACCACAAAATCTAAAAACCATACCTGCTGGTTTGGCCAAGAAAAACATATTCACTCCATTTGGGTATGGTTTTCCCTTTACTACATGAACTTTTATTTACAACCTGGTGAGGCCCAGTACATTGGGGGGGCGGCTGTGGTTCAGGAGGTAGAGCAGTCGCCTGCCAATCGTAGGCTTGGCGGTTCAATTGTCATATGTCGAAGTGTCCTTGGGCAAGATACTGAACCCTAAATTGCCCCTGGTGTGTCAGATCAAGCAGCATAGCAGCTCTGCCATCGGTGTGTGAATGTGTGTGTGCTTGTGTTTGTGAATGGGTGAATGAGAAGCAATGTAAAGCGCTTTGAGTACCAGCCTAGGTAGAAAAGCGCTATATAAGTGCAGACCATTTACCATTTACCGTTTGGATAACCTAGAAAGGTTATGTAGATATAATTCCCAAAGAAACCCCTCAATTCTTCGAAAATGGTGTTAAGAGTTGGTCCAGACACAAGGACTTCACAATGATTTGTAAACAGAGACATTTCTTTGAACACAGAGTGATAATTGATAGTGATAATTAATTGGGGTCCAATTTTTGCGTGTAATGGCATCACTGATCTGAATGATGGGAGGATCATCCAGTTGGGGACTAAATCTTAAGAAAATATTATAATTAAAATATTGTTAAATTATTATAAAAAAAAAAAAAAACAATTTAAAGTCTGCAAAAGATGTTCATATAAAATAAAACCAAAACATTTTGAGACAGAAATTGCTCAATGAAAATTATTTTGAACTTATTTTTCTTCCTTCCATAAAATGTGCTTGTGGTGATGGACACCATTTTCCTTGATAAGAATGAAGAAGTTCCCCTACAAATGAGCTATCAAAATAAAGTTCCAAATGTCCTCTCTAGAGTGCAAAATGAGTAACCTCAGTAGAATGCAGAGGGTGGGAGAAAGTCAAGTTTATAAATCTCCACTACAGAGGACAAGTTTGAACTACAGGTAGTCAGGAGGATACAAGGTTTGCAGTGCTAGTCTGACACAAACAAGTTTTCCCGCTGGGCAAGTCTTATTTGTCTTCTACATGTTTGAACAGATCCAGCTGGGCTACACTGGAAATGCTTCTATGAAATCAGTTGCTGGTACATTTTTCAAAATGTACAGAGCTAGCAGATCACAGGCTCTATTACGCAGAGAGGAAAGCAAGATTATTACATGAAACAGAGTGAAGAATACAACTAGACCTGCTAAAATAGGCGTATTTGCTAAGTGATTCACTTCTCAGAAACCTCAGAAAAGGACTTTCCAGATGTAATGAACCATCCATGTGACATATTGTTGTGTACACCATAGTGAAATTTGAAAAAGGTAACTTTGTCAAAAACACTGACATGGTAAACTGGCCTATGCTTTTGTGCTACATGAGAGCAAGGAGTCAAAAAACTATGGTCAGATGATATGGAAAGAATGTAAAAAAAATACAGTTATGAGTCGTGTTGAGGTATGTCTGATTAAAAGCATGGAATTGGCAGAGTATGTTTTTGAATGAACAAAGAAATAACAGAAGTGAAGATGGAGGACATAAACAGGACATAAAAACTGCCATGCTAAATAGCCAGCAGACAGACTTCCTTTAGCCCCAATTCAACATGATGAATCAGCCAAAAGGTCACTGACAAGAGCGGGCGAGTGCCACGGCGCTAATCACACCAAAAAAACTACAGGGGATGATCAACTATGGACACACCATCGTAGTAGTGATGGGTGTTGCCATGCTGTTTCAGGGCTTTTGGACTCACAGTAGAAAACATCACTAGAAATAATTAGGACATTTAAGAGAAAACACCTTAAAGGTTCACCACCAGGACAGCTGAGGGCTAAATAACAACATAGACAGTAATTTAGACAGTGTAAATGGGAAGACAGGGCCAGTTCACAACTCCACTGCATAGTCATGACATTAGCACTGCCTGTAAAAATGGTCACTCAATGTAACCAGCATGCTAATGTTGGACTTTATAACAGGCGTCCTCTTTAAAGCCAACAGGTTTTTCTTTTAGCAGACCTATATTCACTTAGCATACAGTTGTACAGTTTACAAATTTAATTTTGGACTTTTCACATTATCAAGGCAAAACAAACAAAATGTCCTCTATAGAGTGACTGACATATAATCTCCTGCGTAGACTACTAAAATGCACAGCAGTTTCCCCAGTGAAGATGTCCACAAACAATAAACAAATAAAGGTTGAAATGAGAAAATTCTGGTGTCTGTTAATCTATTCTGTCCCAAACATCAGGATTTAATGTTATTTTCAATGTTGAAATTCAAATAAATTTGGTCTTGTACACCAGTGTACAGTAGGGGTTCAGTAGAACTAAATCTATTTTCTGTCTTCCATTGCTCTTGGCCCTTCTTGACCGGGTTAGATCAGTATTTGTAATTGCCTTGATGATCGTATGGTGGGTGTAAAAATAAATGACAATATTCCAATTTGCTCAGAGTAGCTTCAGCTAGCAGAAATCTTTTAAACATATTGAGATAATGGATATTGTTTTGCCAAGCATGATATACAGAATGTGTTTGTAATTGCCATTAGTGAAATGAAAATAAAAAATTGTGTCCTTGGTCTAGTGACATCTACAGGCAGTAATGGGCATTTAAAATGATTTCCTTTGTGAGACGCTCAACCATAACATTAGGTCATCTGAATGTTTCATGATGCTGGACGTTTTGGGTGAGATAAGTGTGCATATATGTTTGTTTGTTTTTTATGAGATGTTTTTCCAGCACTGTATTTGTAGCGGAACACATTTGCAGAAGTATGATGTAAAAATTTCCCTCAGCAGAAGAAAAAATGGAGCCTCTTTTTAACTCCTTCACTTCCTGTCTTATTCTTTCTGAACAACACTGAAAAACACTGATATATCTACTACTCTGTGTCTGTGCATGTGAATAAAAATGGTTTATTTATAGTTTGGTAACATACAGAAGCATTATAGCTTATAAGTGCTGGGGGTAAAATGTAGAGTATGCCCATGCAGGTGTCTTAAAATAACAAAAGGGTGGGTCCCAGATGAATATGCTCATCTACATGACATTTAGTGCTACTTGAATGTTAGCTTGTAATATTGTTTGTGCAAAGATTAACTCTTGATGGTGCTCATAAAAGTCTAAAAATGGAAATAATTCATCCTCTGGGGCACAGGAATTCGCTCAGAACATTTTGTGTGGGTTTGCTCATTACATGGCTGTGTGCAAGTAAAAACTTAGCACGGCTATGGCGAAGCCCCTCACTTGCCCTTAACCCTGGACTCACAGAGACTACATTCCAATTCATGTGTCAAAATGTGCCAAAGCAGCCTGTACAAACAATATTTGACATCTTTCATGTTGAAACCTGGTGTCTTTACCCAATATCCACATCATCAGTCTTATCTGATTTGTGGAAAGTTTTGTCATAACTATTAAAACAACAACAACATAATATTTCATGTTTGTGCTACATGTGCACAGAGATGAGTAACTGAAGTTTCAAAGGAAGTGATAATTAGAAACCAGTAGAAAGTAAGCAGAGGCTTAGCTGCAGTGATAACCTTTATATACAGTTTCATAATAAAACAAACAGTATGCTCAAGTGACACACATTATGTCATTCTAACTTGTAGCCTACTAGTCATTAAAAAGTTGTTGTGCATAATGATGATGCTACGCTAGGCCATAATTCATGTTCTAAAAACTCCTCATACTATAAATAGTTACTTGAAATGTAACTATTTCTGCCCATTACTTTTCAGAATGCAGTACCTTGTCATAGAATAAATTGTTGGAATTGGTGGAGATACTAAATGCACTTTAGTTATAGGAGCATGTTCAGTGAGAGACTGAGAACACCAAAATGCAACACAGAACGACAAAGAAAATCTTTCCTCCCTGTGGCTATCGCGCTGTACAACTGCATCAGAAAGGACAATCATTATACCCTGCAGTACTACACAGGCTGATAACATATACAGCCTGCTCTAACTTATGTTATAACACAATTATAACATAGTGTAATTTTTATTTTATAGTGTAACTTGTATAGTGTAACTTTTTATTTATTTATTGTTATTTTGGTATTTCTTATGTAATTTTTTGTAATTTTGATATCTCTTCTTTACTTAACTTTCCTACTGTCGAGAGCAACTAAGTCCTCATAATTTCCTCAGGGATTAATAAAGTATTTCTGATTCTGATGATTAAGGGAAAGTCATTAGGAGTGATTTAAACAGACACAAAGACTGAGCTACTTCAGTGGCTCAATCACCATCCTGAAACTGCAGTGGCAGGGGTTTTGGTTTTGTAGTCAGGTAAAAAAACTCTTTTGACAAATAGTACACCACTGCAAAAATAGTTAAGTTGCGCAACAATTGAAATCTTTGGTTATAGAAATAATGTGTTTTTTTGTCCAAAAACAGATGCTAAGGCCCAATGTCCAAAACATGTGGGACTCCATCAAAGGCCTAAACTGAAAGTATACTGCAATCTGTGATGGACGCACGTAATGGTGTAATATTGTGACACATGATATTTGATGCAACTAACACTGACGTACACCAGGTGCACTAAATATCAATCATATAATACTCACTGCTGTCCCTGTTTATGTGTTGGAGCAGCTAAAAGAAACTATTATTCAAATAAACCCCCTGTTCCCTGAAGTGAGTAATGGAATATATGCAGCACAGTGCATCTGTGCACAATTTTTGCTTGCTGTAATTATTCCTCTAGTTTATACTAACTAATAATGAATGATTTTTAATCCATCTGGTAGTAATGGAAGTAATGTGGGACATCACTGTCCCTATTTTATAAAAAAACTAAAAATTAAAATGTACATCTGATCTTAACATGACATACACTGCACATCCCAAAAAAAAGTGGCCACCAAAAAAAGAAAGTCGACCTTTTTTTGGCCCGGTTTGCCACCTGGAGTTCACTAAGAAAATAGGTACGAGCCTCCTATAATATTACTGGAGCAACCGTATGTGCTCCAAGAATGAGGTCAGCTAACTACCTGAATATACTGAATGACCAGGTTATTCCATCAATGGATTTTTTCTTCCCTGATGGCACTGGACGGGCAGTGTAGTTAGGTCTTGAACTTACTATGCGAAAGACACAACAAATGGAAGTAACTTACATCAACATATTTATCTAATTCAAAATGCTTCCGGTTTTGACTTCTGATAAACTATGGAAAATAATTGTGCACAAAACAAGGGTTGTTTTTTGTCTCTACTGTTTAATGGCCAGAATAATAGGAATATTTAAATTAAGATTATTTTTAAATTAAATTAATTCTTGTTGTTCATGTGGGCACCTGGCTATTGTTTTAGGATGCACTTGAAAAATTGTGAACCTAGTCTTTTTCTTGATGTGTCTCTTGCCAGGTTTACTTAGTTAGCAAATTTGAACAGTTAAACAGTTTGGCTGACGGAGGTACATTCATTGGCGTAAAGGGAGAATAGTAGTGGGGAGAGGACACAACCCTGTGGTGCACCCATGCTTGTTATGCATAGTCCAGAAATGACACCTTACAATCTCACGTTACACAGCAAAGAAGCCACAGACAGGCGTCAGGGGGAACATTCAAGTGGTGAAACTAAGGTTTAATGCAGCCTTATGTTGGCTGCATCCTCCACCCGTTTGCTCTGTAGGTAAGATTCAAGATTCAAAAAACTTTATTAATCCCAGAGAGACATTATTTGCCATGTCACAGCAGCTCCCAGTTCAAGAGGAAAGAAGGAATAACCATAACCAGAAAGGATTAACACCAACACAAATACTAAAATATACAATATAGAAATAGGTAATTTTAAGTCATTTATCAGTCGATAATGTAATGGAAATGATAACAAAATGATGTCTCTTGATAAATGATGAATAGACTGTCATCTGATTAAATCAATATGATTACGATAGTTGTCCTCCTCCCTCACTTTTACAGAAAGGAGAGGGGCTGTACAGGTTAATGGCCACAGGCAGAAATGTTCTCCTGTGGCGCTCTGTGGAGCACCTGATGATGATCAATCTCTCGGTGAACGTGCTCCTCTGTCCAGCCAGGACACTGTGTAGGAGGTAGTAGGGGTTGTTTAGGACTGAGAGGAGTTTGGACATCATCCTCATCTCAAATACAACATGTAGAGGGTCCAGCTGCACACCCAGAACTGAACCCTCCTGATTAATTTGTCCAGTCTGTTAGTGTCTGTCACCTTCAACCTACTTCCCCAGAAAACCACTGCAAAGAAAATTACACTGGACACCACAGACTCATAAAACATCCGCAGCATGGTGCTGCAGACATTAAAGGATCTGAGCCTCCTCGAAAAATACAGCTGACTCTGGGCCTTTTTTACAGAGTGGTTGTGTTTGTAGTCCAGTCGAGTTGTCCGAGTACATGCTCAAGTATTTGTACTCAGACACTACCTCCACCTCCTCCCTCCATATAGAGAGAGGAGTGACAGAACCACTGGATTTCCTGAAGTCCACCACCAGTTCCTTTGTTTTGCTGATATTGAGCTGGAGCTGGTTTTGCTCTCACCAGCTGACAAAGTTGTTCACCACTCACTGGTACTCTGTGATGTCTCAACCCTGAATGCATCCTACAACTGCAGAATCATCAGAGAACTTCTGTAGGTGGCAAAACTTGTACCTGAAGTCTGGGGTGTACAGACTGAAAAGGTAGGGAAACAGAATCATCCCCTGTGGAGCACCTGTGCTGCAGGCCACAGTGTCAGACACACAGTTCTGCAGGCAGACGTACTAGGGGAAGTGCCTCCCTGTCACCAGGACTGAATGCCTTTTTTTTCTCATTCAGGATCATTTTGATATCATTGGTGATCCAGGGCTTGTTGTTGGGGAAGCAGTGAACAGTGTTTGTGGGTACATGGGTGTCTACTTGATGTAGACTTGATGTAATCTGTGATGCAGTCTGTCATTCCATCAATGTCCTCACCGTAAGGTTCACAGAGAGTCTTCCAGTCTGTGACTTCAAAGCACGCCTGCAGGCGCCCCTCCATTCATTTCTTTACTGTTTTAGTGGTGGCAGGCTGCCACTGAACCAAAGGTGTGTACTGAGGGAGGAGGTGAACCAGACTGTGATCAGACTTGCCCAGGGGCGGGAGGGAAGTGGAGCTGTATGCTTCTTTTACATTAGCATACATTAGGTCCAGTGTCTTCTCCCCCCTGGTGGGACAGCTCACAAATTGGCTGAATGTGGAAAGTGTTTTATTGAGGTTGGCATGATTGAAGTTCCCGGAGACAATAAGGAGGGCGTCAGGATGTCTGGTTAGTAGGGTGAAGGTGACCATCTGTATGACGTCACAAGCAGTAGTGGCGTTAGCAGATGGAGGAATGTAAATAGCGATTAATATTATGTGAAAAAACTCTCAAGGCAAATAATTAGGACAGAGTCCAACAGCCAACAGTTTAAAATCAGGGGTACAGACACACTCACATGAACGATACTAGGATAGCACCACCTGTTGTTGACGTAAACAGCGAGCCCCCCTCCTTTCCTCTTACTGCTCTCCTTCCTCCTCCTGTCCACCCGCACAGAGCTAAAACTGTTCCTGTTCCCCCTGTTCAGGGGGCATAGCACATGTTCTGTTATGCCCTTGGTGGTGACCTAAGGTGACCTAACATTAGCTTGTCAAAGGACTTCAGGACTATGGACGTCAGGGTGATGGGCTTGTAGAGGTTCTGTCCTAAGTTGGAGGACACCTTATGGCATGGAATAATGGAGGAACGTTTTAGGCAGAACAGGACTGTGCACAGCTCCAGGGATCTTCTAAAGATCTGGTAGAAGAAAGGAGACAGTTGGTCTGTGCAGACTCTTAGGCAGGAGGTCGAGACCCCGTCTGGGCCTGGCGCCTTTCTAGTGTTCTGCCTTTCAAAAAGCCATCTGACTTCTTATCAGATGGAGCGTATTTGGAGGGTAGGTGGGCACTCCTCCTCCTGATGGTGTCAGGAGGTGTGAATTTCTCATTTGTTGATGGTGAGCTGGGGGCGGCTGGAGGCATGAATTTCAGCTTTTCAAACATGCTGTAGAAGGAATTCAGTTCTTCCATCAGGTCTTTGTTTGGCACAGCAAGGGGGGCTGGTCTTTTGTAATTTGCAATCTCTTGCACCCCCCTCCACACAGATGCAGTGTCATTGGCTTGTCTGAGTATTGGCGCTTAGTTGTTTTGATCTCCTTTGTCAGTGTGTTCCCAGCCTTCCTGTATAGAGCTTTGTCCAAACGTCTGTAGGCCTCCTTCTTGGCCTGACACAGCTAATGCAGTCTGGCTGTGAAACATGGCTTGTTGTTGAAGGTGCATAAGGTCTTGGTGGACACACACAGGTCTTCACAAAAACGTACTGTGTCTGTGAGATCATCCAAGGAGCCATTGGCAGCTTCAGAAACACACCCATCAGGATACTCAAAGCAGTCCTGCAACTCATCTTTTGCCTCTCTTGTCCACTTCCTAACAGTTTTAACTACAGGCTTTACAGTTTTCAACATGTCAGGATGAGATGTACCAAATGAAACAGTGAAGGGTTCTTTGAGGGTTGTGTAACAGTGATCCAGAATATTATCACCCCTGGTGAGACAGTTTTGTGCTGCATTTGTGTATATGTGTATGTTATGGATACCTGGAGCAGGCAGGGAGCACTGTGAGGGTCATGTTTTTTGACTTCTCCAGTGCTTTCAACACCATCCAGCCTGCACTACTGAGAGGGAAGCAGGTGTGGGCAAGCAGCTGACTGCATGGACCATCGACTACCTAACCAATGGACCCCATGATTGTGTGTCCGAGGTGGTAATCTGCAGCACGGGGGCGCCACTTCGTGTTCAGCCTGTATACTTCTGATTTCCGTTATAATTCGGACTAGCGCCACCTACAAAAGTTCTTGGATGATACGGCCATCATTGGATGCATATTAAACGAGAACGATCAGAAATATAGGGGGGGCATCAGTGACTTTGTCGGCTGGTAAGACCAACACTCTTCAAATCAACGCCAGCAAGACGAAGGAGATGGTCATAGACTTCAGGAGGACGTCACCCCCTACAACACCGGTGAACATCCAGGGCAAAGACATTGAGACAGTGGACTCTTTCAAGTACCTGGGTGTTCACCTTAACAATAAACTGGACTGGACTACAAATACAGACGTCCTGCATAAGAAGGGCCAGAGTCGACTCCACCTGGGTCCTGAGGTCCTGAGGTCCTTCAGAGTATGCAGGACTCTGTTAAGGACATTTTATGACTCTGTGGTAGCATCCGCCCTTTTCTATGCAGTGGCCTGCTGGGGGAGCGGATGCACGGACAGGGACAGGAGCAGGATTGTACTAATATGAGTAGCTTCGGGTATTTGGAGACAAATGTATAGGACCCAAACACTTTATTGAAGATATCTAATGTCTTTTTCTGCATCACACCCAGCCTGCAGTTTCTGCTGAGATCTACACTCTTATTGCAGATCATAAGACTGCAAAGACGTTCTTCAACCTAGAACACAACTAAAAGTTGCTCTCCCATTTCAGTCACAGATGCTTCTTATTGCTTTAGAAGAGTCAAAGGTATCTTGGTGCACTATTGCACTAGACCCCTTCTTACATAGGGCCTGCTCTAGGTAGACAAATGCAAAAGCCATATTCCATCTATTTCTTTACGATAAATTCAATCATACTCCAGGGGATATTCAGTGACTTGGAAACAGTCTTGTATCCACCCATTAACCTTTTTCCATTACTTAGTGTGTTCTTTTGTCTTCATGGTAATTTTTGGCCAGGATACTGGTTTATCAGTAAATGGACCTTACAGGTGTATTAAGACATTCACTGCACTCAGGTGATCACCATTTACTTTACTTTACTTTACTTGGCAGACGCTTTTATCCAAAGTGACTTACAAGCAGAGGACACAAGCAATTACCATTCGGTTTCTGTAAATTCTGAGTTACTACAAATTAAGAGCCCGGATAAGACCCAACTTGTCAAGATAAAGAACATGCTAGGAATTGTTAAGTGCTAGACAATTTTTTTGTGAACGTGTGTGTGTTTTGTGTGAGTTAAACCCATTTGAAATACTTTTTAAACAAGTGAGTTTTCAAATGTTTTTTAAAGGTGGTGATAGTCCCTGCTAGTCAAATGGACCAGGGCAGGTCATTCCACCAGCCAGGGACAACAAAGGAGAATAGACTTGATTACTAGTAGCTTACTAATAGCGTGTTGATATAAGAGGGTGCACTTCCATTTACAGCCATATAGGCAAGCATCAAGGATTTAAACTCAATGCGAGCAGCTACTGGGAGCCAGTGGAGAAAGATGAGAAGAGGTGTGACATGGGTGTATTTTGGCTGGTTGAAAATGAGGCGGGCTGCTGCATTTTGGACCATCTGGAGGGGTTTGTTGGTGACTGCAGAAGCTCCAGCCAGGAGAGAGTTCCAATAGTCGAGTCTAGAGATGACCATTGCCTGGACGAGAAGCTGTGAAGCCTGTTGTGAGAGAAAAGGGCTAATCTTTCGAATGTTATAGAGAGTGAACCTGCAGAACCTGGAGATCGCAGCTACATAATCATCCAGACTCAGTTTGTCATCTATCCAAACCCCAAGGCTTTTTGCAGACTCTGTAGGTGTTAGCAGTAGCGAGCCAATTTGAATTGAGATCTTTTGCTGAGGAGAGTGGTTTCCTGGAAAGATCAGAATTTCAGTTTTGGATAAGTTCAATTAGAGGTGTCGCTCAGACATCCATGCCAATATGTCCGAGAGACAGGCCGAAATTTTTGTTGGAATAGTGGTATCCTCTGGTGGGAAAGACAGATAGAGCTGAGTGTCGTCAGCATAAGAGTGGTAGGAAAAGCCATGGGATAGGATGATGTGACCAAGTGAGCGAGTGTATAGTGAAAAAAGAAGGGGGCCAAGGACAGAGCCTTGAGGAACCTCTGTGGTTACCTTAGAGAGTGTAGATGTCTCACCTCCCCAAAATACCTGGAAGGACCTGTCTTGGTTCAACGGTGGTTGAAAGTAGAATAGTAGTAATTGTGTGATTTGTAAAACCAATTGGCTGCACTGGTGATTAAGGTGAGTTACTTTTTAAGGGGCAAAATTCTTATGAAATCAGTTATTTTCAGTTTAAAAATCTTTAATTAATTTATATTACTTAGAGAGTCAAAAAGTTCTCAATGTCTCGATGCATGCTCAATAATCCAGGTAAGGAAATCTTAGAAAGTTTTTCAGTGGTATACTTGAAAAGTATCTCCCACAAAAAAAATGTGTCCAGATGAACAGAACAGAACTTTCTAGGATATGAGTCAAAGGGGGGTGAATACGTTTTATAGACACTGTATATGGCGGCATGTACTCGCACTAGCCTTTTTATGATATAAATAACAATACTAGTGATAGAATGAAATAAATACAACATACATCATGTAAAATAATTATTACTAAAACATTCAGGAAAAAGTTCAATGTATTTTATGATAACAATACTACAATAAAATTAATTATTACTACTAATAATAATAATCAATTATATAACCTGATAATTGTTGATTTATTACATTAATTACATTCCCAAAAAATGTCTTGGAACCATGGAAATGTGATTTTATTAAATAAAGAATAAATTACAACTATAAGACATTAATGTATAAACAACTCAAAAAAATTATACATCAATGTATCACTGCAACTTTGAGAAAAGTTATCAAATAAATTTACATTGTGAGGTTATATTGATTCAAAGGGATGAGTGATACAAATAGTGGGCCGTCAGTTTGTTACAGCAGCATTTCACCTCATGATATAGTGATTTAATGTACACATCACACATTCAGATGAAAAAATAATATAAAGCAATGATGTTTAGATCGACTGACTGTAAGTAAACAGGCAACAAGAATACAAGCATGCACACATACTGTAAACACTGTTTCAGATTTCTGCTTGAAAACTTTTGACTGCACTTAAATCACAGACGACTATTATCTTTATGTTGCAGACACCACAATTCATATCAAAGTCACACAAACTTGTTTGCTTGTATAAAATGTCAATCAACTTAAAAATATTGATAGATATTGAAAGTCTGAATTATTTGTACTTTTGGCATCTTTGTCCTCTACTGCAGACAGTACATGGCAAAGCAGTATAAATGTAGAGTTCCTGAAGATAACATGTTTACAACTTAATAAATTCGTGTGCAGTGATTACACCTGCATATTGCATGTATACCAAAATCTTATTACCTCCTCTGTAGAGTCACTGTGTTTATGCAGCAGAATGCTGTCACCAAGTGGTAAAGAGGAGCAATTTAATTTTAAACACAAACATGTTCTTTAAGCAAAATACTGTCCTCATCTCTAAGTCTGGGTTCTGCTGTGTTCACAAATACTTTGCGTGGCATTAGACATAAAACTGAAAATAATAATAATAATTATAAAAATAATTTCAGTTTTCTGTTCATGTCTATATCAGACTTCCACGTACACACAGATTACACAATTACATTTCTTTTGGGTTATAAAATATTCTATTCATGAATGGCTTGTTAAGATGGTGAGGAGAAAAATACATAAACCACTAAGCCTAAATGATGCAAACTTAAGCAAAAGTCTGATTTACATTTCATATATGGCATGTATGTTTTACACCTGTGGAGTAAAGCTTGTATCTCAAACAAGATTGTGTATGTCAACAATGGCCCTTCTACTCATTTGTTTCTGAAATCACAAGCAGCAGGCTGTTAAATAAACATTACAATTGCATGTTGTCCATTTAGATGTCAATGCAAAACAATGTCAGTCTGAATCCAGAATCCAGAAAAAATGCAAAATTAAATGTAATAAAGCCACCAATCTGTTAATAATTATTACTTATTTTCTCAAAGAGCCACTGTAGGTACAGAGTAAATGAGCACAGCACAATTGGGCCCAGGGCAGGGAAACATTAGAGAAATGAGAGAGGAAAGCAGACAGCACAGCTTGTATTATTTGTTAAGCCCTCCTGACAATAAAACTACTGGGATATTTTCTCCAAATGAACAATTGATGCTGATAACTTTGAAAAAGCAATTTGTACAGACTCAACTGCAGAGCTAGCTCATGCATCACTACTGCACAGGAAATGTTAAGAATCCGAAAATTCCTCTCTACAAAACACTACAAATTAGCCTCTTATTCACATGTGGCACTTTCTAAGATCATACTACCTGGATGATGACAAATGACAAGGCATTGGCAGTAGATAAAACATTAATTTTGTAATGGCACTAAGTCTCTGGGTGGGACTGTCCTTTCATCTAGACAGGAATGACTGTGAAAAACAGCTAAGGGTTTTAAATTATGTGTATGTGTCAAGATGATGTGTGAAATTAGGTGGATAAAATGATAAGTGAAGTTTGTAATCAGAAAAAATGACACAATTAAACTACACCAATTTTTACAGATTTAAATGTTTTCCAAGCATGCAACGATGCTGTGGTGCCAATGATTATAATATTCAGTAGATTCATCTATCAGCGTCACTGTTTCACTTTCACTCTGACTGACTACAGGTTGCTCTCTTGGGTGTCACTGGAGGATATGGGGTGCAGACCTCCATTCTCGTTCAGTCTCTTGGCACGGTAGGTTTCGTAGTGAATGTTATGAGTGACCTCCTTTAAATCCTGGAGGTGAGACCTACGGAAGATGGATACGGAAACACAGAGAAGGCATGTGACGAGTTATGTAGTTATCTATCATAAACAGGGAAGGATTTCATAGCTCCTTAAAGTGTTTTTAGATATAGTAATCAGGCCAAAAAAAGTATTTTAAAGATGTCCTTTTGGCCTTTGGGAAATTGCAAAAAAAAAAAGCAACAATTTTTTAAACAATGAAAATAATAATCAATTGCAGCCCTTATTATTATTATTATTATTATTGACCTTTCAAGTCATGTTATTCTTAAAATATAATCTTTTGCAGAGAAAGTTTTCTAATATGGCAAATCCCATTGTTTTTTGGTGCCTCTTGATTCTGTTTAACTGTGGATTTAAAACAGTATTTTACCTGATCAGGAAATCTCGCAGTTGAGCAAACTCACAATGGTGGGGATTTTCAACTGCACAAAACAAAACAAAACAAAAAAATTTTCATAATGTTCTTTGGCTGAGTCCATCAATATTATTTCTAGCACAGGGACTGTACATGTTATTTATTAAGAGAAGGCTGTATTACCCACCTTCTACAATTCCCCATGCTGTCTTCCTCCCCAGAACTCGTTTACCATTCACTTGATATTCTTTGTCACTGCCCACGACAGCAAAGGGCATCGCCTCCTATGGACAAAGACAATTTTTTTTCAAGATTCAAGAGAGGTTTATTGTCAATACAGCAATATACACAGTATACAGCGTATCGAAATGCTGTTTCACACAGGCCTTAAAAAAATAAAATAAAATAAATAAATATATATATATATATATATATATCAAAATTTACAACAATAACTTATGCATTAATAAATAGTAGTCTAACTAAGTTTTAGTAAAATAAAAAGGGTTCTAATTTATCTAATTCATACATATGTACAGTAAAGCAGACAAGGACAGGACAACAGACTGTACAAAGTGAACGTTCTAGTGTGGTTCAAGTAAAATGTTGTGCAGGCAGTATCTGAAATACCAGGTTCAAGTTTGGTCAAGATAATACTGTAGACAAGACAAGACCAGACATAGATGTGCAAATTGTAACTGGTGCAAAATTTTGCAAAAGGTAGGAAAAACAAGCTCCGAGGATCCCCTCTGCTGTCCTCACTATCCGCTGCAGGGTCTTCTTTTCAGCAGCAGTACAGTTTCCATACCACACAGTGATGTAGCAGCAGAGAACACTCAATGGTCCCTTGATAGAAGGCTGTGAGTATGGGAGGAAGGAGGCTGATGAACTTTCTTGGTGATGGCAGTCGCCTTCCGTGTGCAAGCTGAGGAACTTCTCATTGCTGACTATCTGAACAGCAGAGCCGTCAATGTGTAGTGGGCCGCCGGGCTCTTCCTGAAGTTAACAACCATCTCTTTAGTCTTCTGAACATTAAGAGACAGGTTGCTGTTTTGACACCAGTCCACCAGAGGTTTGACCTCCTTTCTGTATGCAGACTCTGTATACTGTTGTGTCATTTGCAAGCTTGATGATGTGATTTGAACTGTACTGTGCAGTACAGTCATAGCCCTGTGGGGAGTCTGCTCAGTCTGAGGACCCTGGAGGTGTTGTTTCCTATTGAGACAGACTGCGGCCTGTCAGTCAGGAAGTCCGAGATCCAGTTACAGAGAGGGGTGTTAAAGCCCAGTAAGTACAGCTTACTTATCCTTCCTTATCCTTACTTATAAGGATAAGGATAACTTCCTTATCAGGAAGTTATCCTTTCAACACAGACCAGTGTATCAGCAAAGGCTGCACAGGTTTTATGAGATGAAACAAACACAGAACATGCCCCAGTGCCCTGACATTCTACTCGAAAGAGGCAGAGCATAAGAGTGAGAGACAGTGAGTCAAGATGACTGGAAAGGAAGAGTGTGAGAGCATCATTCTCTCGTAAGAGGGCAAAAAGTTAGGGGACAAATGCCCGTGAACGAACAAACAGAGTCACTTACTCGGATTTTATCATTGTCGCTCTTGTCCTCCATGTCGTCATCAAACTCTTTCTGAGGATAAAACTCGATCCCACTCATCTCTAGCTCCTTTCTTACCTGCAGCACAACACAAAGTCATGAAAACAAATCTTTATGTGAGATCAGGGTTTTAAAATCTATAGCCTACCTGTGATAATGGAAATTTAAGGCAGACACCAAGATTGATGTTTAAGATTTATTTAATCATTGAGCCAATATTGGCTGTTCTTTTTTACATGCACACATAACATTGACAAACATGATCAGGTTCCCGCATTAAATCTGCAGTAATTCATTTTTTGTCCACTAGGAGGCAGAGTGAACAAGCTGTAAACAACACACTGACAAACTATCACCTTGTTAAGTTGGCGACCTTGTTAGAATACATGTATTTAGAGTCGTGTTTGTGACAAATGTAACTCCAGTACTGATACTGATGTGAGCTGTGAGACTGAACCATACTCTAAAACACTGTGTAGAGCTGAGGGAAAGTGCAAACTAGGGTTATAATTTACATTATAAGCATCCTTGTTCACATTATATGTCCTCATTTGATCCTCTGCTAATGTAAAAGCCATAGAAAAGCTAATAGCGAGGCTAATATAAAGGTCACTGCTCTCTAGAGGGATGTCTATGACATGTACATGTCCAGTGATAGTAATATATCTGACAACTGATTTATTGTATAGCTTTAGTGGGATGATCTTTGGTAAAACTCACCCGCTGTTTGAACTCCTGTCTCTCCTCAGTGGTCATCGTGTCTGCTTTGGCTATGACAGGAATAATGTTGACTGAGTGACTCAAGCGCTTCATGAACTCAATGTCTAACTGTCGAAGCCTGAGAGAGAAAGTATTGAGAGGACAAAGGAGGACAGTGACTTCAACCAGCTCAGGTTAGGTTATGATTCTCCAACAAGGCTCATATACTACAGTGAAAAGACAATAAGGTTAATTAATATCAGAGGAAGAAACACAGGGTTTCATTTGTCATGTTTCATATGTCTCATATTCTTTCCCTGGTCTAGTAGCAATTATAAAATATTTACAGTTTTAATGCTTTTGAAGCGTGGGTTTATCATTGAACAAAGGTTGCGTCCAGTTCTTGTTTACTGCACGCAAAACATCCTGTCAGTCTCAATTACCTTGCCTAAGAAGGATGAGAAACACTGGCTGTAATACACAAAAGACCGTATCCGTTTATCCATTAAAGAGCAATTTCACAGTTGTCAGTTGAAGCTAATTGTGAGGGTTTCAAAAGCCAGAGAGAGGTGTTGTCTGCAATATAAAGTAGCACACTTGATATAGGGCTATGTTAATGTTAATGTAAAACGAAATCTGTTACTCACAGTCTGACTGATTACTTTAGAAATCTTTAGTTACTCTGGAGGAACTCACGAGTGTCCAGTTGGGGAGATGAAATAAATACAGCAATGCACCCTGGTGTCAGGGATGCGCTTCTTTCTGGTGATGTTGACCTCCTCCTTTAGAAACTTCTCATACTGCTCGTTGATGTACTTGGAAATGGGTTCCCAGCTGCAGAATAAACAGAAGAAAGAAAGATTATGAGACAAAGAAAAGAGAAGAAGCTTTGATGCAGTTTTGCAGAACTAAATGCTTTAAAGCGCTCCTCATCTAAAAATATAGTTTTGTAAGGTGACAACAGTTTCTTGTAAAGTTAAGCAAGTGATGATTATATTTATGAGGATTTAATGATCCAGGAGTTGGAAAATCTCACCAGTTGTCATTATTGATTTGGTCTCCAAACCCTGGAGTGTCAACAACTGTCAGCTTCATCTTCACACCACCCTCCTCGATGACTGTAAAAAAAGTTAACACGATAGATCAGAATTGTTGGATTTATATGTGGAAATATTATAAACTGTATGCAGCTGATCTGCATTTTTAAGTTTCATATCTGAATATTTATTTAATGTTAAATTATGAATCCGTTAAGCAAAATAAGATAGAAGCACAAAGTGTAAATGATCTGTTTGGGTTATTTTTATATCTATATGTGATGCCACACTTCAGCTGTGTCTCTCCGGTGGTGTCACTTGCCGACAAGGGCATAATAATGTCAGGTCACTGTCAACCGCAGGCGATGTGTGCATTAGCATGTTAGTTGCAGCAAGCACACACAGAGCCCTGTCAAAGGGTTTGACATATCACCAGTGTTTCCCTGGTGCTTGTAAACCACAAATGTATGTTAATGCCAGTTCACTTTATCAGTCCCAGATGCCACAATGAGCCCAGTGCAGCATGCTAGATACCAAAAAGTGATTTCATAAATAGTGCCACTGATTTGAAGTATCACAGGAGGAGGGGCGTCCCTGTCGGACAGATTATTTTAAATGTGACACACAGTGGCTTTAAATAGGAGTCTGCTCTGAATACTAGATAATGTAGGGCTCTTTTCAAACCAAAATAATCACTGACTGCTTGGTTCTGGTTTATTATAGCAGAAAGCTTTCACGGCCACCTGGATGTTTAACAAAGGCAAAGTCCTACACTACACTGCACATTGAGCTTTGTGTCAGAGGGGGACATTAATTTTTACAATAAACACAGCTCTTAGTTCAGAGTCAACCTGCAGCTATGTTACCAAAGCTCCTGTTTTGTCTGCAGGCAGGTCCCTCTGATCAGAGACTCCCAACAACATGTCAACTTCAGACCATGTGCAACCACCGTCTCTGGTTTTCTTCCCCAAGTCTGACTCTGTTTGGATTACTCACATGGTTTGGACTTTCATCTGTTCCCCCTAATTTGGACTGCTTGTCTGCTCGTTTTGCCTGAACTCTCACTTTTCCACCAGTTGTACCTGCTTGGTACCTGGAATATTTTTAACTCTATCAGAGCAAAGAAATCTGGCCACCGCATTTTAGCCTTATACATTTCTTGAAAATGAGTGTTGAAATTATAGCCTGCTTTCTGGATATATATGATTATTTCACAACAAGATATTCAGTATGTACTAATGTATTCTCGTAAAATGTTTTTTTAAGAAAACCTAAACAAGTAGACTGGATCACAAGCTATGGCAGTGGATAGACAGTCATAGTAAACAAATGCTCAAAGTCAAAGTACCTGCAGGTGTGGCAGATGATGGCCTGTGCATTTGTAGCTGAGCTGGAAATTAATGGCATGCTTTCCCAGCGGCTAACATTGTGCTCTGACATACTGTAAGTAGGCTACACAGGACTTTAAAGAACATGGTCAAATTAAATGCTTCTATAAATGTCTGGCTCTTAAGAAAGAAGCAGAGCTCTGACTCTGTCTCTCTGTACTCACCATGAGACACTGATTTGATCTCCACAGTTTTGGGGATCTTGTCATCACGGGACCATCCCGTGCTCCTCCTGCTCACCTGGGACTTGAATAAGGTGTTCAAAAGGGTTGACTTTCCCAAGCCGCTGTGACCTAAGATGAGAGGGAAACAAGCTTGAGAAAATGTTATATGTCAAGAAAGAACTGAGACAAATCCCACTTTAACTTACCCACTACCATGATGTTAAAGTCAAAGCCCGTCTTCATGGTCTTCTTCCTCATCTGCTCAATGATGGTGTCAATACCAATGTACCCCAGCAGAGTGGAGCCCCCGCTGGAGCCGTGGGTGGCGCTGTGACCATGACCTCCACTGTGCACTGCGGCATGCCCCCCACCATGACCTACACTGTGACCCACGTTATGACTGCCTACATGGCCCAGGCTGTGGCTCCCAATGGGAACTGGAATCCCACTCGGAGGAGGAGCGGAGACTCCACCTCCTCCGATGCCCGGTCCTTGAGGTGGGAAAGCACTGGAGGGGGAAGGAGCCCCCACATTTGGGGGCTTGGCAGGAACAGCCGGTTTGGGTCTCACTTCTGGGGGAACTACGTCAGACATGTCTATACAGGCAATAGAGAGGAAGATAAAAATACAGTTTCTCGTCAACAAAAAAGTCTGCCACATGAGGAGGAAGTAGACCACTGGAGCAGCGGCGGCCTCTCCTCCCTTTAACTTGCTCTACACTGAAGAAATGAAGTATGTTACATTAAATACAGGCATTACATAATCAGGTGCTTCTGCTAATTCTCAGATTCTTAGCTAATTCTTAAAAGTCACAGCAATCTCTAGTGCACAGTTGTGTTTAGGGACAATTGTAGGGCTAATCACTTTTCCTCGTAAGGATCGTGAGAATGATGGAACCTGTCACAGATTTCATTGGAGAGAGGAGGGGTAACCTGAATGTTATGGTGCATCAAAAATCCAGTATAGGAAAGGTAATGGTGCTCAGTATTGGCAGATACCCTAAGTTAAGGCTGGTACAAGAAAAAAAGTCATTATGGGTTATTTTCAAAGTAAAAATTTAACTTGTCTCAGAATTTGGAAACTACTTAGCAATACAACTGAAACTATCATCTCCTCCACTGTATCCAGGTGGCAGCAGACATCTCAGAGAGCTGAGCAAACAATCCAAATGTATTTTCATTGCTTTGACACCACATGCAGGTAAATGAGAAAGTATGTTCTTATGAACCAATGAAGCAGACGGTGCAGGCAGATGGTAACAGTAACAGATATGCGGCTGAGCCAAGATGCTGATAACCTCGGTGCTCCGGGGGGGAAAACATGGAACAGCCTGCTGCCGTAAGGTAGAACAGCCACAGTCGTAGACACAGATCATACAGGTCACTGAGGCAGTGGCTGTCACTTTGATTCACAACACTCAGTGGTCATGTAGCTCTTCCCTCCTCTCTGCCCGCCCTCTCGCTCTTAGCTGCCTTCACACCAGGGACAGGGCCAGAGGGGAGGCCATTGCAGGCACTGCTCCCCTAGACATCTGAAGGGCCACACTGGTGCCTCCCAACCAGAGTCAGAAGGTATTTGGTTGGTCCCTGTTTGTATCACGGATGGATTACTGGACAGGTCTACTGGGTAGACATTTGGACCAGAGCTCTTGTATGAACTGACCATTAAATAAGTGAGTAAAACAATGAGGAGCTGCAAAATGACTACAAAAACAACAACAAGGAGACACAGGAGAAGTCTGTTTCAGTATGGGTTCGTTCGAATGTAAAATTAATCTGCAAATATTTTGATAGCCGTTGTTTTTAATGAATAGTTTTAGTAGAAATGCAGAGAAATGTTCACTGCAGTGCGAGAATGAAATGTTCTGGGGTTTACACCATTGGTTGAACAATGTGAGATATTTAATTTAAACAAGACATCAAATGTTATTAGACTTTGAACTAAAATGTTACGATGGACAAATTTTTTCATTTTATCCACCAAACATCTACTTGGGAAAATAATCTTATCTGAAAATGATGGCTAGCTGCTGCCCTATTTAACACATTTACAGTGTCTGTATATTACCCTGTTCTTTTAATCTTCAAAAATAAATGAAAACTTTCTCAACATACCGCTGCAGCCTGAATACTGTGCACTCACAGTACATTCACATATCAGCAGATATGTGAATTATATGCAGAAAAATATGCAGAATTATTTCAGCATATTTCATGTTGAGTGAATACAGCAGACAAATCACGCCTGGTTGGAGACTGAAACATGCAATAGCTGCTGAAGCTCTGGTGAAAACCTGCAAGCTGCACCCAACCCCTCCATCCCCCCGTTAAACGGTCTTTTTTTTTTTTAGAGTCTCAGCTTCTTTCTGTTTTAATACAACACACGAGGTTAGCTCCATCACAGCCTGTCGACCCCATTGTCCCTCTCTTACTCATGCTGGGTAACAACAGCTAGCGGCAGCTCGGTGTTAGCTGCTAGCTACAGGCTCGGCGTCGCTGATCCACGGTCACACTCACCAAGTCCGGTTCGACTGACCTGCAGATCTGCTGGAGGAGAGGAGGAGACCGGTTCCTGGTCACTGACTGATCTACCGTTGCTCTGGGTCGAAGAACAGACGATGAATAACCAGCACGGGGATGATAATAAGAGGAGCGGTCATGTGATGAGTCTGGGTACCTCTGTTCTAGCCGGGAGCCCCCCCTTTCTCCGCTACCATGGCGACAAGAGGAGAAGGTGTGGGGAGATGCAGGGCGCACGCGCAGTATCGTAGTGCTTAATAGATCGTTTATTTGGTACAGTGTCATTAATATAGACTATTTATAGAAAACATTTTGGACTGTGTCTTAATTAGGTGAAAATAAAACGAGTTAGGTTTATGCAAATGTGCAGAAACCCTTTCAAAGTTCTTCTTTAAGGTGAAACTCAGGGGTGGAAGAAGCACAGAGATCCTTCGCTGGAGCAGTGGTAGAATAAGTAGTCACATCCTCTACTATAATTTAAAATAATCAGTCAGAAGTTAAAGTCATGCATTTGCTGTTTTTATTTTTTTATAGTGGAAGAAGTGCTAAGATATTTTAAAGTTCTAATGTAAAAATAGATTAGTATTATTAGTAAGTGTACATAAATAAGTAAAATAAAATAAAAAATCTTCACATAAAATAGCTTCTGAGACTGATAGACAGTATACTTTATCATTAGGTTGTTAATACTAATGCAGCGTTTTAGTTACACATTCTCTCTACAAAGTACCCCTTCACTTTTTGCACATAGCTGTATTTACTGTTGTAAATTCATTTTAAAATGGACAAAAAAATAAATTTTTTTCATCAATCTACAAACAATAATTATGACAAATTGAAAACGTATTTTAAGGATGTTTTTGCCATTTATGCCATGTAAGTAAATGTACTTACATGACGCTGCTGCTCGGGTAGTAATGTATATGTAGTATAAAAAATGAAAGTTATGGAGGAAGTTTTTCATAATGTACATTTATAATATTTACTAAAGTTAGAAATACTCTGTAAAGTACAAATCCACTAAAATGTATATATTATTTATATGTTATGTATTACAAACACTTAGGTCTGTCTTTCCTTGTCCTCCCACCATTTATTTACAAGTAAGCTGCTCAGTGAAAACAATGAAAATCTTTTCTTTGCATTTTTGTGAGCTAAACAAAGGTTTAACAAAATGAACTAATCATAGATTTTAGTTTTTACTGCATTTGGGGAAAAGTCTTCTGTAAACAGGGTTTGTATATATTTCTAACAGACCTCATAATACGTCTGTGAACCTGAAGAGGAAGACTCTTCATTAACACTTTGTGGTTGTGGTATTTCAGGCCTTCTGGTGATAAAACGACATGATTTATTTGGACAGCTTCACTTTAATCAGCAATAATTCAACCGTATTACAGAATACCGAATTATTCTTCAAAGTACTGGGAAGAAATTTTCCCTGCACTACAGTACTCACACTTTATCTACGAGTTGCTCTCTTTTCGCCCATCCTTTGTTTTCCTTTCTGTATATTTTTGTTGTGTTCCTTTGTTTTTGCAGAAAGCTATTTTGGCATGTTTTCTTGTACTAGTCTCTAGCAGACTTTGATAGAGTCTGTTAACCAGCGCTGCCACCTTTCTTCAGAATGCCTGTTACTCTACTGATAAGCAGCAGCATCTTAAATCCCTCAGCTATTCTCTCTGACCGCCCCTTCGACTGAGTTCCCACCCCCTTGAATAATATTTTTTCAGTACAGGAACAGATTAAAGAGCAAGAGATGAAAGAATCATGTTATGTGATTTGTTGACTTTGTTGAGTTAAAGTCCTTCAGGTGGTTTGGATGTCTCAGTACTCACCCACATACACTGAACCAGGGTAATACATGGTGACGTAATAAGGGTCCTCTGGTTCCTCCATGATAAATCCTCTGTCTGCTGAAGTGTCATGTGGGTGAAGTGAAACCGTTGTCATTGTCTCTTCTGGTCTCTGGTACACTCTGTGCTGTGGCTGGGATGGCACAACCCTCTTTGTAGTGATGCCAGAACTGTTTGTGCTGAATGGGCGGTGAGCCTCAGACAGAGGCCAGTTTTTCTCTGAGGGATATTCCAGTAGGTTTGTGGGTGTAACATGATGGTCAGGTGGTGCAAAAATACCTCTTTGATTCAGTCCTGTGTCACTGAGTGTGACTTCTTTGTGGTTTTTATTTTTCTTGTGCCCAAGAGATATCTCATGATCTAGCAGATGCTTTTGTGATTTCATGTCAGGTTTTGGAGAGCTTCCAGTTTCTAATGTGGTGCACTCAACAGAGGCAGGTCGGGAGGCCTCCTGTGTCTGAGGTGCTACCAGACATGTCTTAAGACGATTTAATCTCTGTGCACACTGAGAAGCCTCGACTTTCTGGTCGATGTGTCTTGACTTGCAGCTGTAATCCTCTGAAACACACTTGAACTGTTTTACTGTGCTCTGCATGTCCATCTGGGGAGTTTGACTCTGGGCCTTTAACCAGAGACTAGATTTCTGATGGGACTGGTTGTTTTGAGATGCAGTGAGTTCAGAATATCCTGTAACTGTCTGTAAATTGTTTTCTTCCTGAGGTCTCCGGAGCGTAGAACGTGGTAGAACTGCTGGATCTACTTTCTTTTCATTGTGCAAATCAAATTGTCTTCTCCTCCTCTCGATATTGGGTGAAACTGTTGACTGACTTAAGAGAGGCTGGGTGGAAAATTGTGTTTTAGGAGTGAGTGGTAAAGCTGCATTTCTCTCAGAATCCATACGCTCATAGGATTGATGGTTGGAGGAAAAACCTGCAGTTTGAATGTAATGCCTATTTTGAGGGTAGTCTGTACATTTACTCTGAAGTTTCAGGCTCGACTGTCTGGCCAACCCATGAAACACAGACTGAGATTCTCTGTGAGCAACATTACCAGACTTAATCCTTTCAGACTCTGAACGACTTTTTTCTTTATCTGTCACTACACTTGGCAGGAAGTCCAGTTGCTGTTTGCTGTTTGACTTTGGTTTAGGGATTGCAGTAAAGTCTAAATTCCTCAGTGGGAGCTTTTGTTTGTCATTTAAATTCTTTTCTTTTTTTCTTTTGCCTTGCAATAAGCAGGAATTCTCAGAGGTGGCTGCTTTTCTCTGGGTCTCAGAATAAGTCTGATTTTGAGACTCTTTGCTTGTCATGGGACAAGATCTTCTCAGTACAGGATGAGTAAAGTCCAGTAAAGCTTCTTGGTCAAGAATGTTGTGTCTTGTATCATCTGATAAACTTTTAGTATTCGAGATGGTAATTGATCTAGCACGTCTTTCTTTAGCAACAGGAGAAGGCTGCTTGGCTCCTTGGCTGTCTGAATTCGTCCCTTGGCACAGGGATGTTGGAGATGGACTCATTCTCGGTGTTGGGACAGTTAGAGTTGGAGACACGCTTGGCTTCGGCTGGTGCAGCAATGGAGACAGATCATTCAGCTGTGAGGTGGTGGGAGAGTCACTCAGCTTTGGTGTCAGAGGGGAGGGAGTGCGAGAGGAATTTGACTTTGGAACAAAAATGGAGATGCTGGGCTTTGCAGAGAGAGTTGGAGAGCTGTGTGTTTTGGGTTTGGTCCTTGGGAGGGTTGAAGCTCTTTCTCCATGGTTCATCTGTGAACGCTGTTGGGATTTACTCCAGGGGGACAGACTGGATGTCTTCGTGGAACAAATTGGAATAAAAGATCTGGAGAGTGAAGAAAATAATTAAATAGCACAATAAATTCAACACAAATTGTATTTTGAATAGCACTTAAGATTCACCTGTCAGCAGTTGTCTGTTTAGTGTTGAGTTTCTCAGAGATGAGTCCCTTCTCATCAAATGATGGAATTTGAATTGCTTTCTTTTTAATGACAGGAGAAGAGAGTGAGAGTGGAGGAAACAAACAGACCGGTGCGTGTTCTTTTGTTTGTCTGGAGGATACAGATATTTGAGGAATCAAAGGTGCCAGACGGTCAAAAACGCTCATTCTGCTTTAGAAAAACAAATTAAATTAATGAGCGTGAAAAAATTAGGAAAAACCTTGTTAAATGAACATTGTTAAACAGTTTTCACAGTCTGCCACAATGAAATATGCACAGCCTTCACTAAAATGGAAGTTACAAGAATTACAAATATCCCATTAAATGGAAATAAACTGTGCTGTCAAAGTAAAGCCGAAGTACAGACAAGTAACAGTGTGAAGTAAGAATCAGTATACAGCAAATGCCACATTGAGTGTTATAATATAATAATTTAATATTTCTATATTTTTAGTACTAATGCAATCCAATAATGAGTAGCATTTTATTGTCGTGGCTACTTGGAGATACATTACTGACATGCATTTGCAACAATGCATTGTATTGGATCAAATTTACTATAACTATAAATTAACATGAAGTGGAAATAATCAGGTAAAATACAAGTGTATCAGATTTGTAGGCAGTAAATATAGTAGAGTAACTGTTACTTTTTAACACTGCAGTTTGAAACTATGTGACTGGTGTACACCATCAGCAACGCGCTGCATAACAAACATGTACAAGGAAAAAACACAAGTGTTTAAAACTACAAATGAGGAAAAAGGCACAAACCTGATGTTTGATGCTCTGTCTGTGTTGTTGACACACTGAGTGAGTAAATAAGTCATAGTGTGAGAGACGGGGAACAGAGCAGTAGGAAGTAGTGGGCACAGAAGTGCCATTCTCCTCATTCCTCGACACTGAGGCTTCACTGTTTCACTCCCACTGTGGTTTCATTTGGTTCATGGGACGTTAACTGTGAAGTCTGATAACAGTGCAGATTAGAGGTAGAAGTACTTGAACTGCTAGAAGACACTTTAGTAAAAGTACCAAAACAACAACAATATATATACTCCATTATAAGTAAAATTCCTGCATTCAAAAGTTTAGTAAAGTAAAAGAATAGAAGTTGTATTAAAGTTTTAAAAAAATTCCTATTTCTGACATAATTCTTTGTTAGTGTATATGCAGCATTTTAATACTGTAGCTGAGGTGGACTAAGTACTTTATGTACTATTAACTGAAATGTAGAAATGTGTAGTGTTTTTTGTAATGCTTCCTCTTTTGTGAAATATTGGTTCATGCATGAGCTTTGTATTATATTTTATAACATATATATATATATATATATATATATACACAATATATGATGTTTTTAATTTTAAAGCTTATAATAAATAGTAACGAGTAACTACAGCTGTCAGATAGATATTAAAATACAATATATGGTGGCGTAAGTATAAAATCATACAGCGTTTGAGTAAATGTACTTATAATAGTTTCCACTATTGGTGCAGACAGTATTATTTAACTCTGATATTATTAACTTCAGCCCTGTCGTAGACTGGTGACCTGTCTCAGATGTACCCTGCCTGTTGTCCAATGACAGCTGGGATAGACTCCGGCACTCCTGCAACAGCTGGATTATTAACTTCATGATAACATACAGAGTAAATACAGAGGTTCGAGGATTAAACAGTTTTATTTGAACAAAAGAAGCATATGATCGCCAGAATGGGGTTGTTACACACCCAGTTTCCTCACCATGCTGTCAAGTAAAAACAAAAAACAAAAAATATTCACTTTAAGCATTAACAAATACTATTTTTCTGTAATCTTGGTCCAACTGGGATAATCTTGGCACCTTGAATAAATCAGTTGCATTTATTCAGTACACATTATTATAATAAAGTAAATAAAGTCACTACTACATCATTTTGGCACAGTGGCACTAACAATCCACATGCTTCTCAGCAGCTTCCATGCCAACATCGCTAGAGAGAGTATTAAAAACCCTCCTCAACAGCAACACAGTCATTGCGCTTATGTCATTTACTTCTAATTAAATGCACATATAAGTAATCTTCATGGTATATGTAAAGTGATTGTCAAATTACAAAACGTATGTAAAAGTTGGCACAAGTATAAGATGGTATGAAATTTACATCAGTTTCAAACACATTTCTAAAGGGCAACATTTCCTCCAGTCACCTCTTATCACATCTTTCTGCTTGCAGTCTTCTCCTCCTTGTGCATTTGGCTTCATTAATTTTTAATTTTTTTTTTAAATCTTCACTTTTCCCTGATCTCTTCAACAAACATCTACTGAGATCAGAGAAAAGTCGGAATGAAAAGACAGGGCTTGCATTATCAGACAGTCTTTCCTCCATCTTTCTTCTCTTCTGTTTTCTTTCTCCATCTTTAAGGTGTTGGCTCCCACTCCGCCGGTGTCCTGGCAGCCCCCCTGTCCAGATGGCATGCCGCCTCACCCTCTTGATCATATCAGGGCATTGCTATCGTCATCTCTGCAGTTCACACTGGCCACCAGCGGGTGATGCCGGACTGTTTTGTTGCTCCACTTGTGAGCATCCTGCAGCCCGGGCTCTAAGAAATACAGGCACGCTCCGAAACCTGCCAGCACCAAAACCGACACCAGCAGGTAGAGGGGGACAAACCAGTCCAGGAACAGCCACGACATTACTGCTAACAGTGCAAAGAGATGGGAAGGGTGGAGGACGACACAATTGAGAAAAGGAAGGAAAAAAGGCGAGAGGAGAGATTTAGGGTGGATGAGCAGAGTTATTTAAAAGTAATCCTTGCAAACACTCTCTCTCTCTCTACGGATGAGATGCATGACAAACTGCAGCATCTCAGTGTCCCATTATTTACAGTCATTCCTTAGAAAGCCCTCCTGCTCCTGAATCTAGACATTACACAATATGTGACAAGCAGTCAGCATAGTGTCTATCAATACGTTCATTTTCATTTGCAAACACACCGGATTCTAAAAATAGTGCACAGTAGTAAATAAAGGCATTGTGCGTACCTGTAGACGCTGCTGAGTCAGTTGGTCTCTGTGTGTTTGATGGTCGGTGATGCAGAGCAGCCGTGAGTCGAACCAACCATTCGATTGTTTCCAGCGCTGCGGCTCCTACTGTTGCCTGTGAGATGGCAAAAATCACAGGTGCTCTCTGAGCGGCACAAGAGACAGAAGCTGCATGCGGCTTCATCCTCCAGCTCCTGGCTCTGACGTTCAAACGAGGGGCGGGGGTTGCTATGACAACACCCCTGCTAGTGGCTGAGAGGACGGAGGGAGTGGGAGGCAAACTTATATAACTATAATCATTTTTTCTTTGGGTTGGGGGAGTGGGATGAAGGAAGAAGAGGAGGGGGCAAGCCCTTCAGATGTCTCTAGATGCTCGCCGCTTTGCTGCTCGCTGTGTAAAATCAATTCCACTCCATTTAACACCGAGACATCACACAGTTTATGTCACATTGAGGGAGAGAGGGGGGCCGTTTTTGTGTAAGCGGCTCCTCTCATATCTACTTTGACTGATGCCAGCTGCAGTGTTTTATGGAGTCACTGCCATGAGTTTTTTCAACCAAACTTGCTGTTTCCAAGACCAAAGCAGAATACAGAGAGGTTGGCCTACTTAATGAAAAGTTGTCAGAGGATGTCATCTTTTTTAATGACAATGCCATTTTTAGCTCATTCTGCACAAGCTGGTTTGATGAAAAGCTGTCGAGTTAAAAAGATCAGCTTCTATTAAAAAGCTGTCGACTAGACTAGAAAGACTCTGTAAGTCAAGGATTTTATTCTGTTTTTATTCAGTTTAGAGCTTTTGCATATACACTGAGCAGCCACAACATTAACACCACCAGGTGTTGTTCATGTTGGTGGTGCTTCTCTGCAGCTTCTCTGCAGCCTCATACTCTGAAAGCTGCAATGCATTGTGTGTTCTGACACCTGTCGATCACAGTCAGCATACATTTTCCCATGCCCACCGACAGGGGGGGACAAACGGGTCACTTGTCCCGGGCCCATGGTAGAGGGGGGGCCCTGAACTGGGCCCTTCAACCCAACAAATTATCGAGAGGAATGATTTTTCAACATGAGCCTTTTTGTGGAAAAATATGTAATAATTTAATGACATAAAGTGTTTGTTTATTTTCTTTGTAATTGTCCTTGAAATAGTGTCAGTAATCCCCCCACCCATACAAAGAAATGGTCGGGCCACAGACGACAATCTTTGAGTTTGAGTTTATTTAACACTTTCCAGTAAATTGTCAAAATGTCAGGTCAGCAGTCTTGTCCACAGAAAAGAAAAGAGAACAAGAGAAGAAGACAGTAAAAGTTTGAGGGATTTTATGAGAAAATATTTAAAACCAAGTGATGAGTCTGGAACAAGTGGAATGAGGGAGGAAGAGACCGACCGTCGCGTCATTATAGAGCAAAGGAAAAAAAACAGCACCAAATATTTAGCAGCCTTTAACATGACCCAGCTGTCCAGTTTAGCTCTAGTTTAGCGTGTTTAAATCTTGTATAAAAGACACAACATGTTTTCTCTGACATCAAGAGCTGAGTATGGTAGTTCCATAAGAGATGAGGGAGGTCCGACTCCTGCAGACTGCTGCTGGCCTGCTGACACCTGACCATCACAACATAAAAACCACTGATGGCACTGACCAATGATGTGGCTGATCAGTGGATGTTATGTCCTGAAATTTAAAGATGATTTGGTTTGGTTTATTGACTATAATGTAATAATCTGTGTGTCATTTACTAGTCCCTTTTGTAAATTTAAATCGGCAACAATGTGTGTGTGTGTGTTTGTGTGGGGTTTATAACTTCTGTGTGCTTCTGCTAGGCTGGCAGCTGCTGTGTCAACACGTTGTTCTGCAGGAATTCAGAAACAAGCGGAACAGCAACTTCAGGATTGTTCAGATGGACGTGGTGATCGCCTGGCACTGTCACCACCGTGTGCTGCAGGAGAGAGAGACAAATACACACGATTAAAAACACATCAGACTGTAAATGCTGTAAATTTAAGATGCTATGTTGTTTACTTAGTACATACAGTATTGTTCATTCTGCACATTTGTTTTACTTTACCGTTTGGTCACTTCAGAATGGATGATTTCTGTCTGAAGGATTAACTTCACCCTCATCACACTCTAATGTACCATGGTAAAATCATAATAGATGCTTCCCTGCATCTATTTAGACCCTCTCCCACCTGAAAGATTCAAACTCACATTTCTGCTACGATAGCCTTGAAGAACTGTGGAGAACAGTTGCTTTTGGTGTGATTTTAAAAACTTGGTACCAAAGCCTTTGTCTGCTCTAGAAAAACAGAAATTTTAAATAGTTTAGTTTATGACATGCTTTTATGATTGTATTACATTTCTTAAAAATAATAATAATTAGTATACACACAGGAGTACGGGTATTTATAATCTAATATGGGAAATCAGTTTCAGTAAGTTGTCAGTGTCTTACAGAACAACTAGAACTAGAGGGGCTTGAATCCTCGACTGCATCTCTAGACACTGCTCCAACGTGGTCCGAGCTATGTTTTTCTGAAAACATAAAGGAAAATTCACGCTTAGTGTAGAAGCTGAATGCTAAACATCTTATTGGAGAAACAGTGACAGGATGTGATGGAGTGTTTAGGATGTTAAAAGTGACTTACAAAATTAACTCTCAGGTCTCTGGAGAAAACGAACCCTGCTGAAGAGAAACCTGCCAGAAGATGAGAGAATGCAAACTGAGATTATTCCTCACTGAGAAATAAAGAGACAAAGACGAACCTCCTTCAACTTGAACTAGTCCTCGCTCCAAAAGGATGTGCACAGACTGCAGAGACAGAGTCGGGTTTGCAGCCAGGAGTCTGAAAAAATCAAATACTTAAAGAGCAGAGAAAGCTACTAGAAAGTTAAAAGACTTCTTTCATGCATAATTGTAAAGCAGCACTCCACACATTTAGCATTGTCTCTTTGCTGCACTTTGCTGGAAAAAAAGGATCAAAACATAATATCTGGAGCAGAAACAGGAATGTCCATTTAATTACAGATATACTCATTCCTTGTTTAAACCCAGTGCCTATATTACCCAAAATGCAACCCAACTGTGCACAGTTTGGTCATTGCTAATACAGGTTCAAGCTATTGGCCTTATTAAGCCATATAAAAAGATAAAAGTTAAATACATTTTCATTTATCTTATTTCAACCAAAATTCCATAAACTGCCTCTTGGTTTATTGCACAGTTTACTATAATTGTATTCTTGTACCATAAACTGGAATATTATAATACCTCTCAACTGCTTTCTCATATGTGTAAACTCTTGTCTTCTCCTCTCCTGTCTTCTTTTCAAACTGAAGCATCTCGTCCATCCCCTGCCTCATCACTTTCAAAATTTCTTCCTGCAAGAAAACACAGAAAAAAAGGGACTGTAAGTGAAGAATAATGCAACACTACAGCAAGAAACATTTCATTCCCAGTAACATTAAAATTACGAGATCATTATTTCCTCACAGGAAACTCAATCACATAAATGAGACAAAACACTATCATCCCATTGACTGAAACGCCTGACTGTAACTTCCTCTTCAAATTAATTGCTAATTCCAGACATTTACATGTTTTTCCCACACAGATGTTTAAAAAAAATCCACAATAAATATATGAATATGGGATTTCCTGTCTAGGTTTCCTTTCTCTAGTTTCAGGTCTTGAAAATGAAAATCTGATCATGTTTTATCGTTCATACTACTGTGTGCAGAAACAGAGATAATCCAGGCATCCCTATCTGTTATTAAAATGGTGATATTAAATCTTTTCACTTACCTGATCTGTAGGTACAAATCCAAAAGTATCCAGCAGCACAACAGCATCAACCATCTCCGCCACATATGCAGGAAAAGCATAAAAAACCCCAGGTGGACGATGTGATGAGTGGCCGTGACCTGAGAAGTCCACCGCCACATATCTGCACTCTGAGGGGAAGACAGAAAGATTAATTGCTGCTGTCTCGGCCAGGTCACTGTTAGAAAAGAGGAGGTACATCTCAATGGGGTTCTACCTGGTTACATACAGGTTAAATTAATATAATAAAAGAGACATTAACCATAGTGCAAGGATGAGCTCAGAGGTCAAAGTTTCAGTGTGTACAATATGTACGTTTACAGCCAAATACATGTAAAACTAATAGTTTACAGGAAAAGATACAGTCTGGAAACTGCTAATTAAAATTCATTTTATAGCTCGCTTTGATAAATTTTACTTCCTCAAAATATTTATTTTCATACCTACCAGCTCCCCTTCTTCCATTGTGCATTGCATTTTTGAAAAATAATGTGCATCAGTACTAAACACAAAATCACCTGTATTTAGTAGGCATACGTCTGCTTTAACCCTACATGAACATGCTAAATACCTGCTCAGTATCAGTATGCAGTGTGGCACAGGGACATGGCTTTATCTCGTTAAAATGTAGGTACAAGGTTGGGAACAAGGAGCGTGTACACAGAAGGTGATGAATTAGGGTGAAAGACAATCGTAAACACAACTATAATCACAATCTTGTTTACTAAAGTTCACGTAGCCTCCCATTCCTGGTGTGTAAGGGATTACCTTTAGGTAGAAGAGGAATGAGGGTGTTGAATGACCCACAGTTATCAGCCCAGCCGTGCAGACACAGCACAGGACGACCGTGATCAGGACCCAAGACTTTACCTCTGATCTGTCCCCATGGGACTGAAACAGAGAGCTCTGAAACTAAACACATATCACAAATCAACCACCAGTGTGGAACTGAAACACAACAATCTGAAAGTCAAAGCTATTAAATGCTGTTCAAATGCTGGGACAAATCAAATTTAACTATATTTGTGACTCCTCTGTGACAGTTGATGAAGAGTTAAAAGTCGGCCTGTGCTCTCATCTTGTTATCGTTGCTTCAGAAATACAGCCTGCCTGCTTTATTGTTGATATGTCAATGTTAAGTGAATCTGAAATCAACACATACTGTAACACAACCTTCGTCGAACAACTACAGGATTTTAGAAGATTTAACTATTTGTCTACTGAAAGTGGTAAAAAGTTAAGGCTCCACTTTACATGCACTGAGTTATAGATGCTGTGTACTACCTGGTTGTTTCAATGTAGACGACATTTCATTGTCTCTTGATCCTCAGCTGAGAAAAAAAAACTCTCCTGTAAATCTGAACAAACAGTGAAAGCACTGTGCAAAGTGACAACACAGTGAACTTAATTAACACAAAACAAACCCTGAAGTGTCTGAACAAATAAAATACACAGGGCCTTAGGGACCTCTTATCTTTGGAGGCTAAAAGTAACACTGTATAGTCATGGTCAGACTGTCAGGCAGCGGTAACAACCAATCATTAAACAGGTCAGAAGATAAGGAACTGTTTCACTGTGCTTCGGTTTCCTCAATTAGGTCTGTCAGGCAGCCTCCAGCAAGGACAATAAGTCTGGCAGAGAGTGAAATGTTGCCACAGTACCTGCTGGGAACGGACAGGACGTGAGCCACCCAACACTGGAATATTTTACGATGAAGTTAGAGACAGCTAAATAAACACTGCAAAGGAAACCTTGGTAAGTTGGAGTCATTTACAGTGTGTGTGTGTTAAAGCAGCAGTGTGTCAGTGAAAGACAGACACCACTGTTTTCTATTATACTGTTCACATCTTTTCAGCATGTAAATGAAGTGTTTCTTCAAATACTAACATAAAACTCTTTTAACCTGTTTTACTGCCTCTTGATCTGTAAATAGCTTTCTAACATCGTTCTGATGAGTACAATATAAAGTTGATGTTTTGTTTATTAATACTTATTGAATCAACAAAACTGTTTCAATTTCTTGACTTGCTCTTATTAGTTTAGTAATGTATCGCATTTTAAAAAAATTAAAATACACATAGCAGGAGGAAAGTTGACAATTATTTAAAATTTTAAAATGTTGATCATGATGATAAGATATGAAAAGCTCTCTTCTTTGTCTGCAGTTCATTCAGATGGTACGAAGCACTATGTTTTGCCAGAAGTGCTACTGTCACTTGAGACATCGAGAGAACACATGAAAATACAAAAACGTTTTTAATTATTAACCCATCTACTACAAAGACAGAAAGAAAATTACTGATAGAATAGATAGAATACAAAAAGTTGTTTATCTCCACATTAAATGTCAGACAGATTAAACATAAAATACTTTAAGTTACATTTAAAAATAAATTATCTACTGAAGCCTTTGAGAAAATCGGATTATCAGTCAAGTTCAGATGCCTCTGAACAGCACTTTTAGAACCATTATCTACTAACTCAACTGATCCTGATGCAGCCAGATGCAGGCTGCATGAGGATCTCAGTGGTTTAGCACCTCTGCTCCTGTCTTCTGAGGATTAACTCAAATCTGTGTAGAGGTGACCTAACGTCTAAGTAAAACAAATAACACAACAGTTTATAACTTGTGTTCATGTTTGGTTGACTGTGACAACACTTTGGTTCGCAGGAAGTCGAACACAAACGGGGCAACAACTTCAGGATTGTTCAGATGGACGTGATGATCACCTGGTGCAGTCACCACTGTGTGCTGAAACAGACAGGAAACACAGGGGATTTCAATGAATAACTGCTTGTTATATACTACAAATGAATGTGTCACAGTTGCAAACTCACTTTTCTGCCCTGTGAGTTTTGGAGAAGTGCTGATGTGAATTTCTTTAGGGATGGTTCAGAAAATACTCTATGAAACCCGTCTTCTGCTCTGGAAAAGCAGATTTTGAACATGTTTAGTTCAAAGTGAGAAAAGGACTGCAGGATGAATGGTAAAGTGTGGTGGTGCAGATATACAGTGGCACTTTTCATAATTCTATGGCCCTGTGGACCTTTACAATTTCCTCTACTTCTGCATAAATAGAATCTAACACATTATCTAATATTAAAGTCCTAAAACTAGTTAAAAGAATCCCACTTAAACAAATGAGGCTGGCAAAGATCACACAAAAAAAAAAGGTGTGGAATAGTCTGAGTAAATGGAAAAAATAACAAATAAATGTATTTCTGTCTAATTTGCTTAACAGGCTCTTTACCAAGTTGCAGGACTTCTGTTCACGTTTTAGGGAAAAGTAACGCAGACATAGAGAAAATTCTAAAATGATTCCTGACAGTTCATTGTAAATGTTATATGTATGGAATAAACACTGGTGGTTTACAAACTCTAAATGTCTCTACTGTAACTGATTTAAACATGTATTAGTGTTAGCCTATCAGGGTATCAGCTACGTGTCGGCATAGGTTAATAACTTACAGAACAACTAGAACAGAAGCTTTAATCCTCAACTGCATCTCCAGACACTGCTCCAAACTCAGGGCAAATGTATTCTTCTGAAAACATAAAATAAAAAGCACAGTACAATTTTTTTTCTCTGGGCTAAAACCCCTGATGTAAAAAATAAGAGGGTGCATGGTGAATGTGTTGGAGGTTAAAAGTGACTTACAAAATTAACTCTCAGGTCTCTGGAGAAAAAAAATCCTGCTGAAGAGAAACAGATTCAGCTGCCAGAAGATGAGAGAACGCAAACTGAGATTATTCCTCGCTGAGAGGAGAAGAGATAAAGACGAACCTCCTTCAACTTGAACTAGTCCTCGCTCTAAAAGGATGTGCACAGACTGCAGAGACAGAGTCGGGTTTGCAGCCTGCAGCCTGACATAGAAATAGAATATTTACCAAGAGCTGACTGTACAGACAAAGGTACCAGGAGTCTACTCGTCCTTTTAAAACAACCGGAGTAGTGTAATACCTCTCAACTGCCTTCTCATAAGTGTAAACTTTTTTCTTCTTGTCCACGTTTTTCTCAAACTGAAGCAACTTATCCATTCCTTCTCTCATTACTTTGGATATTTCCTTCTGTTAAGATAAATGATGAGCTGAAAAAGTCAAAACCACTGACAGGACACAGTACAGCAGATAAACAGAAGTTAGCATAGTTCACGACTTAACAGTAACATATATGATACATACAGTATAACACAGACACCATGTCCTCTGTGCTTGGAGATTTGGGAGTTTTAGCAACCTACAGGGAGTTCGCCTTCTAACTGACTGACAGAAAATCAATCAGCAACTAACTGAATAATCACTTTGCGAAAATTACAGGTGTCCACAGAAACCATTTAAAGCTTTAGAGGAATAATATTTTTAGAGCCCACATCCTATGCTACTGTACTACCAACTGGTTTGTAAATGACAAGGTTCAGGCAGCTACTGTTCAGTGGGCCACTGACGTTTTTATCTGACTACTCTACTGTGCTGAACGTGTACGATGAACCAATCGACCCCAGTAAGACATGCAGGCTCCCATGGTTCAAGCACAGTTGTTAGAAAGATCCATTTGTTTCTCTATAAGTCAAAAGCGGGAAAGTAATCAAAGACAAACAAACTGCTATAAGTACCAAATCTATTGGTACCAATCCATAAGCATCAAGAAACACAAGAGCATCCACCATCTCGGGATACAGCGCACTGAACTGTGGAAACAAAATACAGATAAACTGATGATACCAAACAGGAAATATAACTTGTACATTGATGAAACACATATCAAACTCTTACCAGTCCAGCAATTTCAGCACCTGTAAAAATAAAGCAGCTAAATGTGATTTAGATATTAAATTGTTTAGTGATAAAGCTAAATGTATAACACTAATTAAGATAACTTCTGCTCTGATCGTGTATTCACCCATACTGTGGCCCATGATGGAGAATTTCTTCAGCTGCAGAGCTGTGGGGGGTAATTTCACAGATCATTAAGCAGGCAGGTTCACTGTCTCATCACACAGAACAGAGTTCGTTTTAATTTGACAGAACTCCTACTGAGGTTTCAGCACAGGCATAAATAGGAACATGCAATCTTGAAGAGGTCTAACTTCATGCTAACATGCACGGTGATGTTTGGCCAGGAGTTATTCTCCAACGTCTTGAGCTCACACACCGTTAGCAACTCTGCATACGTCCGCCACATACTCAAGGGAAGAGTAGGAAACTCCGGGAGGACGATGTGACGAGCGACCATGTCCTGCCAGGTCCAAAGCCACGTATCTAAACTCTGAGAAAACAGACACAGCACAAAGATTTTTGGGCTGCTGATTATACAGTAAAGATGCTTTCTACATACATAATTTAGCTAATGCCCACAGAGAGGTGATACTGTGTGAGGTGGAAGACACAGGTGTATTTTTAAAAACAACTGCAAGGTAGCTATGGAAACCCACAAAGCAACAAAAGACTCTATATGACAAATGTTCCTCAGAATCATCAAGTTTTCACTGTTTACTGTTCTTGTACAGCCAGTGGTACACAACAAACAGCTGCTCAGTAAGTAGCTATGTCCTAAACTCTAAGAAGAGTCCTGCTGGTTCCAAACGTCTTCCATTTCACAATCATCGAGTCCACTGCGCTTCCGGGAACACTCAACTCTTTAGAAATGATTTATACCTTTGTTCTGACCTGTGCCTCCCCATAAAATCTAATTGTGGAGGTCTACAGAGAGCTCCTTGGACTTTGTGGCTTAGTTTACGTCTCTCACATGCAGTGTGAATTGTGAACCTTATATGCACGAGTCTTTGTCTTTCTAAACTATACCCAGTAAGTTCATTTAAATTTGATTCAGGTGGATGTCAGAGATGCCAATCCACTTGTAGACTCACCACAAGAAAAATTTAAGCAAATCCTAATGAACCTGTGAATTTAAAAAGTGTCAGTAATGGATTACCTTTGGGTAGAAGAGGAATGAGGGTGTTGAATGACCCACAGTTATCAGCCCAGCCGTGCAGACACAGCACAGGACGACCGTGATCAGGACCCCAGACTTTACCTCTGATCTGTCCCCATGGGACTGAAACAGAGAGCTCTGAAACTGAACACACATCACAAATCAACCACCAGTGATGGAGCTGATTACATGTGGCAGCTACTTCATTATTATTATTATTATTATTATTACATCAATAAAAGCTATTAAATACTGTTTAAATAAAACAAACTATTTCCTGCTTACTTTCTTCAGATAAAGAAAGATATTTGTATGTCTCAATACAAATTAAAGACGCTGACACTGACGTCTGCAGCAGTAACATTATTTCCGTCATAGACACGTATGTGCTGAGATAGACTGCACTGCCCTGAACACACCTTGAGCTGAAAGTGTTGCAGCAGCCGATGAAATACGCTGTGTATTATATTTGAACAGTTAAAAGTGATTTAAACGAGTGCAGATTTCCTCTTCCTGACAGGAGAAAACCAGTCTGCACACACTGAGTTTCTTACCTTCTGTAGACATTCTCCTTGATGTTGCACAGCGTCTAACACTCCGTTAAGTTTGCATGAACTAAACAAACTCAACAAATTCATAAATCTCATTTCCGTGATGTCTGGTGACTACAGTTGACAGCCTTCATAGGGGCGGACCTAGAAAAAGATCTTTGCCCTGAGTAAGGACTTTCAGGCACCTTTGGCTTTTTATTCAGTGGAGTCGAGTCTGCAGCCTATTAATCTTTGATCTAATGTGCTGAAGGTTGAATTAACAAGGCCTACACGCATGTTCTTTATTTAACCTACCAGCATTCAGGCTTTTGTTGTATGAACTGTACCCTAAGTTTTTTTGACAAAATAAATAAGTAAATAAAAAAGGTTTTCCAGCCTGACTGAGAATACCTGTGGGTCTCTGCTTATCTGTATAACATCTCAATCCCCAGGTGTTCATTTTCATTTTACACCCATATTTGCAGTGTATACATTATGTATATATTGTTTTCTGTGAAGCATAGCAAATATGAAAATGGAAAAATTACCTAGAAAAGTAAGAAGCTGCACGGCATTTTTAAAATGGTCTAGACTACAAGTGCAAACCCAGGTACTTTTATAAATAAATAAAATAAAATGCAGATCACTTTGTGGAATGAGATGTGCACAAACTTGCCTTGCAAACATTCCTAGTCTTTAGAGGATGAATCCAGCAGGCTTTGTGACCAAAGGCCCTTTTTATCCAGTTCATAGTTTCTACATGTCCAACAATTACTGTAAGTTCATGACTTCAATGATTATAACTATACTATTAACTAAATTCCTTTCACCGTCCACTGACTGGTGGTTGTACAGTTAATGTAGTAACTGGTTTTGGACTGACAGCTAATGTTGACTGTTTAGTATTCGAGACACTGTACAGCTGAAGACGGATCTAATATCTCCTCTCATATACAGTAAGAACACCTGTTAACACATTCATAAGGTTTCATGCTTAGATCAAACTACTGCACAGCAAAGGGGCAAACTCCTTGAGCTGAGTTCTGGTTTGTAATTTCAGCCTTTCTGAGAACACGGCCATGAACACAGTTTAACTGATATTACATGTAACACCTTATATTTCTCAGCTTAACGTCTTTTCACGTATTACTTTTCATTCTCATGTTCACATTAGAAAAAATAATGGGAGGATTTAGAGCAATAATCTGTTAGAGAAGTGTCATTTTAATGTTTAAATATATGTAAGTACATGAACTCCAGTACAAAGGACAACATCTGACCAATACGGACTTGATCGTACTTAGTTGTTAATGATAGTCATCAATACCTCAAAATCTTTTCATTTGATCGAAAGCAAATATTACAGTAACAGTTATGATAGTTAATGGTACCCAAAACACAATTAAGACTGTATTGATTATTGTTCTTTTACCAAACATTCCTCTCCATTTTATAGCCCAACTGGAAAAAATACAATAATACTGTTACTCAAATCAAAAAGTATATGCATCAATATACATTAAAATACTTAAAATAATTTGAGAGCCCATCAGATGTGCGTGCTGGTTGACTGACATCAAAGCACCAAGGTGAGTACAAACAGTCCAAAATAAATGTTTTTTACTTGTTAAAAATATAACATGAGTTACAGTACGTGTAAGAACATGATGACAAAACCATTGCTTATGTGTGTTTGCTATAACTTAGAGGTTTGATCATCTGTTAGCCCGTGTGTTTGTGACAACACTTTGGCTCGCAGGAAGTCTGACACAACTGGAGCGACGACTTTAGGGTTATTTAGATGGACGTGATGATCCCCTGGAATGGTCACCACCGTGTGCTGAAAGACAGACAGATCATTGTGAGAGACATTTAAACCTGTTTTACTCTCTTTTAGTTCTGTTTTTAATCTCCATCAATTACAGAGGAAAAAATCTGGCTCTTTGGTTGCTCTATTCTTTACGTTTCAGTCAGTGTACAGTGGGTTTTTGGAGCTTAATGCAGAGAACTGCTCCTTGCTGCAGTCACAAAATAAGACAATGAGAGCAGTGCAAATGGACCAAGTTAGTTTAAAGGCGTCCCAGACAGCTAAACAATGAGCTGAGACTCTCTATAAAGCTCTGTAAAACTGAGGAGAGCTGTACATTCAAGTGATAAATTCACCGTATAGGTTCAAGTGTCACACTTTTCGAATCTGACACTTGCTGAACTCCCAACTGATTTTCAATTCATTAGAATAAAAAAATATTTATTATTCAGAAATCTCAAGCTGCTTATATAAGATTCTATCACCAGACTATGAGCTAGAAAGTCTCCATCACTGAAGTAGTTTTCCTGATGCTGATCCTCTCTTCTTTCTCTCATCAGCACCACTTCAACTTCAGTATGTAGGTCAGAGCCGAGGTTCACAGCTATAAAAAAAATTACACTGCCTCTGAGACACTGATCTCCTACTACACTAATGCTTTTGAATATGTACAGCTGGTTGTATTTCTGCTAGGCACATTTACACACACAGACTTAACAGCTAAAAATAAACACAAAGATGCAAGCGTATCTACTTGACTCTAATAGTCTATAAAGTACACTCACATTTCTGTCCCTATAGGCCTGGAGGAGTGCTGATGTAAATTCCTTTAGATCTGGTTCAAAAAATATTTTGTCAAAGCCGTTGTCTGCTCTGAAAAGACAGAAGAAGAAATTATATTTAGTTGCAAAAAGTACTGACTTAGTTTGAGTAATAAGGAAATCATTGTGCTGCAGTAATGTCTTACAGGACAATTAGAACAGAAGCGCTGATCCTCGACTGCATCTCCAGACTCTGATCCAAGCTGATGCGTGCTATGCTTTTCTGAAACCATAAAATAACACACACCAAACATGCATTTTATAGGCTGCATATGAGACCTATGGGAGAAATAATAAAGTGATGAGCTGGTGCAGCGCAGCAGTGACCGACCAGATTGATACGAAAGTCCCGGCAGAACTCCACTCCTGCACGAGAAAAGCACTGTAGGTAAGAGTGAACTCATCTGTTTCTAAGAGAAATGTCCATAACAAAAAGAAACAGAGTACCTCCTTCAACTTGAATCAGACCTCGCTCTAAAAGGATTTGTGCAGACTGTTCAGACAGACTTGGGTTTGCAGCCATCAACCTAAAAAATTATTAGAAGGATTTCTTTTTAAGAGTTGTACAGTCAAACTTACTGGATGTGTGAATTTCCAGGAGTCTTTTTAAACCCCTATAAATACCTCTCAACTGCTTTCTCATAAGTGTAAACTCTTTTCTTCTCCTCTTCTGTCTTCTTTTCAAACTGAAGCATCTCAGTCATCCCCTGCCTCATCACTTGAAACATTTTATTCTGCAAAAAAGGAGGCATAAATGATGAGGGAAGCAATTCTAAACTACTGACAAGAACAGATGCTACAGCACAGCTCTCTGAAATATTCAGGGGAAATATCGAGGAGAGACATGCAGAAATGAAAACACTCATCGCTGATACAAAGAACAGAACTGTGTCAGACTTATTTACAGTGGCCACTAAAAGCATTTTAAGATAAACTAATCAGATTCCGTAGGTCATAGGTTCAAACCCATGGCCTTCTAGCTGTGAGGTGGTATTGCTAACCAATTCACCTCAGTAGAAGACTGGGGAAATTTTTATTTTTATTTCAATTGTGGGTCAAATTTAACAATTACTTCTAAACTCGTGGGTGCCCTTATAAGAGGCTCATGTTTAAGACCTATAGTGTGAAAAAAAGGATATTCTGCATTATTTGTATTGCAAAGAGATTTCCAGTTAAACAAATCACAAATTACAGCCCTGTTTTAACTGTTTTTTCATTACAGTTGTTGAGTACCTGAGATGTAGGTAAAAATCCACAGGAGTCCAGCAGCACAACAGCATCAACCATCTCAGGATACAGAGCACTGAACTGTGGAAAACATAGTTTGATGAAGACGATACCAGTCACTGTAAGAAAAACAACTGCAATTATGTGAAAACTGTTACAATACTGCCACTAACCAGTCCAGCAACATTGCCACCTGAAATCACAAAATAAATAAATAAAGTGGGTACATACTTTTCTTTAACATACCACAAACATTTTAATCGCTCTAATTCTGCTCACAGCTGCACTTACCCATGCTGTGGCCTATGATGGAGAATTTTCTCCACTGCAGAGCTGTAGGAGATAATTTCACAGCCCATCAACCAGGTTCAGTATCTCACCACAGAGCACAGAGGCTGTTTTTAGTTCAGAAACATTACAGCTGTGCTTTAACTGCCATAATGGACGATACAGTTAAAATCAATATTACAAGACTCATCATAGTTGTTTTTAAAGATTGATATAGATTGTAATGAGAAATTAATGCAAACGTATATTCAAATTTATTCCACATTTAACTTTTAACTGTTGCCTATCAGACAAGTAAAATGATATTTGACTTGAATTAGTGAATAAACATGTCAGGCAACTTCTTACACACCGTCAACAACTCTGAGCACATCCATCACATAATAGGGAAACTGGTAGAAAACACCAGCAGGACGATGTGACGACTGGCCGTGACCCGCCAGGTCCACCGCCACGTATCTGCACTCTGAGAGGAAGATGGAAAGAAGGGCTCACAGAGCGGTTGCCAAATTATTTTTTTATGGAAACAATGTGACTGCTGTGTACTACATGAAAAACCTCAGCACTTTCTAAAGAGAATGTGAGTAGCTGACAGATGATGCACTGATGAGCCAAGAAACCCTTAATCAACCAGCTGCAAGTGTAATGTCAGTAGAATTATAACATCATAATCATAATCAAACAGCATGTATGTACCTTAAGGCAAAACTGTTTGGATGTGAAGCAGCTGTTCTACTTAACCAAACGCTACACACCTGGTGGATCTTTCACTTTTATTCTTATTTTTTTGGCTTTTTTTTATCTTAATTGAGTAAATCAATGAAAGACATACAGGACAGGAAATGTGTTGGTAGTATGAAAAAAAGATAATAAGAGGCATTTTATGCAGGTCATATAAGTCTCAGCTCTGAGGCACCTGCGTCTTTTAAGACAGATTATCAAACAGGATATTAATCACAGACCCAACACGATTTGCTAAAAAAAGTTATGAGGGAGATAAGGAAAAAGACAACGTTTGACCAAATAATGTGGTCTGTGGCTCTAACTTGTGCACATGAATTAAAGCTAAAAGTGAAGAAAGCCTCCAGTCTTCAGTTTCAGCGAATGAGAGTTTAATGTTAAGTTTTATAGACTTATGGCAAAACTTAAAGGTAAAATTATTGTGAGGACCATCATAAAAGTGGTGCTGAGAGCAGTGTTGATTATTGCACAAATTCTGAACATTAATCACCTTTGGGTAGAAGAGGAATGAGGGTGTTGAATGACCCACAGTTATCAGACCACCCGTGCACACACAGCACAGGACGACCGTGATCAGGACCCCAGACTTTACCTCTGATCTCGCCCCATGGGACTGGAATAGAGAGCTCTGAAACTAGACACATAACACACTGTGGTTTAGCAACACTCATAAAAGACTGTAAACTGTGGAATGTTTGAATCAGACGGAAAGACACTGTTAAAGTCCAGTCTATTTAGGTATCTCTGTAACAGATTACAGATCTGACATCTACAGCGACTCGTCCAGGCAGTACACCACCTTTCACCCATTGACAGCTGGGATCAGCTGCAGCGAAGACAGTAGACAGTCGCTGCAGCTGCTCTGCTAAACTGCCTAGATCTGAGTGTAGGAGTGGGTATGATATTCATATACAGTGCTGTGAAAAGGTTTTTGCCCCCTTCCTGATTTACATGATTTTACATATTTGTCAAGTGTAATTGCCTTTCCTGTTGCATGACCTTTAACGAGCCATTTATGTTTAAAATCCCTCCAATGTGGCTGAATTATAACCATTCTGCAAAAAAAGAGTGGACCAAAATTCCTCCACAGGGATGTGAGCAGATAAATCTCTGGGCGCCTCTAAAACACTTCTGACACCATGTCAAGATACGCTGGTAGCTGACACAGTTTACTTGTATTTTCTGACGTGGGGTTTATTTACTGTCTTTAACTTGACCTGTATCACAGGAGCACAACTCTCAACCAAACTTCCTGTTTCACTTGCGGCTCAACACTACGTGGCTGCCTCTTTTCAAACGCTGATTGGTTACCAAGACTGTCAATCAACATGTCTCACCTAATACCTTAACAGAGACAACAAAACACAGTTTCAGTCTCTTTAAACTCAGAGAAACATCTCCAGTTTAGCTGACATGTGAGCACGTTTTTTCTCCTGTGAAACATCTGTTAAGGTTTTTGACAGACCAATGTTTCCCCACATACCGACAGACACATACCGATAGTTCACCTACCTGCTTGTTTGACTGTGCTTGATGTGAAGTATCTGACGCCTTTCAGAGCTTGCATCATCTTGGAGAATACTTCTGGTAAACAGCCGGTGAATGAAATACCTAAAAACGTAAGTAAATACTTTTGCAATGAAACAAAAACTTCCAAAGCAAAATAACTTTCTGCCTTTTCCAACTCGCTGCTGTTTTCCGTTGTTTTGGAACCACGCGACATGAACTGAAGATGCTATTGGACAGCTCGACATGTGGAACTGCAGTTTGGACCAATCAGCGGCCAGAGGGGGAGGGACTTACCTTTCACCTATCGTGACGATGATAGCGGTTAACCGGCAGAGGGCGCAACGGTCAGTGAAAATAACAATGTACAAACACTTAAAAACCCTGTATTTAGTACTAAGTTAAGGTATAAAATTACTTAAAAGTCAAGCTATAGTAGTGGTTGGGTACTTCCTGTGATATTTTCCTTATTATTATTATATATAACACCATTAGTAATCAGCATGCTGTTGTAACTGACTTTCTGTTTTAATTTTTACAAGCACAATTGCAAATGCAGGTTCAATAACCAAAGATTACCCTCACCCGTGGGATATTTAGTCGGATATTTAAGCTTTGCCATGTCTTTTTGTTTGTGAGCATGGCTGTAAATATAAGTTGTTTAACTGTTGTATTTGTAATTTGAATTTTCTTGAAGATCATATTTTGAGCACTGTCTGACAATCACTGGATGTGTCATCAAAACTGGGCCATTGTAAGCATTTTATTCAATGGAACATTTCTACTTAAAAATACTGTACTATTATACATTGCAATATACATTATAATTAAATTATTTCTTAAAAAATAAATACAAGCTGTGCTGTTTGTTTGTTTGTTGCTTTAATGTATAGCAATTTGTTCAAGGCTGTGGAAAATTTCAGAATCATTATACTGAATGAAAAACTGTAAATAGAATTATAACACATGCAATTATAAATATAAATGTGTTTATTATACAAATACAAAATAGTTCTATATTGATACATGTTAATCATATCAAAAAGTTAGTGTCGATCAGTGCTCAGAGATTTTATCAGCCCATCTGTCCCACTAAACCTGAAAAAAAGTGAGGAATTGGGAAAAAAAAGTCACACCTACAGTATTCACGTAGCAGTACTACAGCAAACCTTTCCTCCCACAACAATTCAGCTCAGCAGCTGTCTCCTAAATATATAAGTGAGTCTTTTTGCGACCATAAAGGACTGAAATAGTTGTCAAAAGAGGAATGAAAGAGAGAGGAATGAAAAGAAAATACGTTCTGATTGATATGTGTTAGGTTTCAAACCATCACTCAAATAAAATATATAACAAGGAGCTCCAACTAAGAAAAGTCAGAAAGGTCAGGGACAAGGTTTCAGATTCATCAAGAAGTAGTATTCACATGTTTAGTCAGCTGATTTTATTGATGGTTCATACAGTTCATTTATTTTAATCTCCGTTATGGTTAATATTATTTGTCCTCAGGACTGTGTGGGTGAGTAAATATGGCGCTTACCTGTTCTGTTGCAGCCGTTTGTGTAAATTATACTTTTATCTTTCTTATTAATACATGGTGCCAAACACCATAGGCTTAATGTACATACCGTAAAGTAGATTTCAAACATCTAATATTTGACTTGGTGGCAGGTTTACAGACTATTTAATATGTCCATACTGTTATCAAAACAGGAACATATCTAATCTGCACAGAAACTGATAACACAGCTGTGACCTATGTGACTATTCATGTGTCCATTCAGTGGCTAATTACACTCAGCTAAAATTAACCTACTCAGGTTATATTGGAAACACCTGCCTATATCAGTTATAACACAAAACAATTCATCACTCCACTAACCACAGCCTGCAAGCTAGCCAGAAAGTTGACACTTTAAGCTCTTTGAAACAGCTTCAACAACAACTGAAGTTAATAACCTTTATGGAAATAGAAATCAGACGACTGCAGAGTGCAGCCAGTACAGTTCTACCTCTTTGCTACTCTAAAATCATTTTTAGTTTTCCCGCACACACACTTGAAGTATTACGTTCTACTCTCTACGCTCATGCATGGAGTAGAGATTAACACTTGCATGTACAATGCATTTTTTCCATGCATTGTTCATACATGGCACAAAATTTATCTATAATACAAGCAGAACATCTCACTGCATTGCAGACATGGCAGACAGAACATAAATGCATCCTCCAGACAACCTGGTCTCTTTTTGAGTAGCTCATAATGCTAATTAATAGGTGCTGTTAACACACATAATATGACATAATGCATTCTTAACCATCACAACTAAATATCTACCCCAAACCTCCACCTTAATTCTATAACTTTAATCCTAAACCTGTATAAAACTGCTTTGAAGCTGTGAGAACCATGTCCTCACAATGATGGTATTAAATTCACGTTTAAAGATATGTACAAGCTGAAGCAAGTAACTTTGTCTGTTTGGACAACGTTCTGGTAAATATGATCCTCCTTTATCCAAATGGGATTAAGGCGGGCATGTAAAGGGTGGGCAAGATAGAACGCAAAAGAAAAAAATATGCCCAGGGCGACATATGATCATATGAGGGACAATGTGTGCATGGAGTCAAAAGTTTCCAGATTAAGCTCAGAGGTGTTGTGAACATTTTAAGAGACGTGCAGTGAGAGAGGTAGACTGATGGGAGGGCTGGAATAATTTGGTGACAGGACAGAGGGAGGGAGTATAAAAGGTCAGCTTTTTGGTAGGGGGGAGTCAGGCCAAGAAGAATTTGGTGTAATCACACAGGATATTGTACTACGCTGTACACTGCAGGTAGGTCCTGTCTGTTATTTTTTGTTTCATAGGTTAATGTATTGATACAATGAGTTGATTTAGGGAACATTAAAAATGGGGAGAATAAAGCTTGAAAACAAAACCATAAATGAAATGATAACAATGGTAATAATAAAGTGAATAAGAATTTTGCAATTATTTGATATTTAGGATTCAGAATAAGCTATTAATCAAAAATGAAAGATGCAAAGAGGTTGTTTTGTTTTCAAAATGTCACTGAATTTAAATTTAAACTGATGTTTAATTACTAATATAAAAATATTTTTAGGAGATATTAAAGTTCACATAACTTTCCATGAGGAGAAACAAAGTCTCTACAAAAGAGCAAATAGCGTAACTGTTGTATACTTTCCCTTTTTGTCAGCTTTGAGAGCAACAAAACCACTGGATCTCATTTCAGTTCACATAAATTATACAGCACTGCTCTGGGGTCATTTTACAGACTCTGTGTGGGCATTTGAGGTAATGTATCCGCCTCTTTCTTGTGCTGAATTGCCCTTGAATGAAGTGAGTTTTGGCTTCTGGCCATCGAATCAAGCAGGAGAAATGTGATACCGGAACAAAGGATAACAGTGTTTTTGTAACTGACATATATTTCATGTGATTAGACGACTTTGTCTTGTTCTGTTTCTCTATTTCTGTTTGCTTAATGTCAGAATCAGTTTATTTTACCTTAAATCACTGTTCTCTAATGTTTTTTATCGCCCGTATTCTCCGTCTCCTCAGATCATGGCTGACTTTGACTTGGTTTTGAAGCACTGGGGTGCAGTGGAGTCTGACTACTCCACTCATGGGAACCTAGTTCTGACCCGGTCAGTGGTTCTGATAAGATAAGATGACTCCTTCCTGCTGGCCAGTGACTTCTGTAGGCCCATAGCCAGGAATTTAGAAATGATGACAGCACACACCCAATCTAATGCTGATTTTTATTAGTTTTAATGCTGATTTTACATTTCTAATGTAAATGTAAACTAGTGATGAGGAAATGTTGCCCCCTTTGTTAATTTATATCTTAAAAACATATAGTTGTAGTTATGACCTTGATGGTTGTTATCTCTGGTGAATCCTCTCATCTCCTTTTCTTTAGTTTATTCACAGAGCACCCAGAAACCCAGAAGCTGTTTCCCAAGTTTAGTGGCATCCCCCAGGGTGAGCTGGCCGGTAACGCAGCTGTTTCTGCCCACGGTGCCATTGTGCTGAAAAAACTTGGTGAACTGCTGAAGGCCAAAGGCAACCATGAACCCATCCTCAAACCTATGGCCAACAGCCACGCCACCAAGCACAAGATCCCCATTAACAACTTCAAGGTGGGGCCGATCCACAGGAGGGAATGGTTTTAATAGCTCCAAAGTCATGTATAGTTAAGATGTATAATTTTCTCTGTGTTTTCTCTTCAGCTGATTACCGAGGTCATTGTTAAAGTCATGGAGGAGAAGGCCGGACTCGATCCAGCTGGGCAGAAGGCCCTGAGAAATGTCATGGCCCATGTCATCGCTGACCTTGAGGCCAATTACAAAGAGCTGGGCTTCACTGGCTGAAGATTAAGTCACTAATCATGCCAGGGCCAGATGACTTTGACTGCAGACATTTTCCACAAGCTAGGTCTTTTATTTTGAAAATAAAACAATTTCATCATCTGTTTGCATAATTTAATCACCAAGAAATCTAGTGTAGCATCACCAGAAGTCACAGCCTCAAATGTTACCATAGAGTCGAAGATCATAAAGAACAGAAATGTACCTTTTACTGCAAGTTTGTACTTAGAGATTGTGCTATGTTCGATAGGTTTCCTACTCTGTAATAAACATGGTTTTCATGTCAGTTAAATCAGATTGATGTTTTTCAGGATGTCTGACTAACAGGAGGTAACCTCTACATATGTAAACACTTAAAACATTTTACCAATAAAATTATTACTACTCTACTCTGCTTATTATTTTTTATCACCTCAATTTCTATTTTTATTACTCACCTTCTGCGTCCTCCGCACAGTACAAGGGGCTGGACCTGTAAATCGGTTGAACAAAATGCTTGTCATGCTTTGTAAATATGATAGCAAGGATAGTTTAAAAGCCAATGTAGCACAGATAGTCCACATAAAAGACAAGTCAACACTAAAGCTCTTCACGTCAAATGCCTGGACAGACACATGCACGCAGACACACACACACACACACACACACACACACACACACACACACACACACACACACACACACACACACACAC
>JAUYWH010000001.1:13394262-13462216 GCA_034779795.1 Ctenopoma multispine
ACACACACACACACACACACACACACACACACACACACACACACACACACACTCACACACACACACACACACACACAGTGTACACACACATATAAAAAAACTCCACTTGAACATGTTGCCCACAGCAATGTCACCGCAGTCTGTGCAGCCCTCATGCACAGTATTATCTTTGCTTCTATTAACTGAGTCTTGTTCCAGTCTTAGTCACCTGATCCATGTGAACGTGACAGTGCAGAGCAGCTGTTTCATGTTTAGTCCCTTTCACAGCAGCCATATCACAGACTTTCACTTCACTTCTTCAGTTTCCTGCAAACTTTTAACCCTCCTCATTTCAAGAAGAAATCCTGGTTCTCATTCTTTACCCTTAAATTCTAATAAAAATCTAGTGTCAACATTAAATCTAATGTCTGAAACATCACTCCTGCTGCAGCTGCATGGGTAAGATATTATCCCTTAACATCAACTCTTTTTTTTTTTTTTTTACCCTTTTGGCTATATTACAGTATGAAGCCATTCAAGGTGAGAGAAATCTGTTCTTGTGACCCCTGAAAATGAAGTAATGATCACTTTTGGACCTCACATCCCAGGTCACACTAGCATATGCTACGTTTCTCCTTTACACATCACTTACGTTGATATTAAATAGACTAAACACAAAGAAGGAACCAGAAAATTGACAGTACGTATTTTTAGCCATGCTAATATCAGGCTTCTAAATATGGCAAAGTCAAGCTGTCGGTCAGTTCTGCACTTTGGTCCAGACTGAAATATCTTTGAGAACTGTTTGATGGAGTCATGGGTCCTAGATGATGCATCCTAATAACAGTGGTGTTTCTCCTACGTCGCCATGGCAACATTTGACATTTATAGGATGAATTTCTGTGACCTTTCTGTTCCAGGGAGTTTTGGTGCAGACATTCATGACCCCCTGACCATTTACCTATTGTCATGCATACTATAGGTTATGACAGTCCTTTATGGTTAATGCTGAACATTACATATACATATATACATATATTTGTATACGTGTGTGTGTTTTTCAGCTGATATAGCCTTTGCTTCTAGGACAAACTGCGTTCTGTACATGCAGCATTGTTCTTTCTTTCCAGGAAGAAGGATCCCTCCTCCTCTGTTGCTCTTCTTGACGTTTCTTTCATTTTTTTCCCGTTAAATTTTTGGGGGGGGAGGACTTTTACCTTAACCGGATAGAAGGTGTAAAGACAGAGCGAATCACTGTGAAGCTGTTTGTAAAGAGCACAGAAAGTGTGTTAAGAAAGTCCACATTTGACAAAGTGTGTTAATTTTCGTTGATTTGGTTTACAATACTGGTCAATTTGTTTGTTGTGTATGAAAAGAATTTGTGCGGGGGTATAATTAACATACTGGTGTGATTATAAAGGTGGTGTACAGTAGCTACACAAGTCACAAAACAAAATGTCTAAATGGCATTTTAGAGGTTACTCAAAGTCATATTTTGTCTTCAAACTTTATGAAACACCCTGAGCAAGTTTCTCACAACCCACTGCACACGCTGACCACACCATGTCTCAGTGAGTGGAAAAAAGTCCTTTGTTTCAGTTGAGTGGTCAAGTGTTCAGTTTATGATAACTTAAACATGATCCAAGAGTGTCAAAGATACTGGCGTTATCATTGACATTGACCAGTTCCACTGACTTCTTGTTGTCCTTCCACTTTTTGCCATTGCACCATTGTGTGTGGGTGCTTTAGTGCACACATGCAGACGTGACACCAGGCACAGTAACTCTGATCCCACTCTGGGGGACACACCTCTGCCTCCCGCTCTCCTCCCCCTCTTAGTCTAACAAACTGTTGAGTGTGCGGAGGTCAAACTCTCACAGTACAGTAGACTCAAATTACATGTCCATTTTGTGACAAAAAGGGCATTACTTCATTCTTTTCAATGAGTGGCAGGCAGAAAGCCTTAGTTCTCAACTAGTATTATACACAAACAAAGAAAAGAATTGAATTTTGTCCAGAATTTGATTTTCTGCAGGTCAAGCTCAAAAATATTTTGCATCTTCATGACGTTTGTGCATTGCAGTCCCACAAGATTCCCAAACAAGTCTGCTTTTATTTCTGTTTTCAGAGGAAATCTAGCAAGGAATTACTGGTCATTTCATATGGAGTCATTCAATTCAAAGTGCTTTATAGACGACTGACAAGCAGATAGATGGAACAAACAGTGAAAACTATTTGAGATGCTGAATGTAAACTAATAGAAAACAATGAAACAGAAAAAAAAGCATAAAAGACAATGAATGTCATTTAAAACATGAATACTATCAAATTCATCGATAAACCCATTACATAACACACATAAAATATACCTAAAAAGCAGGTTAAAGTTTGAATTTAAAGATATCAACACTCTCAGCTGTTCTCAGATTCTCTTCAAGGCTGTGAAAATGCACATCTACCTTCTATTTTTTTATTATAAATAATTATAAATAATTAAATAAGAAAATGCTAAAACAACACAAAGTGAAATGAAGTTCAAGGTGAAGATACATCAGTGTCTGATCACACCCTCTGTCAATAGAGCCTACTGGAAAGTCTTATAAGGTCCATGTTCAGAAATAATGACGATTTCAAAGAAAAGAACATTCTCATCGTGAAACATAAGGTGGTTATCTTTAGGTGCTGCTTTGCTACATCTGGCACACTACATCTGGAAGGAATTTCTGCCAGTGTCAGAAAGTTGTGTTTTAGTCTTAGGTTTTAAGGTCATTGGTCTTCCAACAGGATATTTTCCCCAAAGCACAGCTAAAAGCACCAATAATCCAACATCAGACTATTCTGAGGTGGTCTTCTATACGCCCTGATCTGAAACCTATCAAACATCTAGACAGATTTGAAACATGCAATATGGAGAAGGTTCCCTTCAAACCTGAGACAAGCTGGAGCAGTTCCCCAAAAAGAGTTGATCAAACTACCTTTTGACAGGTGCAGAAGTCTCACTAAGAGCTACAGAGATCTTGTGTTGGCAGTGATTGCCTCTAAAAGTCATTTTTATCCAGCTCATTTTCGTGTGTGTTATTTAAAATATTCAGTTAAATGAAAAATTAAAAGCAAAGTCTGATATATATTTACCATGTACCTTAATGTTTTTTTTAACATTTTATTACTTTTCTCATTTTTATTATATATTTTCAGAGAGACGTGGTAGGTTTTTCTTTCATTCATCGCCTGCTGTATACATATTCCTTTTTCTGTGAATGACATCGTGAAAAACACTAAAATCCTTATGCATCATATTAGGGATCCATAAAAACAATTTAAATGAAAAGAATAATTGGTTTTGCAGATGGTTGGCAAAATATTTTTAGACATGCAACAGTGGGATGTGCAGGACTTTAGACACTGAGGAAGGATCCTCAGTGTTTGAATTTTCCTTAAAGGAAAAGCTCAGTAGACAAAGCTAAAATAATTAGATACTAACTTTTTTCATCACACCAAACGTAACTCCAGCACAACAAAAACTTCCACTCTTGTTTTCACTCTTAAGCATTAATTCAAAGCTGTGGTTTGAAATCACACCTGATTTGATGGCGCAGCATCACATCACCTTTATCCCACTCTGTGAATCATCTCAAGGACTCTTCTGTGTTGAAGAGATGAAGCAACCCCAAACACCTGATATACTGGGGTCTCAATCCACCCAAAAAGACTGAAGAACTAGGTCAGCTGCCTTGGGACTCCATTCACATAGGTGGCTCTCAGGAAATGCACAGACACGGCATTGTCCTAGCAGCCAAATCAGATGACTGTGCAACTTCAGGTTACAAACAGCCAGTGGAGATGAATGAGAGCAAGAGCAGCTGCACACACACAACAGATTTTTAAGAAACTACTCCTATAGATTCATTTTTCCTTTATCACATTGCATTTATGAATGGAACCTAATGTGTTAACAGATTATCTTCTGACCACATTAGATCAAATTTTGAGGTTCTTAATCCATTTTTATATGAACGTGGAGCAGAAATTATTTGCTCAGGAAAATATACATTTTAACCTCAACAACTGTAAACTCCAACTGCTGATGATGCTCATGATTTGTGTCTCGCTCACAGACGGATCAGCTTCATACCTAATAATGTTATTACTATATAAACAAGACAAAGAGCTGCTCTGTGAGGCTGTATTCATTCACTGTGGTGCTTTGAGCAACAGATGCCAATGTTTACCGCATTCACAATCTTACTGTAACATGCTTGCTCCAGGGCCAGAAAGTATTTAGTTACCATGGCAATGTAAATTGTCATCTAAGTTAAGTAGATTCAGCATGACTGCATAGTAAACTGCTGTTGATAAATTGAGGTTTTAATACAGTGATTTTAATATGTACTGATTATCTTCTGCTTTGCACATGAAACCTTATTAATGTAAATCTCAACATTAATTTGGTGAATGGGTGTTAAAAACTTATGCTGGTTCAGGGAGCACTTTTAATTCCAGTTAAAGCACAAAGTATTTCTCTGTTTCATACAGTGTAATGTATATAATACATTATTAGCACTTTACACAAAGTATGATGTAAACACCAAGTTAGGATTAAGGTGTTCCCCTGCTTCTTTCTTTGTCCTGTGAAACTCATTTGGTCTAAACTGCTCATATACTGTATCTTTCATTGTCTTTGAATCTGATTGAACAAAGGACAAAAGCTTATGCTCCTAATAAAGGTTTTGTCTTATTCTTAAGTACAGTCCCACAACACATGATCATTTTATTATCATTAAATATGGCATATATCAGCCAACAACACAACTAGTCAATACGTTTAGATCCCAACATAAAATGGGGGTAAATAAAAAAGAAAATGTATTATGATCACTTCTCTCCTGCTTCTGTCTTGGCATGAAAACAGGGCAACTGTAATTTTTTGTCAACAATTGTCATTACACTATTACAATATATTTTCAGGGACTGGACAAAAGCGTTCATCATATCAGGATTCCTGGGCAACTGGTGTCCTCTGGGAAACAGCAACCAGACACCACTTTCATCACTTTGATCACAAGATTGTTTCAGGTTTTCGCTTTCAAATATTTCTGCTAGTTGTTGGATATACTCAATACTCTAGTGACGTAGATTTGTGACACAAAAACAGGACGGACAGGATAGGTTTGGGTTTGAGGGTCATTGTAGAAATGTAATGAGTTATTGTTACGTTATTTACCACAGATGAAAATTACAGGAGTTAGCACCAAGCCACTTCCAAGCCGCATCATCTATACCTGCTGTGTCCTGTGACATTAGGGTGAAAAACAATATAACAACTAGTCAACTTTGCTGTTTAATGTTGGGCCTTTAGCTTTCTAGTCAACACTGATTTAACAACTTTAACATACATATCGACTTTAAAGTTGAAACCAAGCTAAACTTGGAAGATAAATGAAAGTGTAATAAAATTTCTTACAAAATGTTTTAGTGAGCAGTCACTGAAATGTTGAGATCATGTGACATGCAAATGATCAAACCCATGTTTACTGTGTTGTTTGGTGAAAATGGCAAGCCTCAGTTAATGTGAACAGAAACAACCAACAAAGATATTTCTTACTGGAAAACCAAAACATACCATAGCATAGAAATACTCAACCTAATATAAATACCAAAAATACTTACATCAGATTTTTTTTTCACAGCTTTAATTATGAATTGGCAAACAAACAAATGTCTAAAACTGAACAGCGCAGGTGTTACAATCTGCTCTATTCAAATGCCTCAGTAAAGCATGACAGCGCACCTGCATCAATAATAGCACTGTAGCAGGTAACAGGAATTTTATTATCCACATTTTCCAAATGTGATATGTCAGTATGTCAGTGAAAATGGCCTGTTGGGTTCTTTACATATTAGAAGGCAGAATGAGTTTACCTTATATTCAAATGAGTGTACTGACAGAAAAATATTCTGTTTTATTTCAGATATGGATTTCACAAATACTGACCAATTCTACTGATATGTACAAGAAAGAGAAATACTCTGCAAAAAGAAAAGGGGAAACAAATACACAAACTCAAACACAATGTAAAATTATTAAAGGAGAGTTGCAGAAGATTTGCTACAAATAAATATAGATATGATAAAGTTGAGATCAGTGCCGGGAACTAATCAAAGCTTGGCTGGTCGATGTCTGGGGGCATGGTGCACTGAGTCAGGCTGGACAGGTAGAGAGCAGTGGACATAGGAACAAGACCGGCTGCCACCTTCAGGATGGTCAGCAGCCTCTCCGTAGCACTGGCCACACCATCTGGTGTCTGAAGGGAGGAAAGTTACACAGATGATAAATGAAGATTAAATGAAACAGAAAAACACAATATGGAGACATTTGGTTTTCTGACCCCTAACTGCTACATAATCCACAGCTTTCCTAGAGTTTCTGAGGGTTTGGCAATTTACTTTAAAAAACCTTAACTATACTGCATAAAGTTCACTTATATACCTATTTTATGAACACACTGGCTAACAATGGCTGGTACAACAATCATTTCTGGCCCATCTTGCACCTGAAACCTACTGTAGATAACCGAAAGGCTAGGAATAAGGATGGCATAGCTTCCTGCAGGCACAATTCAATGAGTAAACAAACAACTTCAGTTTATAGGTGTATGATGTCTCCTGAAATGAGAATGTTCAGTTTTTGTTTGAGAGAGATGTTGATCACTTCAGAGGCAGTAGTTTGTGCTGCTGTCAAACTGTACAGGGATGTTTCTGTCATTTAGTCAGTCATCTAGGATATAAATGGAGTAGACAAAATAACAAACACCTCTGCATAATACAGTACAGTATAAATTAGTGGTCGACCAATTGATCAGTCAGCCAATTAATCAAGTCAATCTTTGGCATTTTAATTTAATTAATTGGCATCTCCTGAAGTCTGCACTCATGCTGATCAATTGTTTAACAAATGTCTGCAGTGCCAGTGACTCATAAGGATGCATTTTATTTGCACTTGAAAAGAGCAGTTAGTGAGATAAGCGGATCTGAAAATACACTTATGTTATTGCTGCACCCGACGCTCTCTGTGCTTGTGCCTCTGTGACTGAGGGCTAAGCTCAGCTCCTCCACACAGAGCAGGCAGCAGGTAGGAGTTTACGACTGTACGTTGTTACACTTATTACTATATGAGCAATAAAAGAAAGCAAAAAGCCAGAAAATGTGTTTTAATTTTTTAATTTTCAAATACATTAAAAAAACATTTTCAATGGTTCTTTAAGTTCAGCAATTTTTCTGTAATTTGTAACTGTTAAATTATTGTATTTCATCTGATGCGAAAAAGAAAAATACAAAAAAAACCCATTTCTGCCTTAAAAACTGTCCATTCACCTCACTGTTCTCTAAAGATTAACTTTGCACATTTCAATTTTTATTGATCGACCACCAATTTAAAGCCTTCTAAATATTTGCGAAATAAGTTGATACAAACCTGATCTTCTGCAAACAGTAGGGGGCAGTGTAGCAGTGCAGCAAGCTTTCTGATTGCATCCAGACGCTCTGAGGGAACTGAAGCGTTACGAGCTACAACAGAAAGAAACATAAATTGGAGAGAAAGAAACAGAAAACAATATAGTGATGGATGGATGGTCCATCGTTGATCCACCATTTTTGTTGCATTTCATCCCTTTTGCTCCTGTTTTTTGAGAACGAGACAAGGATTTAACCCAGTACATACCATTAGTGGCCAAGAAGCAGACTTTTCCAAGGAAATATCCAGGGTCCAAATATTTCAGCGAAGTTTCTGCCGACTTCAAACTATAACAAAACCAAATAATAGAAAATAATACATGTCACAACATGAACTGTTGTATCGGAGTTTATTACTGACTCTGTGTAACGTAATGAAATGTAAACCACACTGCAGAAATCTGTAGCTCTTTTTTTACATAATGATGGAATCAGTCTTAAAATTTTTTACCAGTGTAAATGTCTGTGAATGGAGCACAAGGTGGCAACAGAAGAATATTCATTACTTTGTAGACAGTCTTAATAACTCAAATCATTACATCACAATCATGTTTATGCTACTGTACATGGCGTGAGAAAAAGGACAATAACTTGTGCCTGTAAAGTATAGAAGAGAGGTTTTTTAAGGGATAAACACAATTAGTGTCTTTCAGATGAACTGAATCTACAATACAGAGTGGATATATTCCCTGCACATTCAGGTGAACAGGTAAGATACAGGTGGGTATATTAAAATATGAATATTTAAGGATATGAAAGTTACCTGAGCTCCGAGGTTAGGTTGATGATGAACACCACCAGATCTATTCTTGGCCGACTCTCTTCATTCTCAATGGGCAGAGGGAGACTTTTGGCGAGTCTCCTGCTCAAGACAATACACATGCTCGTCACTGACTGACTGAATATGGTCACTGACATTTGACGAACAGAGGTGATAACAATTCATGTCAAAGGGGCTGAATAGCAGAGATGGAACAAATTAGGGCATTCGTGTCATCAGGCAACTTGAGGCAGCTGAGAATGAAAGTACTGTGTACTGACAATATAACATTACAGTATACACAGACAGTGATAACTTTATTAGCTACAATCTTTTAATACTGGTTATCCCCTCCAGTGTGGCCCTAGAATATCCTGAATTCTTTGTAGCATTGATTCAACAAAAGGTTGAACATTTCCTTTCTCACTCATGCTGACATAGCAGCATCTCAGAGTTGCTGCGTGTGTATGCTGTGTATTCACTTTCTGAAACATCCTTTCCCTCAAATTCTTTGCTCTATTTGGATTGAGGTTTTGTGACTATAGAGGTCACTTGAGTACAGTAACTCACTGTAATATTGATGGAACCAGCTTGACATGAAGACATGATCTTTGTAACGTTGTGACGCATGCTCAGCTGCTAGAAAGATTGGTGAACTGCGCTCATAAAGGGATCAGCAACAATACTCAGGTAGGCTTTTATCATGCTCAGTTGTATTAAGTGGCCTAATGTGTGCCAAGAAAATAATCCCAACACAATTATGCAACACTTGACCTATTGACACACGACAGGATGTTTTCATGTTGCTCAGCCAAAATCCAGATCCACCTTCTGCCTGGGGCAACGGAAAGCGAGATCTGGTAGACCAGGCAGCAATTCATGTCAAAGTTCAGCTGTTTAGTTTTGTCAGTCTGTTCCCACTTTTTCAAATTTCCTGTTCCTTGTCGATAGCAGTAAAAACCTGTTATCTTTCACTGATGTAGCTACTCCACTTCCACAAAACTGACGCCCGTTGGATGTTTTGTTTTTGGCACAGCAACTCTCTCTCTATAAGGTCTTCGGGCGTGCAGGAAAATAAATGAAGATCAACATTTTTTTGAAATTCTTACACCAGAGAGGTACAGTAAGAGAGACTTACACCACATTTCTTAAGTTACAGTAACTGAACTGTTTGACCACATCTGCACACCTTTGTGCATGCAGTTTTTGTATTATTTAGTCATATTATTAAATCCTAAATGGCATAGTGGAGCTTTAGGGAAAAATCTGAATTTCCCCTTTTCAATTACAACTTCCATGATACGATCATCACATCACAAAATGACAATACCCTTAAAGTATGCAATATATAATTTTCTTGATTGGTAATATGATAAAATGTCAGTAATTGGTAGAGTTGAATTTACTGTCCTAAAAAAAACAGATTAACAGATGGTGTTTCCAGCTGTGTGCATAATGGAAATTTGCCATGTCTGAGAGTTGACTTTACAATTTACAGGATGCAGCAGTACTTACGCATTCACAGTGACAGTGGTCTCCTCCACAAGAGCGTCTGCTAAACTCTGCTGAAATTGCTCCTCACTTTCTACCAGCTGGAGAAAAAACTTTAAGAGTCAGCAAAAAAATCTAACAATAAAACAGTGCTGTGTAACACCAAGAATACTTTTTAATCCATTTGATGGATTTCATTAACACGGTCGATTATGCACTGAGGCATGAGGTAGAAACCAGATGTAGTAAGTTAGTCTACATATAGAAAAGTATTAATATGTGCTGTTATGAAATACTGGCACTTTAGTATTTACATTTTGAGCAACGTATCTCAATTCTATTACCTTTCATTATTTTATTATTAATGTGATTGTAATACCTCCATGCCTTCAGTTGAGTAAAATTGCAAATGCTTGACTATTTTTTATGTTGTGGTGCTGGAATTTAAAAAACTGTTTTGAAGATGTACTGTTTATTCACAACATAGTTTGGAGTCTATTGTTACATTCCTGTGCTACATGGTGACTTTCACTGCACGACACACTCGTGTAAAAAAATTATATAAGTCAGATGCAGTGAATTGCAGTGCCAAAAGGAGAAAAAATGAAACAGTGCGCACAAATTACTAAATTGTACAATGTCAAACAGCTTCTTTCAAGCTCAGTTTGTCCCTCTGTGATGGTAAACAGATATGCAGTGCTAATTGAGTACAGAGGGCAGACAGCTGTGTGCAGATGTGGACACCTGTCAGACCTTTCAGGCTTTCAGGCTGTTTTTACACACATGTGAAATGGACATGTTTTTGTGCACAGATAAAAACAAAATAAATATACAACATGAGATGAAGATCCATCATAAACAAATTACCTAACGTCACACAGGCAACATGTTGTGGCTGGAGACATGAAGCTGAGTTACAAATTTTGTCTTAACCATTGTATCCTGACCATGTTCTCACCTTGACAGTAGCTTAGTAAGACTAATTATGTTTGGATCAATTTCAAAATGTAAAGTGTATAAAGGCCTGATGGTCACACGTTGTCCAGTGTGCAGAGGAAGGTTCACCTATAAACTACAGTGGTTTTGTGGCTTTATTTATAGTTGCCATAGAGGGACACACTGAGTTTGCAAGCGGCAACGCCATAAGCAAAAGGCAAAGCATGAATTAAATAATCCGTGCGCACAGTTTACTTGTTTTACCTAACTTTGTCTCCCAACTGCTCAACATGATCTGTCCATCCTGGTCACTCCTAATAAAAGTCTTAACATCCTCAGCTCTGCCACCTCCAAACCATACATCATATTAGGTCTCACTACCACTTTTTAAATCTTCGCGTTCACTCTTGCTGCTGTCCTTCTGTCACACATTACCCTGACCCTCGTCTCCAACCACTAACCGGACTATGTGTCCTAATGTTCCCCTATGCTCCCTAGTAGGGACTACTATTTGTGCCAGCTCGAACAACCCCTTTTGAAAGCGTACAGGTGTAGTACTGGCAAACCCGAGCACTTAAAAACACGTTTATCACCATCCTGACACAGCACCTAGCTAAGTAACAAACCGCTTTGTTTACATCGAATCAAACAACATTAACGCAGATAGGCCCTCTGGCTGACAATAGTTCGTGCTAATGACAACAAACAAACTCACCAAAATGTTCGCTGTGTTCAAAGCGGGGAGCTTACTGAACGGTTTCAGCAAAGACATTCTGATAAAAAAAACACTTAAATCTTCGTAACTTTCATAAATTCAAACTCTCCTCGCCGTCGTCCCATGTGCGCTCGCGCTTCTTTTGCGAACCTGCGTCTGACGTCCGACGTTATGACGCAATGACGTCTTTCAAGCACAGCCGGTTATTTTGCGCCACCTAGAGGCTGCTGAGGTGTCATGATCTACTGCAAGTATACCGTGTTTGTGTTGTTCCACTGCACTACTTCGTGTTGCTCTGTCCTATTAAATCCCAATAAAATACATTTAAGTTTGTAGATGTAACATAAAAATTGTGGGAAAGTGCAAGGTGTATGAATTATTTTTCAAGACAATTGACAAATAGGCTGTCATTTTGGACCATTCTATGTGCCTTTTTATGTTTTTTTGTCCCTTTTGATCATTCTTTGTCTTTTATCTGAGCTGTGTGACTTCTTCTAACTTCACACAGAACTGTTAATATTTCAGGGATCGATCTTGTGCCTACTAGGCTCATTAAGTAACTGTCCATGCTTCAGCCATGACTCCACCAAATACATTTTTTACAGTCAGTAACACGGACTTAAAACAAAATTAAAACAATATGTCTAAGTACTTCTTTCTAATTTTTATATACAATATATTTACTTGTGCACAGTTCAATACGTACACACATATAAAATAATGTTTTATGAAAAAAGGACCACCTTCTGGTGATGCCCTGAAATTGCATGAATAGGGCTTAAATGGGGGTGGTTACTTCAACATATACACACCACCTATCAATCAATAGAACGGGGGCAGCTGAAAGGTAGCTGGTAACTGATTAAAAATAGGCTAAATTTAAATGCACCGCATTATAAGATAACACTTTATTAATCCCCCAAAAAGGAAAATTCACTTGTCACAGCAGCAGAGTAAAATTGACATCTGACAAAAGTTAAAAACATCATAAGAAATCTTGAGGTAATCAAAAATATACTACAAAAATACAAAGTGCTACTATTATACAGGTGTACCTAATAAAGTGGACTTAGTGCAACACCTCTGCTGCCATGGGAAGTTACAGTGTTAAATATTCTAAAATTCTCAATTCAACCAAACTATGTATAAGCTAAAGCTGTAGTTGAAAATAAATCTGTAAAACACAGTGTATTTTAATGGAAGCAAAAAAAAATTTATTTACTTTTTTGTGGCACAGCAAAGTAGCCCCCCCTCTCAGATACATCCAGGTTGTACCACAGCAAACAGAACACAAGTCCCTGGGCCTTTAAGTGTCAGTATGTACATATGCACATCATCTATATGCATTCACATGTCAGGAACAGAGTGGAGATATCTGAATGGCTTCTTGTAGGGGAACAGGTACAAGCTCCTTACTGCACTCTGAATTAAAAGCAGGCTCAAGAATGTATATCTGATTTCCCAAATGAGACTGTTACGGCTTGAATGCAGAAAATAAAAAGCAAACATGAGAAATGCCTTCAGTCACCTTAAATATGGGATTTACAAGGGTTATGCCACATTAAAGAGTTTAACCCAAGTAATAATAAATCCATAACTACTGAAATTGATAAGATTTCCACTGAACAGGAAAAACATTAAAGTCCAACTAATGATAAAAAATAACCACTTTATGTAAGTAAAAATAAAAACAGACTTAAAGTAAGGACTTCTGTGTTCACCAACTTATATCTTACCACTGCCAAAATAACTGTACTACAGTTATAAGAAGGTGTCATAAAAAAAAATGTATGTACTGCTTCCACGTCACTCTAGCGTCACAATTCAGAGTTTTATAAAAGTTGCTGTGCACATTTTCCTGACCATCACCACTGAAGTTGTTCCTTCAGCCCAGCTTATGTATATGTCCCATTTTAACATGAACACACATACAACGCCGACACAAACGCACACATTCACTCCAACATGCTCTCATATCTCCATGCTCCTTTTCTCAACAATATATCCAAATCAAACACTTTGGAGATGCCTCTCCCTCGTTCAAATCTCCCCTGACTCGCGCTCCTCAGAGCTGGAGCGCCGGTCCCTCTCGTACGACAGAGATCTTTCTCGTTCCTTGCCCCGGGCTGTGTCTGGAGAGGTAGACCTCTCCCTGTCCTCCCACTCTGCATTCTCCACCCTGCTGTCACGCCATGCCTCTCCTGCACCATCTCTCCCTCTCTCCTGGGACAAAGTATTCTCACTCTCAAGGGTATGAGATGATCTGTCTCTGGAGGACCTGAGAAAAAACAATAAACCACAGAAAGGTTTTTTAATTAAAGGGCCTGATGCACTTGTTTTTAATTCTTCATTTAGGTCAAAACTACAGCAGTAATAATACAACTCATTTGAATATTAATTAACAATCTTGTTTTTTATTATAGAATAAATCCATCAATTATCTTTATGTTTCATGGAACAAAGTAATCCCAAAGAGCACAAACATTTGCTATGATTTAATAAATTATATAAACAAAGTGATATAATTAGATGATTCGTTTCACAAACCAAAAATATTTGTAAAATGAAAACGATTAATACAAAATATAAATTAAAACCAGTCAAACCAGCACTCGCTTTCTGGACTGAAACTTCCTGTCCAGCACACTTTTACAACTGCTCTTATTAATTAATTCTGTTTGTGTACATTTGCTGCAGTTATTGAGCAAAATGTAAATATGCAGACATCCCTATAAAATACACGTTACTGTTCTGACCAATCCTGAGTAATCACAAATAATTAATGAAATTACTGATGTTGCGACACCTGCAGAAATGCACACAGACGTTCTCAGTGTGGGGATGTTTCATATGGATCATTTTACAGTCTTGCAGGAAATAATTCTTCATACAACTAGAAGCTACAAACTTAACATTAGTCATTTACTGTCTGAAACAACTCAGATTACACTGGAATTAGGAGATTATGGTGAGTCTCATTCATTTCATACTTGTGGGTTATTAAAATATCGTCAAATGATCCTTATCGGGAAAATGTAAAAAAATATCGTGATACAATATTTTGTCAATATCGAACACCCCTAGTGATGGGTAAAAGTTTCACCTTTTCCTTTTGTGCCTGTGAGAATGAGAGCGTGAGCGATGCCTCTCTTTGTGCCGATGTTTCCGCTCCCTCTCTCTCTCTCGTTCTCGATCTCCCCCGTCTTCTCTGGAACGAGAGGAGCGATGGCGTCTTGAACGATGGGAGGATGAACTACCTCCATCTCTACAGAAATAATTTTATTGGGAAAAACAGATTAAAAAGGAGACTGCACTGTTCTAAGTAAAAGACAGACTTTTCCCTTAAAGGCAACAGTTTAATGAAATGAATGTGTTATCTGTTAATAGTGTTAGTAGTGATAGTCATCTAAATTTTAGCCAAGGTGGCCTGTCTCCACCAAAGAAACACTTCTAAGTCCACCCAGTGTCTATTTTCATAACTGAAACCCCTACAACACTGTTACCACAGATAATCAGTTTCGTTTGAACAGATGGCGTGAACCGTTTTGAATATGGTCTGAACAACAGCCTCACCACATTTCTAAATTACTTCAACTGCTTCTACTCAAATCACTTGATCTGTGCTGTTGAAATTAATATTTACTTCATCACATTTGTTTCATATGGGCATGTGTTCAGGTTTGCATTTTTCTACTATAGAAACACTAGCAACACTGTTTCACAGCTGGATAGGTGATTCTGGTCAAAGCAGGCATACCTGTATCGGTCTCCACTTCTAGATCTTGACCTAAGTGAGAAACACAAATTCAGTTTCCAGATGATGCACAACTTTTTTTCATAAACAGGAAGAGATGTGTGTGATGCAAGTCAGACAGTATCTTACCTCCTACGATCTCTATCCCTTTCTCGTTCTCTCTCCCATTCTCGCTCTCGTTCCCGCTCTCTCTCTCGTTCCCTCTCCACCTCCCACTGTCGCTCTCGTTCATCTTCTCTTTCACGTTCCTCTCTTCTTCTCGTTCGCATTCGCTCTTGCTTATCTATAACTGCTTTCTGGTTAAAAAAAGTACACAACTTAGCATATCCAACGTCAACACACAGATACACTAGTCACAGTAGACTGGTGATCATGATGATTAGTGCAGGAATTTTGAGCTCCAGTGCTTCTTACCCTTAGCTTTTCAAGCTTCTCACGGATTTCAATGAAGCCGAGGTGCAGCTTTCCCCCAAAGTGATCAGCCAGACGGCGATCATTGTCATGAAGTCCCAAGTAGGCAGAGCACACCTCACACACCCGTAGTTTTTGTTGTTGAAAGCTGGAAGCTGGCATTGAGTTTCTGTACACATCCTGATTTTTGGGGAAAAGAAATGTACAGTCAAGCTTATCACAAGCCAAGTGGAATATAACGTCTGTGTCATAACAACATATACAACCTCAAACACAATGAACTTGTAACAACAACCAAGTTAATACATTTCTGACCTCTGCTTCCTTCTTTAAGGCCCGGGTCTTCTCCACCTTTTCCAACAGCTGCTGAGCTTCGTCCACATTCCCCTCGCCCCCGAGCTGCTCTGCCCGAGCCAGCAGCTTACCGATCTCTTCGTTAAGCTCATGCACACGTTCAGCCTTATCATGACACATGATAAAACAGAGAAACTAATTAGCTCTCTGGTGTATTAATTTACCTATACAGATTGACACCTAGTTGGAGTGAATTTACATGTTTTACTAATTGTCTGGGTTTACGTGTACAGGATCCATCAGACTAGAAATGCTGACAACACCTGTAAACCAGTGTTTCACCTAATGTTGGAACAAGTACTTTACAGCAGCACACCTGTACATTGTCTTCTACTCTGAATTTCAGTACTGTGGAGTTATATACTCATACTCAACACAACAAAGGTTGTTAATTTTTTTAGCCTGTCTCTGTGTTGCTGTAACATGTCAATTTACACTTTTAAGAAACAATCAATGTCATGTCTTATTTATGTCAGTTTTTCACCTTTGCAGCCACTTCAGCGCTGATCTCATCCTGCGTCTCAGCTAGTCTTTTCTTTGCCAGCTCAGTCCTGCGGTCACAGTCAGCAATGAAAGACTGAAGGTGTTCAGCCGCCTGAAAGAAAACGTGAGTATGTGTGTGTAAAATACACCCTATATTTTATTTTAGATAAAGATTATATATATATATATTTTTTTCCTTCTCTTATTAATAACACTTTAAAAACAAGTTTTATTGTACTTCCTCCCTTTTATGTTATACATATAATGAAGTCAAGTAGGTTTTAGTTATAGCAGAATAACGTCATCACACAGAGAGGTACAACCGGTATCATCTATCAGACTCTTACAAGAAAGTACTGCAATACAGCTTTGCTTTCAGTATGACCCACTGTTCTAGAAACAGTTCAAGTGGATATTGAAAACTGGGCCACATTTATGTGTCAAAGGTTTTAACCTTTGAAATATCTGATATTCAGGAGATTTTATATAACGCGCCATTTAGTGCACCATAGAGTTGTTTTATAACAACATAATTGCAGAATTTTCCAATTTGCATTTTAGCATTTGTGTTGTGACGTAAACAGTAGAACTGCACTGTTCCTGGTAAAAGGTAATATAACAGCAGTAAATCTGCACAACAAGTGTCCTATATGTGTCCTGCATTTAGCACTTGACAGGAGCTTTTTTAAATCTGTTTGATGTACTCCATCAGATGCATGTGAATTAAGTTAAGTTGTACTGAGCTGAAGTACAGAACACAATAAAAGCTGTCTGGAGAGCTACAGATGGGTGACTGCGTGTGCGTATGTGTGTGTAAGTGAGTGAGTGTGTGCGTGCGTGTGTGTGTGTGTGTGTAAGTGAGTGAGTGTGTGAGTGCATGCGTGCACAACTCACATCAAGTTCAAAGAAGTACTCCTGTTCCTTAGAGGCAATCTCATAGTCTGCTCTGAGGGCCAGGTCATGGACTTTCACACACTCTCCCAGGTCCATTCTCTGCACAAATCACAAAGCTATGCATGAATTGTTTTTTTCCCACTTACGTTTTCTCATGATAACTTGCTACAGTTAAAATGTCATCACATTACTTCAAGTGTGACATCACTAAGTCACAGTGTGGTCAGGAACTAGAGCATATTAAATCTAAAGTTAGACAATTTTGAATGCTGAGTCCAAGTTCTGATTTGAGGGGGAATGGTTTCTCAGTTTAAGGGAACATAAAGTAAATGGGCCAGCTGACATGTGATCAATACTAAGGGCGTTTGCTCAATCACTTGACTTTGTAAACTTGTAGCAGTTTCCTTTAGTTCGGTTTCTTTTCACACAGAAAAATCCAATCGTTCCAGAATGTGTCACCAACTCCAAAAGAACATCCATTCTACTTATTGATCAGATGTGTCTGCTGTGGGAAGAACTAAAACAGGAAGAAGATCCTGTGTTGTGGACTACTGCATGTTTCTATGACATGGGAAAGAGAAATACTCAAAAGTATGTTAACACTGGTGGATCGACCCTCTCGTGATTGTTTATTACGTTAGATTACTTGCACAGTCATCCAAGCAGACGTCTCTGAGGCGCTGCCTGTACTTTATTCTATTAAACTCATCCTGCCTCCAGTATCCCTACCGATACTCCGTAGTGAATAATTTCTCAAGACTCTCAGACCCTGAAGGCATGAGGAAAATTTTTTTCTGGTTTCATGAGACAATAAGTGAACTTTCTGAGCAACACTACATGCACTATGTGGTAGTGGCATTGATAGGCAAAAATTGCCATTTTTATCAGTATAAATATACAAAAGATTTACGCAAGCAAAATGTGAACAGCTCTAAATAGATCAAAAAGCGGTTGTATCTTCCCTTCTTGATTAAATTTTTTTTTCCTTTCAGTCTGATCCTAAGACAGTGACACATTGGCATTGGCTCATCTGACAAGTAGGCTCTTTAGAAGTCACATCAATTAAAACCAATGAAATATCTACCCTCTTACCTCATTGTATGATATAAGACAATGCTGCGATCTATATAGGTTTATATATGTAAATATGATACTCACTGTACCCGACAGAATGTCATGAGGACATGAATCCAAAAGATGACTTTTGCAGACTCGTTCATCTGTGAATTTGATTCTCTGCCGCATGGTGTCTCCTTTAAAAAGAAAACCAAAACAGCAAACACACGAGTAGGTTATAATATTTCCTTATGCGAGTCTCAAACTTTGAAATATACTTCATTTTCGTGAAGTAAGGCTTGCGATGAGTGGCTCACACAGTAACATTACAGTGAAGTCGAAAGTTAACATTAGATGCTCAGAAAATAATGAGAACACGAGGTGGGAAGAAACTATGTCACAAATAAAACAGCACACTGTCTATGTCCAAGTAAAACAATAAAATGTTTGCAAGATAGTTTTAGTATTAAATGTTCGTAACAACTGAACTTGCCCAGTAAACTCAAATACAACAGGTAGCTAGCCGGCTCATGTTAGCTAGCTGGTTTTCACAGCATGCCTCCCTGTCACTGTCTGCCATACTGGTTAGCTTGTCCGGGCTAATACTAGCAACAAAACAAACAAAATCCTGTCCTCATTTTTTTCAAGACACACATTTCTACCAAAACCTGCCGAGCTCACCGTCTCGCCCTGTCCCCATAAGCTGGTCCAGCATCGCTCGCATCTGAGCCTGGGCCGACATGTTTTCGGTGTTTGGCTAACTAGCGGTGTGTGAGTCACTCTTCGCCAGCAGCAGTCTTCACACATGCAGCCTCGTCAACTGAAGGCCTCGGCGGCTTCTCTACTGCCACCAACTTTCCCCACAGGCAGAAAAAAGCCTGAGTCCCGCTGATCCCGCGAGTTGGCTGTTTGTAACGTTAACCTTAGTACAGTTTACTGGTTATTACACCACTTTAGCAGCTAAACGTGACTTTAACGGAGGGACGCTCCGGGTCGGTTAGTCTGTTCGAAAACTGCTGAAGTCCGCTGGTCGTGTGGCGAGTGGAGACAGCGGTGACTGAATGTAGACAATGCGTTTAGTTAGCTGAATTAATACATATCACAGTGACCACCCACTGTAACATGGCATCTAATTGTATTTCTAGCCAGTTAGCTAGAAGTTGGCAAGTTTATTCAACGTCCTTTCTTCCGTCTTTCCACTTCCCCTCCGTACGCGTCACCGCCAAGCGCGCTCACGGCCCTCCGCCTCGAGGAAGTGCTGCAGTCAGCCTCGCGCGCTTGTCGGTTGGTGACGTTACATCCATGGTTACAGCGCTTTATGAAAAAATGTTTTCAGTCTTAGCTCAGTAAGTGGGTTTTAAATGGGTTTTAAATGGGTTTCTCTCTGAACTAATGAATTAACAGCATTTCACAAGTGAACTGCGTACATTATCCACATCCCAACTGTATAGCTTTCCCCACATACAAAACTGGATGACCACCAAGGGCCCCATGTTAACAGTTAAGCTAGGGTCTTTTTGCGAAAAGCTACAACATGTAAGTTAGCAGGACATATAGTTTATTTAACATGTAAGTTAGCAGGACATATAGTTTATTTAACATGTCTTATAGAGCTGCCATAATAGTCATTAGAGAGCCTGTCAACAGCAAAGGTTTTCTGCTTGACTGGTAATTGTTGTGGCTTCTTTCTCCATAGTCAAATTCACTTAGACAGAACAAATAATTAATTTTAGTCTCATAGTAAGTTGTTTATTTGTTTTGTCTTCTAGTTGTTTATTTGCTTTATATTCACATTGCTCTTTTGTCTGACCAGAAAATAGCAATACTCAGCTGGGGAGCTGGTAACAGTGAAACTAAAGATGACATTACTTGAACTTTCCAATGAATGAATTTGTAAGTATACACTTGCAATAAATGCAAAGAGTGACATTTTTTTGCTGACACATTTTTTGTATTATTGTATTTATGTAGGCTATTTATTTTATTTTTACATAGCAGTTGGTGAATACCAATGTCTAGTTACCTATCTAATACATTTTTATCTAATCTATCTAATTAATGTTTGTAATGCATTTTATTAGCTGCTGTTGTTTCCCCCAAAACCTGAACACTGTTCTTCTATTTCTATATATGTTTTTAGAAGATTTTATTGAAACAGCTGTGCAGAACAATTACGCTATAATCACAGAAACAAGATAAGCAAGAAACTACGCTAGAAGGGAAAAAAGAGTTCACATAAACACATTAAATTACAGTTCTTAACAGTTTTTTCTTTATCTTTTGTGTTTTCAGAAAAATAGATTGATGAGATGTACTGTCAACACACGCCTACAAAAGTCATCCTAGTCCCACCCAGAGAAACGTCCCATCCTGTCTAGTGTCACATACACTGAAAAGATGGCGACGAGTTTACTGCGGCTCCCTCTGCGCCTTTCCACCAAAAATACAGCGACGATGAGTCGTAACACCATATTGAAAACACCAAACGCATCGAAGACGACTCAGCTACGAACCGCGGTATCCACGGCGTCAGGAGCAATCCTACCAAAACCGGAGAAAGTGAGTATTTTTCTGCCGAGGTTCCTGAGAGAAAACCGACCAAAAATATGACGGACACGGTAGGCGGGACTCAGCGCTAAAGTGACAGTCACTGGAGCGAATAGCAAGGCCGGAGACCAGCTGTGTTAGTCCAGTCAGCCAATGACCGTGTGTTTACGCGAAGATATACACTTTCAGGAAGTTATCACACCTTGTTGAGTCAAACCAAACCAGTTTATTTTATTTCTGTATTTGAGCTATTGTATAGTTAGGGGACTGGCTTCTAAATATTTTATTTTGATTGTCAAGTAATAACTATGTATTATATACGATATAGTATACATGTCTTGGTGTGAATTATTGGTAAGGAAAGGAAGGTCGACTGGATCAAATAAAAAGAGGTTATATGTTTAAATTACATTAACACAGGCTATTTGTTTAAACTAAAATCACGTGTTATAAGATTTAAACGCATTGTACACTTAAAATAGACTCACAATATCCTAAGGGGAAAATCACTGACAGCATCCTAGTAACACCACATTCTTTCACTGTTTCAGTAGCATTAAGTATGTTTCTGTGCTTTTCCAGCTAGAATATTACCAGGTCTGAAAATTAGTTGTTGGTAATATGAAATTAATTAGTATTACACATAAATTAGCATAGGAATATGCACTGAGATAATTAAGGGCCCCTAAACTATTTTGACACTTCAAAATTGGGCCTTAGCATTAGGCAGTAAAACATCATAAAGTCCCCATTATGTCATCTGATAATGTGCTTTAGTTTAAATAATTTCCAATTAAACATATGCTAGTAAATACACATAGTTTTGAATATAAATATTAATGTAAATACAGTACACAACCTTTGGGAAATGCTTAGCTTTTTCTTATCTTTGTTACACCCGATGTTCATTGGATACAGCTGTGACATGTTGTGTGTGTGTTATCATGTTTTACTATATACCTACTCTGTGACTGGAGCATCCTTTCACTGCTTTGCATAGTAACTTTTAAGATTAGGCTCATGTGTTTAGCTCTGGCATAGTCAAATCCAGACTGAACTACCTTAGAATCTGGCCAGTTCCTGTATTTCCAAATGAGAATTTAATACTTTTGTTGTCACATTTCTTCCATTTGTTTGCCAGACTCCATTTGGTCTCACCCGCATGACAATTGTGGTGGTGCCTTTCCTGTATGTGGGAACTCTGATCAGCAAGAACTTTGCCGCTCTCTTGGAGGAGCACGATATCTTTGTCCCTGAGGATGACGACGACGATGACTGAGCTAAACTCAGAAAGCAAATGGTAAAGGCAAAGTGCACATTAGCCGCACCTTATTTAATCTTTAAACACGGTTGCTTGGACCTCCTTATCCACACCCACATATATGTGTGTGTAAAGAATGTGTTGGCTACATGTCTGCAGTGATAACAACTGGTTACAATTGTTGGCTAAAATGTTTTATTTTCATCCACAGGCTGCTTTCAGTATAGTCTGAAAACATCAGCACCAGCCAGAACAAGGAATATGGGGAAGATGGGGCACTTTGACTTCCAAATGCATCCTTCTACCTCCACCCATCCTCCTCGTCTCTCCAATGCTATTTATCTTGTTTTCATTAAAATCCCATATCACGTGAGGCTATTGAAACTAACTGTTATGCCTTCACTCCTGTTTGCATGTTTGTTGTTCTACTCAATAAACTGAGTTGATGACATGTGGAAAACAGTTTCAATCTAAGTAGAAAAAGTTTTGCATGGTGGTTTTCATTTAGTATGTAATAGTCACAATTTACCTAATAAATGAACCACAACCATAATAACACTTATTATTGCAATATAATGTTGGTGTTGTTGAATTCTGCATATGCAATGCACTGGCTTGCTGTCTTTGTTTTCCAAGATTAGTTTTTAAGAGTTGTCCTCATTGGTCAGGTCTGTCTTGCTTCCTCCTGGAGTGCAGCATTGGCCAGTCTCAGGTGTTCGTTGAGGCAACCCATCTCTAGCTGGCTATGGCCCTTCATGTCACTCAGTTCAACATAAGCCTCCTTATAACGCTCATAAGCTTCTTCTTTCTCCTAGCAAAGTATAGCAGGCATATATATATATATAAACAAAAATATGTGTTTATTATTATTAATTTATGTGCATAATACAGGAGTTCAGCTCATAAAACATACCTTGATGAGAGACTGTACTTCACTCTGCAAACAGCTTACTTCTTTTTTAAGATATTGCACCTCATTTTCTTTTGCTCTTAGCAGCATCTGAAAGACATAAAATGTGACATCTTGCTGTTACCAGTTGAATAAGATTGGAAATGCAACAAAACATTTTCCTAATTAATCATAACGAATAAATACACTTTCTAAACAGTTCAGTACAATAAAGAACAAACAAAATCAACTAGTATATACTAGAAATACAAAATAATTACAACAGTAAAACAAGATACTAATCTTAGAACATATTTGATCTAAAGTAGGCATTGACTTTAATAAAATATTCAAAAAGTTTGTTTTCAAATTGCTGGACCTACAATCCAAACCTCAAAGATTTTCATAAGACCAAGAAAAGCATCACACTCACACTGTGAGAGGAAAATGAGAATGTTTAAGATTTTTGGTTGATAAGTGAACGGTTTATAATCAGTTAATCATTGCCGTTAAACATAAAACATCTTTTTGGGATATCAGAATTTTATATGCTGAGATAAACTGCAGCATAGGTGATTTAGTACAGGAGATCGGTATTCTGAAACATGCAATGTAATTCAGGCAGTAGATGGCAGCATTTACTTTACAGGGAAAATGTGTCCAACCATAGACCCTCAACACAAATGAGGTCAGTATAAAAAAGGAAGGTGTGACAGTGTTGCTACGGGGACCTATTATTGGGGACAAAACAGTAAAAATGCTATGATCAATTTGTTTTATTTAAGTTGTTTCAAAAATTCCAAAGCACATACGTCAAATGTTGTTTTGCAGCTCATCATGATGACAAACATGTCAGCATTTGTCCTTCAAACCCTATTTAATCTTGGTGTTATGACTAAAACTGGGTTGGGATGCAGCAAGATGTTTTAGTATCACCTACTTTCACCCAAGTTGGGATCATGTAAGATCTAATTTGGTCACAAACATTAAACTCAATGCTCCCAGTACCTCTACTTCTGATGCAGTGTGCTCAGTGTTACCAAGAGATGCCATGTCTGACCTCTGCCCCGTGATGAAATAACGCATACGGCTGATCTCTTCTGCCAGTTTGGTCTTAAGCTCCTGAAAAAAGGTTCAAATCATATCTTCAAGAAAAGTTTGAACTGGTATGATGTAGCTTTTCATATTGATTGTTCCTGAAGCCCAGCAATAATACTTATATAAACAACTGTATCTATAAATGACCTGGTTCTCCCTTTTGAGTTGCTCCAGCTCTCTCTCCTTGTGGCAGAGCTCATTCTCCTGGTTCTTACTGCTCTGCTCAGTGCGGCTCAGCTCCAGGCACTTCTGAGAGAAGCGTTCAGACAGCACATCTAATTCACTGCGTAAGACGTCCGCCTGGGGCCTGACACAAACAAACACAGGTTATGAAGTAAATTAGAATGCACTATCATGCAAGGGATCATGATCCAGCACAGAACAACTGGAGCCTGCAGCTGGAGCCTGTGTGATGGAGAGTGCTCTCATAGTGTTAACAGTGTCTTTAATAAACTCACTTGAGCCTTGCATATGAATTGTCCGTGTTTGCAGCTCCTCCAGATGACCTTCTGGCCTTCTCCACTTCTCTCTCCAGCTCCTCTGTGTGAGCTGCTCTCAGTGCTTCTATAGCTTCAGTGGACATTTAGTTAATTAGTTAGAGGCTTAACAGTCCACATTAAAGAGCTTCACCACACAGCTTTTATATCAACTGAAGACAGTTAAATGAAGAAAAACACATTATTTCAAAAGAGATTAACAATATAAAAAAAACAAACAAACTGGAAAATCTATTTAGTGAAAGAAATTTAAGCATATTTACTCATGTACTGTGCTTAAGTAACATTTTTGAGGTATTTGTACTTTACCTAACTATTTCTGTACATATATGTGTATATTTCTATACTTCTGTTTACTACATTTCAGAAGGAAATATTTAACTTTTCACTCCTCTACATTTATTTGGCAGTTTTTATTACTAATACAATACAATATAAATAGGACAACTTGAATCAACAAATAAATTATGATAAATCAAGAAAGTTAGTACTTCTGAGTACTCACTTGGTCATTTAATTATCCCATGGTGGCTGAGAATGGCAGATTATTTAGATCTTTTTTAATAAGTAAATAGAAGTCCTAGTAGTTCTGAACATTTTCCACAGATTTCATCCACATCTTGCGGCTTTTGTCAGCAGATGTGAATCTTCTGCCAATTACTTTTTTTTCAAAGTAATATCAATAAATCATCAAGCTCAGAAATATAATTTTAAAAAAATGTCAACCACTGAAAAGAAACAAACTCTTAACCTAGCTTGATTTCTGTCAGACTGTACTTTTCTGTTGTTGTTACTAGCGTACCTTTAGCAGCTGCTTGGCTCTTGTCCTGCAGCATCATGTCTCTCTGCTCTTCAAGTTCCCTGATCTTCCTCTTGTGTTTGTCCTGCAGCTCCTGCAGTGCTTTCTGATGGGCTACCTCCATGGCTTCAAGTCTGGCCCTACAGGGAGCCCCAGGGCCACATGGACTATCCACCTCTATCTCCATTGCTGCACGCTCCCTTTTAATGCTCTCCACTTGCTTTCGGAGAGACAGAGCCTGGGATTTGCAGAGAGTATAGTGTAGAGCGAATGGAGGAGGAAAGATATGTAAAGAGAAAATGCAAGAATGAGAAAGAAACTTGGGATGAAAGAGTCTTGGTTTTCCATTTGGGATCATAAATTTGACTCTGGATTTGATTTCTATCCTGAGTGTCATTTCTTTCTTACCTCCTTTTTAAGAGCTTCAGCTGTATTAGTTTGATTGGTCTGGACACCATTTATAGGTTTTGAACCACTGACAGACTGTTCAGCCTCTTCGGGGCTCAAATGATAAGTCTGAGAGCTATCTGGAGACTCTGATGCCTCTAGAGTGCTTGACTGATAAGCCTGGGCTCCAATGAGCGTCTGCGCGCTCATGTCTCTAAACAGCAGCGTCTCAAATTCTGTCCACTTCCTGTTGACCTCTGAGTCCATTGTTTCAATGACAGGCACAGGCACACTCCCCTTTTTCAGCTCCATGGAGTCCCACCTGCTGCCCATCTCATTGAAGGGGACCCCCTCCTCAAACCACTTGATCCTCTCTTCCAATCGCTTTGCTTGCTCGTGGTCCCAGCCCTCCCCTTCTTTTCTCTGACTGGCTGGAGATAAGTCTGTGTCCAGATCTCTGTGTTCGCTTTGATTCTGGTGGTCGGCTGGATGGGAGTTTGCAGCTGTGGCGGCGGAGGTGGAAGTGGCAGGTTCATAGCAGGAGTCCTTGCAGGTGAACTGAGAGGGCAGTTGGCATGACGACCGTCTATGGGACTGGGGGTTCTCTTTCTCGTTGCCTGTGTGTGATTGGCTGATCCCAGAATGAGGGAAAGACAGGAGGATAGCGTTACACATCAGAAGAAAGATGATAGAGGGCTTGACTAAAAGCAGACCACCCAATCACACTGTGTCTTTACAGTGTCCAGGAATGTTCACATCTGTGGAACATCCGTTTTAAGTGTATTACTCACCCTAGTTAACTATAAATGTATTATTGTATGATCACATTTAACATTTTCAGCCGTAAGAACACATTCATTTTCAAATGAATTAGTTATTTCATTATGAAAATGTTAGAATAGCTTGTAAATGGTTGTGTCAAAGGTCAAGCATGAATTATTTAACTTTTAACTTTTTTAACTTAAACTTGATTTCTCCTTTCATAGATATATAAATCTACTGTAAATGTGGACTATATTTGGTATTTTGACATTTAATTTTTATTATATTTATTATTGTGATGTGCGTCATACACTTTACTTTTTACTCTACAACATTTATGTGAAATGGGGAGATTTTAAAACACATATTATACTTATTTTACTGTATATTTATAATATAATTATAATAATCCTGCTACTTTTACCTAGTTTAATATTTTTTTATATGTTCCACTCATGTTAACACACTTGCATAAATGACCCAAATACTTCCTCCACCAATGTGTCCCAGTGTAAAGTCAGACTCACTGCCTGTTGTTCTGGATCGCCTGCTTTAGTAATTTCACCCAGTTCCGCCGTATTCTGGAGGTCACAGCAGAGAGAGTGAACACTGCACTCTTTGTCTGGATGAGATCAAAAAGCAGAGGAGACACACACATGCACACACAGTTAAACAGGAAGCTGCAACACATGTAATTAATGTGGAAACAGTGACCGTGTCTGACTGTCCATCTGTCTGGATGTACTGTAGAACACAGTGAACGTAACACAGCCACAGTAAATACATACTTGTATTTGAAGTCCATAGTTTTTCTCTACATCAACGCCTGACACATTCAAACAGGACGTCAGGTCAATGTCTCCATCCAGACCATCTGACTACAGCACAACAAGAGGATCTTAAATTTAGTCATGTCAAATAAGGTAACGGCCCACACAAATGATCCCATTGACCAGCTTATGATAGTAAAACCTGCATAAAACCCCTTCAAACTATTCACATTAAAGTAAAAGTTGCAGATTGAGATATACGACAAATTCTGAAAAATCAGAAAGACTTTTGTCTCATGTCAGATTATACCTCCTCAGCCTCTGAGTCTCTGTAGTACCTCAGTGAAGTATCACCCAGGACAAACCAATGTTTCCTCCACTGAGAAAAACAATATGAATATGAACATTAAACACAATATTATTATGCTGCATAAGACTAAGCCACATTTCACATACGTTTTCATGTAAGTGGCGTCCTTTATGAAAACTGACAAGGACAAGTCAAGTTTTGTGTTTCGTACTGTCTGTCACTATCTATTGTGGTTACAAGAGGACTTATGATAGAAAACCACAAGAACCTTTTTGTCGATTCCTTAAAACAACTTAATAATAAAAACTCAAGATACAAATACTTTACCTTGCCATGTTCATCCAGTCTGGACATCCACCCCTTCAAGTAACAACATCTGCATTTAAAGTATTAAGAACAAGCTCTTAAAAAGTATTCTCTAGTGGTTTCAGACTCACGCTTGATTTTGAAACTAGAGGAAACGGAAGCTGTCAGTAGCAGACACTGTGTGCGATAACTACGTCATTATGAAGCATGCATAGAGGAAGCAGGCAGTGCATTAAAGCAAGATAAGTGGGAAACAGGGTGCAGAATGGGAACATGAAATAAGAAGAAGTTGACTATTTGCAAACTGTTGTTGTCATTGTTTTGTTGTCATTGTTTGATATAGAGGAAGAGGAACTGGTGAAAACTTTATTAGACTGACGCAAACCAAACAGAAGCTCATTAGTGCAATTAGCGCATTAGTGCAAAACAATAAAAAATACTCACCGTGGATGCATAATGTTGTGTCCAAAACATATTACACCGAAGAAATAAAGAGATTGAGGGAGAATAAAATGCATGATGTCAAATACAAGCGGAAGTCCCCCCGAAGTGTGATCACACATAACACTTATTATAATAGCTAGAAAATGTTGTGTGAAGTGAAGACCTGTGAACTACTACAAAACTCTTCATGGTTGCATGTGTTTCACAGCACTTAAATAACAAAATAAAATTTGGTTATCATCCATCCCGCTGTTTGATAGCTGAGGAACTTTAGGCATGACACTGCAGTGCTGAGGCTGCAGGATACATTGGCGCTGATCATCCTAAAATCTATTAATAAAGATGATAAATCATATGAACATGCTGCCCTAAAACACAGAGTGCTAGCGACAGGCTTTTTCATGCAAGGTGTTTCTGTAAAGGGGGCACCTGAGGTAAGCGAAATGAAATAAATATCAAGAAATGTATGAATGACCCATTTTCCTCTAAACACTGGTGATTTATACAGAAACAGAAAGTTGTGGGACAGTGCTCACCTGTGTCGGAGGGCAAACTCGCTCCTTCAGCTTTGAGGATCTGTGCTTTCCACTTTCATTATCTGAACTCTTATAAAAAAGATACAGGGTTACAATTTTAAATGTTTCTGCATGGATTTTATCATGAAAAGTATTAAGTCTTACCTCTCCACTGTTGCCTTACGTGCTTGCATTACTCTGTATATGTTTATATAATGTGTAAGGTCTTAAACCTTACATTGTAAAGTGCCCTGAGATGGCTTAAGTTGTGAATTGGCGCTATATAAATAAAGCTGAATTGAATTGAATTGAATTAAATTACCTGTGTATGAAGAGATGCTGCTGACTGTCTTCGGGATGATCGTCCATTGTGACATTTTTCTCGTCTGTCTCTGCCTCTCTCTCTGCCTCTCCCCCTTTCATCTGGCTCAAGCTTTGAACCATAGAGGTCTATTTCATCTTGATACCTTCACAATCAAATCATTGTGTAGTGAAGAATTTAATTTCTAAGAACATTCATAAACTGCACCTCTGCAAAGTCTCCAAGAGCATGCCTCTTTTCTCTTGCCATATCCATTTATCTTTACTAGATATCTTTTATATACAGGTCTCTGCTGCTGCTTTTTACTAATCTTCTGGCTGCCAGAGGAGCAGTTAAAACAACAAACATATGTACACATGTATGATACACACAGTAAGATATTTACCATGACACTATGCAGGACATACTAACCTGCATGCCCTGAGTCTCTGGTCCCTGCATGGGCTGGGACTCTGATTTCTCCTCCTCAGACTCGGCAACTCTTCTTCTGACTCCAGCTGTATCTTTGGGATATTAGCCAGTACTATGTAGTCGTCTATGGTCATCCCCACCTCAAATTTAGAAAGGTACGGTAACATATTACATCATATGTGGCCTGTAGACTAACGCTACAAAATTAATAGTCTATAACTGTGATAACTGTGAGACTGCACTGTTGGGCTGGGTGCTAATGTTACCGTGCTAACAAGTTTACGACTGTATGGTGTACAATGAAAATATTCACACTAATGTTTAGCAGGTATAAAGTTTACAGTTTTTATTTAAGCACGTTAGCTTGCTGCGATTTGCAAATTAGCACTAAAAAAAGCACTAAACTGAGGCTACTGGGAATGTGATTAATTTTGCAGGGATTTAATTGTCAAAGATGTTTGAATCGAATTTCCTGAAAATCCACCTGTGAAAACATTTCTCCCTAACATTTCTGATCACAAAGCTTTTGAGGGTTCACTCTCTGAGGAAGATGAATGCCTATACAAATCTTTACTGCAATACATCTTAATTATTTTAAGATATTTCTGCCTTGAATAAAGTAGCAGACATATTGCAGCCATATGGCTAGTGTAGCTAAAAACAAGTGGTACTTGATATACAGAACGTACCTCCACAACTTCTACTGCAGCCTTCTGAGGTTCAGAGATCAATAAGGCGTCCATGCCTCGCCTGACATTGCTGCTGCTTCTGTCGCTGCTGACCATTTTAATCCCATCATTGCCTTTGTCAGTTTCTGTAGTTGCAACATGTGACATTGAACTGCCACGCACTTGAGAGTCTGCATCTCGTCTTGATGTAGAAGATCCACGAGATTGTGGGAGGCTGAGTAAGGAGCGCGAGGACCCCTGCCAGGAGGCCTGAGATGGACTCGGTCTGCCATTTCTGGTGTGGGGTTCCCTTTGTGGGGTGTGACTGTGGCTACCATAGCTGTTTCTGGATGGTGATACTTCACGGCTGTTACGAGTGCATGTGTTGCCTGAGCTGTTGACAGTTGTTCTGGTTCTTGGAGATGCTTGAGATCCCTCATATGAGTTTTGCTGAACAACTGAGGAGCCCCGGCAAGAGATAGACTCCAGATTCCTATAGAGTTTCTCCGAGTCCAAACTGTGTCTGTTTGAAGCCTGAGACGGAGTTCTTGACTCTCGACTGCATCCCTTTTGATTATTATAATCACTGTTCTGTAAATGGAAAGAATCTGTGCGCCTGTGAGAAATCTTGGCCCTTGAGGGTGATGTGGTTCGAGAAGAAACTGACCCTCTCCTGTGAGATGGACTGGACCTGCCTGATGTATGTCGAGAAGGAGCATGTGATGGAAGCTGAGAGGAGCCATAAGATGAGGCATGAGATCGAGCCTGACCCCTAGAGAGGGAGCTCCCTCTGTGAGGTGTGACAGGATAATCAGTTAACTTGTAGCGGTCTGGGCTGACAGATCTGTGGCGTGTTGGAGAATTTCCCTGGGAGTCAGTTCCTGGTCTAAAGTTGGAGTGATATGTATACCTCTGTGGGGATTCACTTCTCCAGGTTTCTTGCATATACGTCTCTATGTTCCTCCTCTGGGAGGGTACACCAAGGTTGACATTTCTGTAGGGAACACAGGCTTTGGGTTCGGCAACATAGTTGCTGGGGAGAGGATGTCCCCTCTCATAGTAACGATATGACCGTTTGTTGACATCCTCAGTCGGCTGCTCACCACCACCTCTTCTGTCTGGAGAGAAGTAGCCACTTCTTTGTTCCCTGTCTCCTCTGGACTCTGAAAATCATACAAACTTGTGGTCATTACCTAAATGTGTAGCCTGTAACAGTGTAAATTTTAAAACATTTTTATATCTTTGACTGACCTGATGCCCGACGGGACCTGTCTCTGCACCTCCTCTCGTCCATCCAGGAGCTTTCAGTGCCTTGGTGGGAAGAAGGGTCCAACTGTGTCATATCTCTTTGGGTCACACAGGTCCTCTCTGAGCTGACGGACCTGCTTCTTTCTGGACAGTCCTGCTGATTTGGAGAGCTGGAAGGTCATCATAGACATTTATAACATAGGCATGGGTTAGTTGGTGCAAACACAGAATTAATAACCATGAAAATATTTTTCAAGCAGCTGTAAAGGAGATAGTTGATGCTGATAATGCCACTCCTTAATAGGTACCTTGTAGAGTACATCTAATTTCCAGGCACTGATAACAGTAAAATCATTAGCATAACTTCTTCAGTGCAACTTGGGGCACTTTAATGACTAATTTGACAGTTAGACAAGACAAATTGGTAGCTTATGACTTACTTTATCACTCTGCAAGAGCTAACACCACAAGCAAAGTGTTATCTGGTCATACAAACATGCAAATGAGCATCTGTTAAACAATGTAATAGTGTAGTAATCATGCATTCTGATTCCACATAGTAACTTAAAATACATTTAAAAATCTCTTCTTGAAATAAAATATTAAGTTTTTTTTTATTCAAGACAAAAAACCAAACTGGACTCTATTAGATATGATCTCTCCGCCCAAATGAAATTTCCAGAACTGAAATACAAGCTGTCAAATGAAGGCCAGAGAGTGAATAGTCTGTCACACGAGTGCAGCCTGTGAACAAAATATTACAAGATTTTTTAATATCAAGGAGAGAAGCATTCAAACATCTGCTTCTTTCTGCTGTTGGATTTAGGACTACCAGAATAGGAATTTGGACATAGTGCCAGCTACATGCTGATTACTGCAACAATATATAAGAATGAACAGCTAATTACATGCAGAACACACAGAGCACTTATTTGCCTTATTATTTCCGGGTATATATGCACTCATTGCTCAGGAAGTTCTTTCTTGGCAAAAAAGTGGTTTCTAAAATAAGGCTACAGGATACTGTCACCTGGATTGTGTGTCAGTGTCATAGATATTAAGTTCCCACTCAGGACTCAGACTGTGGACCAGACTCCACTCGTAGGCCCAACCACCACTGACGTCATCACTACTGGCACTTGTGGTCACCTCAGACAAGGAGCAATTATCATCATCCTGGTTGTGAAACACAGAAAAACATTTTTGTAGCATTTGGAAAATTAAGCAAGAGACAAACTGACCAAAGGAGTTATTACCATTTCATTAAGTTGTAGGAGACAAGAATGTCAAGTTATATCGTGTAATAAATCTAAATGTTTCTGGAAGTCAAATGTTTATTTTGATAATTCCTCCTAATGCACCAACAGAGCTACTTAAATCACATTATGACCATGACAGGAGGGTAACACAGCAACTAGCTGATGAATGATCTTTTATCTCATGCTCTTTAAATAACAAAAAACACAAAGCAACACAAATTTTTCTACAAATAACTAATAAAACATCCCAATCTAAACATTAAGATGGATTTTACTTACTGTAACTGCTCGCTGTCCTTTAGACACATGTGCTGTCAGTGGTTACAGCAGCTATCCTCCTTCTCTGCTTTCTTCTCTCCATTTGTTCTAACTTAGCCAATACATTTAGCAAGCATAGGACGTAACTCAAGCTAGTCTCTGGTCATGCTCATCATTATTTCATTGCTCTAGTGCTTTGGCATTACCAGAACCACCCACTCAGGTTCTTTCTCATCTTTATCTTGACCCCTGTGTCAGTTCTACCTCTCATTTACAGACAGATAAGAACAGTTTCAAGTATTTTATTTTTTGATCTCTTGGTTGGATGCAGGTTTAAGAATTTTAAAGCATTGTTCGTTTTAAAATCAAAATGAAATCTATATTATATAATAACGTTGAAAAATATAACTTTTTGTACTTTATTCTGCTGAATAGTTTAACTTAAGTGGGCCAGTGTTGCTTGAGGGGACGTGTTTGCATGTGTCGTATGGGCGTATCACATAACAACCTGTTCCCCTGGGATCACAATGAGCTTTCATTAATTAATCATACAGAATCAAATGCCAACTTATTGCATTATCCCTCTCTCACTTCTACAGTAGTTTTACTGGATGATAGTGTTATAGTTTGGCATCACTGCCTCAGTGTCCAACATGTGAAACAGTTTTAGTGATGACAAATCATTAAAAAGCAACAAACAAGACCATCATGGTCAATATTTATCATACTCTTTTGCTAATAGGGACAATCTTTACTTTAATTTGACTTGAAAACTAAGAAAACCATATTTAAGGCTCTTTCTAACAGTTCCAGCCTGTAAACTTTTTTTTTTTTTAACAATAATTATATGGATCATCACTTAAGGATGCTGCCTTTTTGTCTGCAACCTGGTAGCTTTAGTCTCAGGCTTTTAGCATTAAATCATGTGCTGTATATAATTCACCTACTCGTGTTTGGAGTACTTGAAGGTCTCATAAATACCCAGAGAAGTGGCATTGAACTACTCTTTTGTAAAACTGAAATGGTTATAAAATGGATATGTGGGGTGAGGTTGGGGACACTCAAATTTCTTGCTGCCTGTAGAGCTACATTTATGTAGTCTGTGTTAGCATTATAGTTATCAATGTGTCTGTGACTCTATGAAAATCTGGTTTTAATTTTATTTATTTATGACTTTATATTAATTTAATTTGTTTTAAACCTATGGTTTATAAGAATGCTTGGAGAACATGTTAGTGCTGACCTAAAACTAAAGGACTATTAGGCTACAACCAGGAATTATTTATCAGTACATCTTAGTCAAACTTGCACAGATGTTGACTTTACTATCATAGAAAAAGATTTTTCTCAAATGTGCAAATTTTCATATTTGAGAAGTGGCTACCTGTGAAGTTTTTTGACAATTCAACACTGGAGTATGACAGTACATATAAATTAGCTTTCTAATACAACTTTAGCAAATAACTATTTTATTTGTTATTTCTACTTCTGAGGATTACAATAAATGCAGGCCCGGGTGGTTTTCCTCATTAGTGATTTGTGTACCTACCCACTCTTGTGGACCGTCATGTTGTGCACCTGTGGCAGTTGTGCTGTTGCTGCTGAGGTGCATATGAGCTGGCCGCAGGCAGGAGCTGCAGCGGGAGGGATCAAAGGTGTTGGGCTGGAACTGGTGGCAGTAGTAGTCCTCAGTAGGGGGCGCCATGTCAATCCTGCTGAATCTCCACTGTTATGTGCTGCATGCGGCTGTGTATTCTCAGCACCGAAATAGCCTTTTATTGATTGATTTTCAATTGAACTGGTGTGGTGTTATTTCCCAGGAGGCTCATGGCTCTGTTCATTATTATGAATAGCAACCATCAACAAAACAAGTCAAATCTTATTAGTTATAATTAGGAAGACTCTACGAGATTAAAGGTTAATTCTTTAGACTTTATATTTAAATTGCATATAAGCAGAAGAATAGCACAATTTGCAATTTAATGAATGGCTTTGTGCTGTTTCTACTATAAATAAAACTGAGTGAGTCATGACTCCACGTCACTAACAATGAAAAAATCTCTTTACTTTGTGTGTTACTCAAATATCTCGTTGTCTTAAACACACACCACTACTGTTGGCATACATCACACCTCTGAGAAATCTGTGACATTGTATCACACAAAGTATCTGACAAGGTTCACAAACTGCAAATATGTCTAATAGTAAATGACAAGACACTACCTCGTGAATGTGATTCTCATTTTCCCAAAGAAAACTTCTGTGCTGTATGTTTTATTTCCAAAAGAAAAGACCCGGTCCCTGAAAGCTTCGGTTGAGTTTCCGTGCAATTAGAGAGGTTGGGGAGTGTTATCAGAAAACAAACATTCGCTGTTTCTCACATGGATCCAATATGGTGACTATCCTATCATATATCACCATCTTTGAAAAGTGAAATGTAGCACTGACTCCTCTCGACAGATGTCTTACGCACAGATGGCTAATGTGACGGTGCAGCCACAAAGAAGAGAGAAGAAACAGTGTGTTTGTAAATTATAAAAAGTCAAATGATAACCTCATAATACAGTAAAGAATAATAAAACAAGCAACATGTGAAGATTTAAGTGATCTTTGGCCACACCAATCTCAGTTTGTATGTTTGTATTTTACCTTAGCGCTTCGTACTAAAACAAGGTAATAAATGAACATACTGGACTCATGAAAAGGAGATGTTAAGATCACAAACACTCGCTTCTCTTTCCTTTTCTGTTGCTTGCTTCACTTGTAACCTGCTGAAATTTGATGCAGTGTTAATATTGAAGCAATACACTGGTAATATCTTGATAACCATTGATAGAGCAGCTGCAGTAGTGTAGTTTAATGTGTGGAAAGATGTAATGACAGACACACACACACACACACACACACACACACACACACACACACAGGTCATGAAACATCCACAGCAATGCTGTGTATTCATAAGTGTACTTGTCTTAAAATGATTGGGAAAAACTGAGAACTCAGGCCTAGTTTATTGAATGTATGTGTGTGCGTTTGTGTGTATGTGTTTGTGCATGTTTGTGTGTATAATCTTAGAACACATCCAAAGTTTGTGATGATTAATTACAGTTTTGTAAGCCTACATTTTGTCAAACAACGCTATCACTGGAACCTCTGAGACACAGGAGTATAATTAAACATTTCTGGCAAGTTAAATGACAATTAAGGCGAGATATTTTTGTCGTCTGCGGTGTGTCACATGCATACTGTGGCAACATTCAGCTCCTCTGGCAGCAGTTGCTATAATGAGAGAGTAGAGCCAGTATCCATGGAAATGCAGTTGGAAAAGTTCAGCTGACAAAACTTGAAACTAACAGGAAGGTAAACAGTTTAATGACTGTATAAAAGGTACTTCATGTGCACAACAGTGACATTTTGGAGCTTTTCATTGCCATATTGCTATTTTTGCTAAAAAAGGAAATTGACTGTGATTGTCTTTTATTTATACCTGAGGTCACAGTACATTGACATCATCAGAAGCATCTTCAAGAGTGTGTCCAAACTCACTCTCTCGTTTACTTCCTCTCAGCGGTTTACTGAATAGTGAGCAATCTACCGAGATTTCAGACACTTATCAATCATCATTTTAGGTTATCAGTTACAATCAATTGTTGCATGACTAAAACGTTCTCATGTATGTAGGAAAGTACATTGGAAAGTACATTGCAGTATTGTTAGTGGACATTTTTTAGTTCACTATATAATGTAAAAATTGACACAATCAGAATCTGAACACTCAAATAGTGGTGGTCAGTTAATGTAGTTCACAAATTCACACAAATGCATTAAAAACAGTGATTTCAGACATTGAGCTATAGTACACAACTTTTGAGGTATTACTACATTTTGATTATCACACTTTAATACTCAAACAATGACGATAAAAATGCATATTCAGTGTCCAATGATCCTCCCGGAATATGAAGACATATTTTGAGTTATTAAAATATTGGCAAGAAGAAATATATTTATTATTAGACATATTCATAAACACTAAAACACTCTCTAAACTGTAACACATATTAATTAGAAATGTGGAGAGCTGCTGTCAGAGTCTTCTGTGATCCAGGCTCATTGAACAGCCTGGTAGCAGTGCAGGCAAAGGTAAAGGTTTCTGAGTGAGGAGTAGTCCTTCTAACCAATCAGAGAAGGTCAGACTGGAAAATATTATATATTGTAGTGTACTTACAACAAATACCTGGAAGGCTGGGCAGAGTGTGTTGGACTGAAGTGTCAAGTTACTTGATTTCCAAAAGTTGCATATTTGCATATTATAGTTTTAACATATCTTTTTTTGTGCTGGCAGCGATTAAAATTTACTTACCTTACTTTTACTTACTTTTATCACAATAAATTGCAAGATTTTTCTGCGATTAATCACACTGTTACGGGCAAAATATAGTAAGAATTCAAAAGTTGTTTTTTTTTTACTTTTATTTTAAAAGTACTGCTATATGAACAAAATTGCAATAATGTTTAGTCTGCAAACTGTTAAACAAATAAGATGGTTTTTCATAGCAGTATTCGCTTTATACAGTAGCAGTTAAATATTTCTTGTAAATCTCAACTTAAACATTAATATAATCAAATTAAATAGAAAACTAAGCTATTTGCCAGGACATTAACGTCCATCTAGTTCATTATAGAAAAACTAGTTGTTCTCAGAGTTTAGGACCACCTGTGTGTAACCACAGGTCTGTACCTTGTTTATTAAAGTAACTAAACAGCCTCATGTTCTAGCCTCATTTATCTTATGTCATTTCGGTCTCTACATGACCGCGTTTATTTATTCTCGTCTGATCTTGGTGTCGCTCACGGCGGAGCTCCGCAGTGATTGCTATATCTGTCACGTCACCATATGAAAAGCGTATTTTAAACACAGTTGTTAATTTGACTGCTGTCATTAAAAGAAACACATGAATGTCATGATTCATTTAAGTTCCTTATATTTAAGCGATATGTCAGACTTCACCGGTATCACTTCACAGGTGATTGGAAAATTACAAATTTGAGTAACAAATAACTTGTGGAAGAAAATCAAAATGAAAATGTTTGCAAAAGTTCGGTACCTTCAGGTCTTTTCTGTTGCAGAACGCTGCAGCAGTCTTAGGCGCACCCCTAAATGCTCTCATTGGTTGAGATGCACGACGACGCCAAGCCAAAGCCAGTACTGGTCAACATCCCTCCCCTCCTGTGACCCATTGTTTGTCTGTGTGTGTATTCAGACACAGTGTCGTAATAATAATAAAATGTGATAATAACGCGTTAATGTGCAGAGCCCTAATCTTTTTATCTGCTACATTATACTGTGTTATAATGTTTTGCGAACTATTCATGAGGTTATTTTTACATTTACTGCTTATAAACAGTGACAGTTACTGAATGTACAAATTATCACATATAAAATACTAGCACAGCCTTTATTCATATTACCGTTATATAATAAAGAAAAAGCACTTTGGCCAGTTCTCTGTGTTGTGAATGATAGTTTTGTTGTTGAGCTTTGTTGTAGAAATTAGTGGTTGCACTTATTTAGATAAAGAGTAACAAAAACCCAGCAAAAACAGACAAGTGAAAGAGCTGCTTTGGAATTTTACATCAAACCAAAGATGCAATTTGCTGTTCTAACACAGTTTATCATGTTGTGTGAACTTTGTTGTATTTTGATTGGAAAATACAAGGACATGTCATACAGAGAAATAAACACAAAACAGTAAAGTGCACATGTTGGTGTTTCCAATAAGAGCAACACCATACACAGTGCTTATTTAGAGTAAATTTATTCATCCACTGGGAGTGATAGTCTCCCTCCCTTCCCCACCCCCATCCTACTCCTGCCACCCTCGGCCTGTTTTTCTAAAAACACGTTGACCTGGATCAGTTCTCAAAGCGGCTGCCTGCTTCTGAGTAAATTGACTCTCGTGGCATACGAGGGGGAATCATCATGCAGGACCGCAAAGACACTAGAGAAAATAGCTCCCATTATCTGCTTTTCAAATGCAAAAAGGACTGAAGGGACAAGTTACTAAGATGGTGTTGAGGGGTTTGGTGTTTTTGGTCACTGACCTCCTTGGTGGGGTTTTTGAATGTCTTTCTATGTGTGATGAGGATAAGTTTTGGATGAACCTGATGGTGACAAAAATACAGAAGTGCCTCCAGCAAAATATGTGACTAAAATGCATTAATATCTCACTGCCTCAGTGCTATTTCTGAACACAGATGGGCGTTTTGGCAGTGAGGACGGTCTTTCCTTCACCTAGCTCAGCTTCATGTCCCGCTGCATGACTTAACACTGTCTAATCAGAGGCTTTCTATTAGACACAGTCTTTGACATTTATACTGTGCAAAAGAAACCTGCTGAAACACAAGCTGTGTTTATATTCATATTTCAATACTATTAAAATATTATTTGTATGATTCCTTTTATCTTTATATGCATCCCACATTAATTTCTCAAGTGTAAGTGCCAACTTGTATTTGATTGTAACTTTCCATGCATGAATCATCAAATTCCTGCTTTTACGATCCAGCACAGCAGTAACGACTTTTGTCTCATTCAGACTTGTTACACAGAGGACATTGTGTTCCCTCAAGTTGCTCCCAGTCCACTCATTCCTTCTGTGCATCTTCTTAGTTAATCCCCTGACCTCTGACCTGTGCCCACACTGCTGAGTTCTTCATCACTCTACAAGCTCCCACCTATGCTGTGCAACACCCACCTGTTGTCTCGTGAAACTAAAAACAAAGAAGTTTTAAAAATAAACCATGTGGAGAGAGAGTGTATGTATTTATGTGCCAGAGAAAGAACAGAAAGAAGGGGAAAATAAGGTTTCCATGGAAACTAGAGAGTTGTGTCTAATTGGCAATAACACCTCAAAGATATCTGAAAATAAGAAGCAGTATCGATATGGCTGACACCGCACTGCCATGCTCCATCAGCATCGCTTTTTTATTTATTCATGCTTTTTATTTATTTACAGAGACTGATGGTGTTCAATCTGTCTTCTCTGACAAGTACAGAAATGGTTTTGGCTGTAGCAGCAGCCATTTCTATATTTTGCCTATTTCTGGGCTGAATGGTTATCAGGAAGGAAAGGGGAAGAGAGGACACTGATTGACATACTTCATTCCCTAGTCCCTCACCCTAACATCACAAGCAAAAGGCCTAACACTAAACTTTATCCTGACCCTAACCAGGGTTATTACTTATTCTGACTGTTCCTGTTAATCCAAGAACTGTTCAGTCTACAAAATGTCAAAAAGCAAAACTCACTCAGTACTTACAACATTCAAATATTGTTACTTTTGTTTGACAACAGTCAGAAATCAAGAGATATTTCATTTACAGTACATGATAAGAAAAATCTCATATTTGAGACTGGAACCAGCAAATATTTAGAAATTTGCTCCATTTGACAAACAGTTGCTCCTAGTTGCTTTGTAGCAGTTCTAGATTCTTTGTAACATGAAGGTCAATGAAACATGTTTAATTTCTCATTTACTCAGTTACTTGACAAATAGATTTTACAATAATTGCAAACAGACAAAATTACAGACATGTGTTTTACCAGACATAACATGTTAATAATAATTAAAATTAAATAAATAATGTGAATGGTCCTTGAGAATGAACTGATCACTGATCTGACCACCATTCAGCCTGTCAGAGAAAGAAAAATACTACAAAATACAATACGCTTTGAGTGAAATCCTCCATGACGTGTTGCAGTGTGTTCATTGGTTGGCTGCCATTGCTCCAGGCTGGGGGGCCACAGTGATCGTGGTAGCAGGACAGAACAAGACAAAGAAGTAAGCTGTTGCTGCAGAGATTAATAGAAATTACTCTCTTCCAACTCTGTAATCATCCACATTAGACTGGTACATCACTCACCGTGGTCGACAAAACATTTTGTGTTTTTGGTACAAATGTGACGCAAATTTACATGTAAATGTCTGTTCATGTTCCAAGTAAAGGCTATTTTACATGAATATATTTCTCTTTTTAGTATCCATCCATCTATTATTCTAATAGATAAATGATTATTTTTTCATATTTATTTTATGTATTGATTCATTTGAAATAAAGCTAATAACTAATAAGGTGTGTAACCAAAGTGTCTAATGTTTCATTTGCCATTAACTTCATACAGACATTTATGGTTCCCAGAGGATAAGGCCCAGTGACTGTGGTGATCCTTTTACTCTCCCCTGGCACCACCAATGTTACCTTTTCTCTTACCTCTCAGGATGAAATGTAGCTAGTTTAAGTCCTTGACTTCTCAACTACCACCATCATCAGGTGAAAACGTTAAATTTGTTCAGCAATCTCAGTTTGTGTTTATTGCCAACATCATCAACAGTTGTGACTGTCCCATTCTCAATATCTCAGGACAGATTGCATCTGGCACAAATGTAAACTTTGATTCATGGATGAACTGATTAGAAAACGAGTCTGCGCAGAACCTGCATGCAAACTGCAGCTTCATTGGTTTGTGAGGGCATGCAACTGTGAGTTTCTAATTCTAATGTAATAGGAAACAAAACATATGGTCCCACAAAGTCAGTATAACGTAAAACCCTCTTTAAATTGGTGGGAAATTATAAAGTATTTTTCCTTGAATCTTGAATCTTGAAAAAATACCTCAGAGACACTACTAAGTCTCTACAGGAATTTTGTAGGATTACAACAGTCTTTACTTGTGTTGTTTAGATGTCAGCGCAAGTATCTGAGTGGGCTAAATTATACAATCCACATCTTCACACTCTGGGGAAAACAATAGCATATATAAATAGGAATATAATCAGAGCTCTGGTTCTCTCTCCCTCTCTCTCCCTCTCTCTCTCTCGCTCCCACACATACACACTGGCAGAGATCAGGGCAGATGCACCACCATCAGGCAGGAGCGACTCTGTTCAGCTACTATGGAGCAACATGTCAAAGCTCACGCTGGAGACATGTACAAGTTTGTGCAAGAGAAATCTGGGAGCAGATTTATGAAAAAGGTATTTGTCTTCTAAAGGGAAACAAGGAAGAAGAAAGGAGAAGAGAAGCAAGGACAGTGCCAACAGTAAACCGACTCAGACAGCTTTTTATAAGGATGAAACCACTGATAGACGTCAAGTTATTCAGTCTGCTTTAACGCAAAGGTCAGTGTTTCTATTAATTTATGCTTATTTCTAGTTCTGTGGGCATCTGTTGGTTCTGCAAGTTAAGATTATCAAATATTATTTTGTAACCATAAATGCATGTTATATTTGTGATGATGAAAAACTTTTAATTTTTAACTTTTGACCATAGCTAGTTTATTTTCCTTTTTAGTTCATTTGGCAGACGTCATTTCCTGACGTCTAAGTCTTAAAATGTCATATTAACAAACATTAAGTCCTGCAATAGTTGTCTAGTCCAAGTTTCGTTTAACTAAGTACTGAGAAAACACAATCTATACTTCCATACTACATTCATGTGGCTGAGTAAATCAACGGTAAAAAAGTGGGAAGTGTAAACACAAAGAAGAGAAGATTTTAAAGGCCAAAATCATTTTCAAAGTTAGGGTAGTTTTCATCTCTCTCTCTCTCTTTCTCTCTCCGCTGCTGTCAATTATTCCTGCAGGGTTAGAATTGATTTTCAGCACTGGACAGCTCCTGTGGCCTTGATGAAACAAATACACGTCACAGCTGCTGTTTAGTTTTCAAACTGCCCCGTCACAACTTCTGCTTGCGCTGTACGTACGATTGATCGACATTTAAGACTTTCTACTGCAGTGATTCATGAGCAAAGATGGAAACATCACTTTTATCCAAGTACATTTATTTTTGGTTTAACACAATTCAGTCACATTTTGGGACTGAGATGGCTGTTTATGACCCAGAATTGTAGTATGAACCAGACCATACATTTCACTGTTAAAAATAAGTCACTGAAATGTTCTGCATTCAAACCCCTACATACAGTAAGTAAAAGTGTTTTAAAAGTGTACTTAAAGTGTCAAAACTGGAAATACTCATAAATGGTAATATTTAGTGTCATATATACGGTATTAAATACGTTTAATGATATTAACTAAACATTTAACTCAAGTGTAATAAATGTCCTTTATACACGAAACTACTGCACACTGCCACTGTTCATATATTACTGTTAGTCTTGGGTTATTTCTGGTATCTGTGTGTGTGCGTGTGTGTGTGTGTGTGTGTGTGTAGGATGGCTGAAGTCCTTCTTGTTAAAATAAGTGTGTGCCCGTTACGCACTGAAGCCCCTATTTTTGCTTCTCTGTAGGACTAGGACATCGTGTGCACCCAGTACTGTCCTAGGGGACATGTAGGCTCTTTTTAAATGTTTCTTCATTTTGTACAGACATACAGTAAAGAACAAGAAACTAAAGAGAATGAAAACAGTGTATGACCGAGTGTAAGTCTCACATAGAAAAGAGAAAAAAACAAACCATGGAGATTTTCTATGTTCATGCTTTGGTGTGTAAATCCTCCACTTTTCTGCAAACAGCATTACACATTGTAGTGACACTCTCTGACGTTGTAATCTCATCACATTAATCTGTATTTTCTCTGATAGTTTGTCCAATGAGGAAGAGCTCACACCTGTAAAGCTCTTATTTTGCCAGGTTTGCAATATTTTCTTTCTTTCTTTCTTTCTTTCTTTCTTTCTTTCTTTCTTTCTTTCTTTCTTTCTTTCTTTCTTTCTTTCTTTCTTCTCATATCAGATCTCAGATTACACAGAAGGGTTTAAGCCAGGCCACAGCGCAACTGACAGCCACCTTTCACATTGTTGCTTGGTTTGGGAGATTAAGGGACATAGTAATCTGGTATTTGTCAGGGGCTTCCTCTGTTCTTTCCTTTGCATGACATTATGCTGCAATATATGTCAGTTTGGTTCCTATGACGCAACTGAATATGAGCTATGTGAGAAACAAGCTTTCCACTTGTAGGGTTAGGGGTAGGTTTAAGGTTAGGATTAGACTGACACATTAAATAATAATAATACATTTTATTTATTTATTTTCACATTGATGTAGTTTATCTCTGTTGACTTAGGCATGATTTGATGCCTCTTTATGAGTCACATCATGTCTTGTCTTAAGGAGGAGTCTTTCTCCTCTCCTAGACCAGTTTATCTCGTCCTCCTCTTCACAAGTTCTCTCACATGATGAACCATCACCACACATACGCACACACACACACACACACACACACACACACACACACACACACACACAGCAAATCAGCCCCATAGTGTGAGCAGAGATGTTCCTATGGAGACGGTTAATACACTATGATCAACCATTAATTACTGCAGCTCTCCCTCAGGGCTCCAGCTAGCTGAGAGAAAAGACACAACCAGGTGTATACTGACAATAGTTGTGTTAATTATGTTGTTTACGGTTGACTTGTGCACACTCCGTTTACATTTTATTTGTCAGAATCTCACAAAACATTTCTAATAGTCATAATTCCAGCTGTAGACATTAATATGCATCCAAACATTTTGTTTTAGCGTCTTCACTGGTAGCTTTGTGGTTTTTAGTCACATAAATTACACAAATGTAAACAAAGCTGGTAAAGTGATCACATTTCTCTTGGGAGGCAAGAAGTAAATAATGGGTTAGGTCTTCGATGAGTCATGGACACAAAGTGGGCGAAAATAATACTATGAAACCAGTAAGAATTAGAGCAGACCAGTTTATTAGTCCAGCAACAAATATTAAATAGGTGAATTTTATGTTAATTTTTGTTGAGACAAAAAACTTAAATCAAGGTTGACTAACGTTTGATGCTTTGATACTACATACTTTTATGATGGCATTTGCTCAGTTGTCATGGTGATCACTCTGTTGATATGATGTAACCCATAGTATTTTTAGGACTTCTTCGTCCATGTAGGCTTAAATGCTACGCTAGTAAGTGGGTCCTCTAGGATAATTTTGATGATTTCTGTTGTTTTGTCAACCTGATGGTTGTCATAGCAACACAACTATTATACTGAATTACATTGTCATATATTTTCCCTGTTTTGATTTTGCACAGTTTGAAAAAATAATATTTTAAGCAATATCTCTCTAATGTTTCTACAATGAGACATACGGAATATACAATTTATATTATTTATATTTATTCAAAATTTATTTATACACGTTTACTGCACTGGGTGTTATTGTCTCCGCCAGCTAAATTTTGGATTTTGGACTCAATCATATAGAAAATGAGTTTCTGTTTGTTTTCTAGTTTCTTATTAAAAAATAGAAATAAATAAATAGATAAAATTTGGTAAGATAACAAAAATCACCTGAACTGCTTTGTGAATATGCATGATGCACAAACGCTGAGCTTAACATTTTCACATAAATATTTTAATTGAAGTAACTGATGTTTCTACTCTCATTCTTGTTTTGTGAAGGAGGTGGGTTTTTTTTGATGGTTGATAAATAGTGCTGTGTTGTAGTGTTTAGTTGTAATGTCACACATGACCCTGCTGACACTGATATGGCACCAGCCTGCATGACCTGACATATTTGCCTTGCATCTCTATGAACTCCGTCAGAAATAGCTGAGATTTCATGGTAGGATACACCCTCTCCTCCAGCTGTGAAATTTACCAAGCTGACGTAATCATCTGCCCTTTTGGGATAATCTAGTTGAATATCCAGCCAATCAGCAGCCAGTTTGTAACATCTGTCCACGGTGTTACAGGAAAAAAAGATCACATTGCATGACACTAAATCCCATCAGAACCCGTACGCGCATGTGTTTATGTGCGTAAGTGTTTACATGTGTGTGGCAGTGCCTGTGTTTGGTATTGACATGTCAGCTTTTAAACACATTTGTTAGAAATTTTCCCAAGACAATCCGTTCCTTTGATCAAAGCAGACCGATCCTGTCAACTTAGTCATATCTGCCAAAGCGATTTATGTACAATAACACATAGACCGTTAATGCCCTTTAGTATTGCATGCTATTGGCCTTCTGTTGGTTATGCAACACAGTGCTTTTGGTTCTCCTGGTTCCCAGTTTGCTGACATAATAAGTTCAGTGAAATCACCCTCCAACCTTGTCATCAGGCCAAACAGTAGATCAATTGTTCCTCTAACAGTAGATTAACACTGATTCATCTCTTTTTTAGACCTTTGTGCCATCCAATGTCTGTTTGGTTTTCCACCCCTGGTTGGCCTGAAGGTCCCTAAGGCTAACCACTAGCAAGGACCTAATCAATAAGCTTTCATTACACAAAACTGTCTGGTCTGCTCTGTGCATTAGGACAAGGCCATTTCTTCTTTTTTGATTCTTGTGATTATTGTTTTACTCATGCTAGCATCACAGTTCCATGGATAGTAATGCTGGTTTGCTACTCCACCTCTATGGTCCAGATTTAAGTATCTCAGCAACAACTGTATGGAGTGGTACTGCATTTTGTGCAGATATTCATGTTTTCCGGAAAATGCATTCATGCCTTTGTTTACCCTCTGACCTTTCCTCTAGTGCCACCATGTGGATGACATTCAACATTTTCGGGAAATGTTTATTTAAGATGAAATATGGTGTAGACCAGGGGTGTCAAATCCTGGTCCTTGAGGCCACTGTCTTGCTTGACTATATTAGAAGCATTAAATGCAGGGATGGTTGGAAAATAAGCAAGTAAGTGGACCTCTATTACCAGGATTTGACACCAAAGGTTTACAAATTCATGCTCCCAACCTGAATTTGAATGGTTTTGTTGATCAATGTTAGATTTTATATAGCACCATCATTAAGAAAAAAATATCAGTTTGTCTAGTGCATTTGTTTATGACCTAATACAGTAGCTACAAAACTAATGACATCAGCCAGTACAGTACATTATTACTAAATGTTAGCAAGCTCACCTCATCAAGATCATCCTATTTGTTTCCTTTGTCCACAGAAATGTGTAATGAGAAGGCAGTGCTAATAACAAATGCAAGACAGACCTGAGCTCATCCTGCCTCCCTGTCCGACAACAGTCCTTTAATGGTTGGAACTGCCCGCCCCAACCTATATTACTGCCCTCGCAGACACAGCCTGATGATCACTGGTGCCATGGGAGCTGTGCGAGTCAACAGGTGAGACAAGATGGGAACTAAAACTGTGTCAATAGCCTCAATGGTTATATATGATGCTGGAAAATTATTAATATTATTAAATTATTTTTTGTTCTTTCTTGCTATTGAAAATAATCTCCATTTATGAATAATTATGACACATTACAGCAAATACTAAAAACATTTGAACCGCTTTTTAAAAACCCAATAACGGATTCTTACAGTTAGAAACCATTGCTGAGAAGGGTTGCCAGATTGTGGGAAATCTCTCTTGCTTGTATCCTTCATGGAAAAGAGTTACAAAATGTGAAGACTACAAACCATTTATTAACAATTTATTAACATTTATAACCACATATTTGATTTTGAATATAACATTTTAATACACTTGATTTATATAAAGAAAGCCTCAGCAGTATGATTCACCAGCAGAGCTTTTACACATGCCACCCAATTTCTTTTTTCTTAAAACTGATCTATCAACTATTAATAAAGACATTCTCCACATTTTCTTCACATACTGAAGTTGTATGCTTGAGGTGTTTTCTTGTGTTCCCAAAAGATTATTTTTGAGACGTGTACTGTAATAAAAGTATACATTTTAGGGATGCATTAAACAATGCTCTAATGTGAGCTGTTAGCATTTCTGGATAATTAGTTTGTAGGGGCCAATACTGCTGAGCAGATCATTAAGTAACTGGATTAAGTTGTTTGTGTGTATATTAGCTTATATTTTAAAAAAGTCTCAAAAATATCTAGTACACCTACTATGTGTAATTTGTGTGTAACTGTAGCAATACTGTATGGATGCACTGATGCTGTCAGACTTTAGGCTAATGTTACCAGCTTTGTTCTGCTACACTCCAGCCAACCTAGGCTGTTACCCGAGAACGTCCTATCTTCCATTTTTCTTTACCATATTTATCCCTCTAAGTCTGTGTAAGAACCCCTTTACAAAATGATTTTTAAACTGGAGAGTCAAGTGAAACATGTAAAAGTCATCCAGCACAAGTTTTCTCACCTTATTCATGCAGTCAGTCAGATTAATTAATTGTTGTAATATTTTCACCTACAGAGGAGACTCCTGTTATTGGCTATTTTTAAGCTTTCATCATTACATCTGCCACTGTTTTCACTATAAACTATGAGTGTGAAATGATAATTGATAAGTCATAGCAACAATAACTGAGGGGAATGGGAATTCTCAGTTTTTCTTCTCCATTCTTCCAGATACAGCATCGTTTCCACAGATGAAGATGCCCTGAAGATTTCCAGCTTGGACCTCCACAATGGCCATAGTCCTCTGACTCAGCAGACATTATCAGGGCCATGTATGCTTGGAGAAGAAGGTGGAGGAGGTGGAGAGTGTCCAATAAGTGATGAGGGAAGAGGAGCCTTGTCTCTGAGGTTGACAAATGAACCTGTCATCCGCAACAGCTGCCGTGCTTCACCTTCATGTCGTCTAGGCCTGGATGTGGGCACCGGGCGCCTGCGCAGCCGCTTTGTGAAAAAAAATGGCCAGTGCAATGTGGTGTTCAACAACATGGAGGATAAGTCCCGCCGCTACCTGGCGGACATTTTCACCACCTGTGTGGACATACGTTGGCGCTACCTGCTGCTCATCTTCACCGCCACCTTCCTTCTGTCTTGGCTGTTGTTTGGCATTATCTTCTGGGGAGTGGCGCTTGCTCATGGAGACTTTGAACTTCGCGTCCCAGCAAAGGGCGGGGACCTTCGAAATACTGTAGAGGATGGAAAAGACGAATCGCGGCCATGTATTCTCCACATCCAGGGTTTCATTGGTGCGTTTCTCTTCTCCATAGAAACCCAGACCACCATTGGATATGGTTTCCGCTGTGTCACAGAAGAGTGCCCGGTGGCTGTGGTGACTGTGGTGGTGCAGTCCATTGTGGGCTGCATTATTGACTCTTTTATGATCGGCACCATCATGGCAAAGATGGTGCGGCCTAAAAAGCGGGCCCAGACCTTGCTGTTCTCGCATAACGCAGTCATTGCACTACGAGATGGGAAACTGTGCCTCATGTGGCGTTTAGGGAACATGCGCAAGAGCCACATTGTCGAGGCCCATGTGCGTGCTCAGCTTATTAAACCGCACGTCACAGCAGAGGGCGAGTACCTTCCTTTAGAGCAAACAGACATTGATGTCGGTTATGATGATGGACTGGATCGGCTGTTTCTGGTGTCACCGCTGGTGGTGGTCCACGAGATCAACAAGAGCAGTCCTCTGTATAACCTGAGCCGCAGTGACCTGCAGAAGGAGGACTTTGAGATTGTGGTCATTCTGGAGGGAATGGTGGAAGCCACAGCTATGACCACTCAGGCCCGTAGCTCCTACTTGGCAAAGGAGATATTATGGGGCCATCGCTTTGAGCCTGTGGTCTTTGAGAAGGGTGACCGCTACCACGTGGACTATTCCCGCTTCCATGAGACCTATGAAGTGCCATCAACGCCTCACTGCAGTGCCAGGGACCTGAGCCAGATTACAGGTCGTGGTGGGCAGTCCTCATCTTCCAGCTCAAGTTGCTCCCAGTCTCCATTACCGTTTGCCCCAAGGGCAGCCCGCCATATACTGGGCCCTCACTCCCCCAGTGCTTTCTGCTATGAGAACGAGGTAGCTTTATGCTGTGGGGACGACGAGGATGAGGAGGAAGCTATGAAAAAGGAGACGGGCAGCTGGAATGTAAGAAGTGACAGAGATATAAAGATGAGAGATGAAATTCACATGGGTTTCAAGGAGACATTTGTGGAGGAGCAGACGGTGGAGATGTTGTGTGTTCTGGACACAGAAAATCAGATCAGCCTCGACAGACTACAGCCAACCCTACCTTTATACATCAGCAGAGAGTCAGGAGTTTAATCAGTAATGGCGGCCCAACCCAGTGTGTTTCCTCTCTTCGTTTGTGTGCATCCAACCAAAGTATTAAACTAGTGTAAAAATAAAAGATGGAGGACACAATTTAAATTGTACATCTAAGGGATGGGAATTTCTTTTTTGCAGCGGTCACAAACTCCACTCAGCTTTAGCTCTTCTGTTTTCAGGGTTTGTACACGTTCAGCTGGAACATCAACATCTGTAAAATTCACAGCTTGTCTACTTTTGAACATGGTGACAGGTAGTTCTCTCAAATCATGAAGTAGCTTGAAAGTTTTATTGCAACTTGTTTTGTTAAATATGACCTGTGTATGATCTACAGTTAAGTCAAGCTTTTTGTTAATCACTTTATGATAAATATGGATGTTTTTGTTTTTTAAATGATTATACACCATACACACACAAATGTAATGCGAGAAAACTTTATTTTAAAGGAAGCATGACACAAATCCTTGAATATTTTCTCCGTGTAAAAATAAATCATTTCTGGATTTTGAACTTCTGTTTTCCTCTCTGAGTTCTGTTACTTTTCACATTTGATAAATAAGCTATCTTGTTTTTAAAGATGTATCACAGTTTAGTACAAGTTCAAATAAATAAATCCTGAACCATGGACACAGTATTCAAGCTTAGTCAAACATGTACAGATGAAAAAATGCACTTTATTCTTACTTTTATCAATAGATACAAACACTTTGCAACAGTGTGTTGTTTTGTATGACAAAACACCTAATAAAAACAGTTTTTACTGTTGATGTTTGACTTGTGTCTGCTGTGTTTCTATTGCACATTTCCTCTTTGGTTTAGTTGTCTATACTTTTACAACCCGTATTTTTTATAATAATAATAATAATTGATATTTTATTAATCCCCTTGGGGAAACTCTTGCTGACAGGCAGCTGCATTTTAGTCGCCAAGGTTTGGGGTTCAGTCTCTTGTCCAGGGACACTTTGACTTGTGGCCAGTACTTGGACATACCAGGAGTCAAACTACCAACCTAGGGCTACCAACTTAGTCACGATTGCCGTCATTGTCATTGTGTAGAGGACAGTTACAGAGGCCCTGAAATGCAATCAGACACAGCAAGGACCTACTCTGAGAACCCCTGAATCTCTAAAATTCAAGACTGACACACACAATTTATCATCATGACTTTGACTCTTTCCCTGACTTTTAATCTAAATCCACCACAAGTGAAATGTCTGTATGGAAATCTTACTATTAGGAGAACTTTTATGAAATGTGGTACAAACATATAGGATGCACAGCATGTTAGCAAAGCCATTTTGAGCATGAGATTCAAGGATGCATCACCACAGAGATGTTAGCATGCAGGCTTGTTTGTCAGGGAACCTGGACCACTTTAGCATCAGCTAGGTTCCATATTTTTATGTAATCTGGTTCTTTGGTAAAATAAAAGTTAGAAAATATTCTGTGTACCAATCTGATGAGGATTTTAATCATTATAAGAGCTACTACTGATCAAACTGGAGCATATGTATTTAGGTGGAATATTAAAAAATAACCTAAATGTCAGCCGAGATGTATTTCCTCCTAAATGTGAATATTTGGTAGTTTTGTTGTTGACTATGGTAGTAAACTGAAGATCTTTTAGAATATTTATTATTTGAAAGACTTTGTATTTGTATCAGATTGAAAGGCAGATGAAACCCGTGATTTGAAAACTGGGCTGAACAAAGGCAGACGAAGGTGACAGGATTTGGGAAAAAGAAGAAGAAGAGTCAGTCCACCTGTGCTGCAGTAGGACAGAATGTTTCTGACTGTTGTGCAGGCTCCACCATGTGGGTGAACAGTGACACGACAGTGAGCAACAACAAGGGTTTTTTTAGGTCCTCTGCATTGTTTCTCTATATAGATTTGTTGGTTTGGTTCTGCACTGTACTAAATTAAAATGTTCTTGACATATAGAATATTGTTAATGTAATTTAAAAAATGTCTTAATGAGATTTCCCTGACTGAAGGGCAGTTGGTGCAGTAATTCTGAATAGACCTACTTTGGTAGGCCAACAGATTTCTAATCTGTGGTTTGGAACCACTCCAAAGAGTCACAAGATAAATCTACGTGTCACAAGATGATTATTTGGATTCATGCAACCTCAGCAACATACCCAGTTTTTGTTGAGTTCTGCCTGTGAGGGACCATTTTTATTACTTTTAGGAGAGCACTGTCCTCTGTGAGGAGAGTGAGGGCCAACCCACAATAGATTACAACACACAGCAGGCTGTTAAGGGTTTTAGATTTGTAATCAATCTTTGAGGACTGTAATAATATTTTGCAGAAGTATACCCTGAAACTATATCTGTGTCTAGATCTGTGTCTTTAAAAGAATCCTAATTTCAGTCTAAGTTTTGATACAAGACAATCATCTGGCCACACATCAAGATATTTGCAGCAAGAAACCGGGTCATTTCATTTCAACAGGGTGAACAACACAAACCTCTTGAGTACAGATTAGGTGTTAAATATTTACAGCCAGTAACTGTCAGGTATAACCTTTTCAGACTGTAGGAACTCAACCCCCTGATTATGCTAAGTATGCTGACATGTGATCCATTTATCTGTCAATAACGTTAGCCTAAATTACCAAATAATGTTGGTTTTAGTCTAGACTGGATACACAATTACAATCCTTCACATGCTGCTGACTCCTCAGATCGTTTGACACGATAAACAGTCAACAAGAAAACTTCCTCAATCATCTCCTCGAATTATGAACCAATCTTTGATGTGTTGTCTCCTGCTCACTCAAACTAGTCATCTCCCCTCTCCCTGCTGTCATCTATCCTGCTGTTTTCTGATGCCGGTTAATTAACCGGACCGTCACACCCCCCTGTCATCAACAACCATGAGGTAGAGCAGCTGGGTGACCTATGTGACCTCTGTTAGAGCTGCTAATGGCTGACTAGCATCTTGCCTAATAAAATGGTGTGTGTTCATCTTCATGTAGGTTAAGTGTGTGCATGTGCTTTCATGTGTGTGACACCATATATCTGTGTGCCCTTTCTGGCCTCACTGACTGTTTGTGGCCTCAGGCTGTGCGACCAGAGCCAGTGACAGCGTGTGTGCTCAGCAGGGGACAGTATTTAGGCACTGGGAGCTGTGTTCGGGGGATCTTTGATTCCATAATGTGCTGTTGTGTGTTGTGGAGCTGTGAAGCAGCTCGCTGGGGAGACAGAGCAGCATTGTGTGCAGCTCAGCACAGCTCAGCTCAGCAGAGAAGGCCTGACTGAACCAGGCTGGGAAGTACCACAGGGCAAACATCTTCTGGAGGCTTTTGTCTGTCTGTGTCTGGTTCTTCTGTCTGCTTGTTCTGTCTGCCCTCTTGTCTTTTTGTTTGCTGGTATTATAGGCTACCGTCAGCACAATCATGCCATGTTTCAGTAGCAAAAACATGGCATAAATAAAAGGTGCAATGCTTGGATTTACATTGGACAATGAGTGGGGACATTTGTTATGTTATATTTCTCTATATTCAATCAAATTATGACACAGATTGCAGTCCAAAATACTTGAAAAATTATTAATAGCACATACACTAATGTATTTTTAAGCAGGGTTACACAACCAAAAAGCAACAAAGCTCCACACGTGCTATGTGTCAACTATTTTTTTTACTTTACTTTTTTTTTTTCACTGTTTCTTAAGGTGAGTTGTTTTGAAGAGGATCCCTACATCAAAATTTAGTTTTAAGATCTGAATTATTTTAGATTTGTGTTTTTATATTGTAACTTCCTAAATTCAACATTTAGTAGAAAAACTGAACAGTGAGAGTATTATGAGTTAATCAGGGGCCCAGTAGCTCATGTTTCATGTTTTCATGAAATATTAATCTGCATGTGCATCAGTGAGATTGAATTGTAGGTTTAAGATCTAAATGCCAGTTTAAAACGAACTTATGTCTTCCTCACAATTTCCATCATGTTTTGTTGAAATACAAAAAGAGTGGGGGATATGTGTAGTGAAGCTTTGCTGAATGTGACACCTGCTCTCACTCCCCATGTTTCCTCATGTATAATTAAAGGGGAAAAAGGGAAACATTTATATTGTATAGAACATTGTACAGGTCGTTAAAGAGAAGCACAAAATGCACCTTTTGTTGAGTCGTCGTTTCTTTACTAACTCTCTTTACTGCTTGTGTTTTTCAGCACATTTTACTGGATCTGATTTAATGTGAACTTGACTTTAAATGTCAATGTTAATAAGCCATATACATGTTTAAGGATGTATAATTCAGCTTAAAGCACAACTTTAACATCACAGTTTATGGAACTTGAATAGAAATGTTTTGTTTTATATTACACACATGAGCAGCCCACCAAGCCCACCAATCTGCCTGTCTCTCTGTTCACTAGCCTGTCTGTCTGCTCTGGACACCTGTGTGGGCTCCTTTCTCCTCCTGTCATGTGACATCCTGACGATCTATATTCAGACGATTGCTCTTTAAATCTGTTTTTGCCCTTTACAGGCTGTGTGACTTTTACATATTGACCATGGTGACACATGTGAAATAATTTGGTTAAATTTGGTGACATATTCCTAAAACAAGGGGAAAAAAACAACCAAAAGTATAGAGATGAGGAATGTTGCAAATCACCATATTCTCACTGTCTACTCCTAAATTTCCCATCTATCTTTCTGTCTTGTTGCTTTCATCTCTGCCTCTGCTCGGAAAACAACAGACTCTTTCATGTAGACATATTTTCCTCAGACCCCTCAGGCCATCGTGCTCTCTCTCTTTCGTTCACACAGACTAATTAAATGTTCATAAGAGAAGAACTCATGATTGGAAAGTGCTACTTTCTCTCTCTCTCTCTCTCTTCTCTCTCTCTCTCTCTTTATTTCTACGTCTCTTCCTCGTAAATTATACATTGTAAAAGTTCACATTTGAGTTACTGCCCCTGATGGCATTTTACAGTTAAATTTTAAGTGAAGACATGGATGTATTTGTTTTAATAAAAAAACATATTTTTATTTGTGGTTTTAGATAAGAATCTGTTTAAATAAGACACATACAACACAGTACCAAAGCAGATATGCTACATCTGACTTTTATGTTCAACATCTAGAGTGCATTTAGTAATTTGTTTTGGTAGGAGGGTGACTGACAAATTGCCTGTACTTCACTGTTTCAGCAGAGGAAAAAAGAATCACACACATTCAAAGCAGCAAAAATCAGTGAACCAAAAATCTTTAACAATTTATTAAAAACATTTCACCTTTACTTTGAGTAATACAACCCAGTAAAATAAATATTAAAACAAGTTAGATCAAGTGAAAACCAAAGATAACACCTGTATTAACATACTGTTTAGAAATGCATTCTGATTTGGCTTTGTATGGACTTAAGAGTCCAACAAAAATGCCCAAACAGTCAAAGACATACAGTAACTTTTTAAAAAATTGATGTTCTCCCATTTTAACACATCGTTGCAATGAACACATTGTATTGTTGGTGTTTTCTACCAAAGACATAGGCATAAATAAGCAAAAAACATATGTTAGAAAGTCAATTTAGTTCACTTTTTGTGATACAAAATCTCCGATATTAAAAGATATTTAACGTCTGGGCTTAGTGTTCCATCTAGTCCTAATCTACTTATTTTACTTTACTTTTATGTTTATTGTCGAATGGATAATCTAAAAATGAACAGTAACCATGTTTCCATTAGTATAACAGTACAAATGTATAGTTTAACAAATATCCAATTTGTAAATTGAATGTGATTTCTAAAAACAATGTCAGTTCAATAATGTTCTTCACAGTTAAGTGAAGAGACATTTCCAGCAGCTCATCTTCTCTTTGCACCACCGCAGGGAAGAATTTTAAGTGTGGATAACAGCCGACATACATGCATGACTAAACAGCGTGCTGGCACTTACGACTAAAGGGCAAAACCATCATATAGTTGCAAAATGAATGCTACCATTGTCCCTGTCACCATCATCCAAATCTTCATCATCACCATCACATTCTGAGTTTCCTCCTGCATCTGAGTCAGAGGCACAAGTGTGAGTGACTGTTTGTGACTTTTTCTGAGGTTTTATCCTGCTATATTTTCTCTCCACATGATTTGAACTTGTTCAGTTCAACGCTACAATCAGTTCTAAATTTCTTTCTTCATTTCTCTTTTGCATAGTTTATTTTCCTCCATTTTTCTCAGTCAGGCTGTAGCTGTGGCAAAGAGAGAGAAGAGACACAGCAAACCAGCAAACAATAGACCATTCATGATGCCCTGCAATGCAATGATGATCCTGCTCTGCCCTCCACCCCCCACCCTGCACCAGCCTCCACAGCTGCACAGGAATGCGGTCCAACAAGTTACCCACTCCCCTCCTCCTCCTCTCTGCCACCACCACCACCATCGCTACCACGGCCATCACCTCACCAGCGCTGCCGCCATCGCAACCTAAGCCCCTCTTCCCCAAATAAAAAAGGCGAAAAGGAAAGAAACTATAGAGGGGGGGAAACTCTTCGGACGGAGCACAAAGAGAGGATTCATGGTCAGTCACATACACTCCCAGAGAAAAGAGAGGGGCACCCATTTAAGTGTGGTGCAGCTGCACTAATTCACTGGGTGAAAATGGGCGAAAGAGGAGTGACAGAGGTCAGATAGCAGAATCTTTTTTTTATTCATCCCCATGGATGTCGTGTCACAGCATCATCGCCACTTACAAAGTGTGCATGATGGATATATCAAGTAATAAATCCAGAAAACACCTGCAGGCGTGGGTGTGATGAATTCAACTGTTTGTTCCGAGCACAACTTGAAGACTGAAGTGAGATTTTGAGCTACCCTCCTCCTTTTCAATAACACGTCACAGTCAAAAGTCCCACAGTGACGCTTTTTATTTATGAACACATTTAAAGATGATCATGGGTTACTGTCACAGACAGTAACTCGCTGATGATCTCGACCAACAAAACCTCTGAGATGGTGGAAATGTTGTCTCCTTTATCGAGGATGTGAAATAACTGCACAGGTCTCAGATATCAGCTGGAGGGAGATGTGCGGTTCAGTGTGAAAGTCTGGGTCAAAATATTTGAGTCACATGAGTTGCACATTTATCGACAGACTAGCTTCAGAGCTGGAATTCCCCCAAGCAAAAGCACTGACTTCGACTGTTTTTTGCACACACCCTGAGAGGAAATGGCATTTATAAATTACATACAGTGTTTTTCACAAACCAAGAACATGCAAAAGAAACCAAGAGCATGAGAAAAGCCTTTGTATCTACAGATAACATAGACGTTTTTAATCTCACAGGAACATTTTACGAGCCTATAAAAGAAGAAAATAGGCCTCTGCGTCAATCTGTGCCACTTCTAATATATAATTTCAGATCTTTTTGTTGAGTTCAACTTCTTTCGTAACAAGTGACGCCATTCATTTCAGGCCCGTGTGTGCCTACTGACATGAGAATGAATACTTTCCACCAATTATACATCAGTTTAATGCAGAATGTGACCCAGCATGTGAATATTTGACCGCTGTGCATGCTTTTCTTATCTGCATCCCTCTTGCACTCTCTCACACTATGTGCATCTCTGTGTTTCTCTCTCTCTCTCTTGCTTTTTCTCTCCATCCATCGTCAGATTTCAGGAATTTCCCCTGGGAGTTGTTATTAAGGCCAAAAAAAGGGCGTTCCCTGTCTCTGCATCTTTATTCCTTTTCCTACTTCCTTTGTCCTTCCACCACCTGATGAAAACATCTATAACTAAATATATTCAGGACCATCTGTTTCTACCTTAATCACATCCTTTAAGACGACTCATCATAAGAAAAGGCTGCCTACGTGTGCACCTGAAGGCTGACTCTTTGACCCTCTTGCTGATCATGATCTTTGACCTCCCTGCTGATCATGAGACGTTGTCCTCCAAACCTCTCCTCGCTCTCCCCAGGAGGAAACGGGCTCTTGTGACACAGTGGTCTGTGCAGCCATGGAAAGGCCCATTACTGCAGTCACATGGCAGGTTAGCACAGGGCCGAATGAGAGCATGTGAGCTCTATTTTCTAACAAGTTGCATCTGCCCTAAGGCCACAGATATTCTCACATGAAAAATGTCTGTGAATGTGTTTAGATTCAGGGCAGGGATTGTTGTTTACTTATTTTAGTTTGTACAATAGCATGAACGGATGCTATTTATTTGTTAAGATCAGGGTGACAGGTGCAACATTCATGGGTTTTCCTTTGGCTGCATGTCTTTAAAGGAACAATCTATGAGTTGAACTTAAACATTCATTATATTTATTTTGATCACCAAATGCCTTTTAAATTATTATCTACTGTATTTTTATATGAATACTTTTAGTTTAAATTGATTTTAAAAACCTCTAAAGCGCATAGGAAAAGTAGGAATATGTGCAGAACACCCCTGTGAAGTCTCAGACTGAAATTGTATTTATTTGAAAGCAAAAGATAAAAAACTTTTGAAATAAACAATCTTCCTAAATAAATAGCTTGTCCCTGTTGAATCTTGGAGCACGGATCTTTACTATAGGCTCCGTGTGTTAAACTGAACATGTTTTACAGCCGCTTTCATCTCAGACTTAGCAGTTTCAAGTTTGAAGTTGATAATTTTTTCGAAATTAAATTTACTTCGCGCTTGCAGCACAAACTCTGATCAAGAGAAATTAGTTTAATATTTGATTAGAAATGTAAATAATATCATAATATAAACCTATTTGAAATGAAAATATACTAAGGACAATTAAATGAACTCTAGAGACACTTTTTTTAGGTAATGAACCAAAGAGCTGCAGGCGAACTTGGACTGAGAACAAAATCACGAAACCACATCAGTGTTTGTCTGAATTTCACCTTTGTACCAGCTATGTTTTCTCCGCAGAAACATTTCGCAAACTGTAAGAGGCCTTTACCAACAAAGACACTGAGATTGTGACAACCGAGAAGTTTTCCTCTTTCGTTGTTTCTTTCGTTAAGAGAAACAGATAACAACATTGAACTCATCATATTACAGAATATACTGTTCTCCAGGCCACGACATGTGCCTTCCTCTGTTCCTAAGTTCAACTAAATTTACGCCTTAATAATAAACGTGTAAAGAAAAAGTTATGGCTTAAGATTTTTATTTTTGCGTTTCAGCAAATTTGTCTTATTTTTAAACACTTTCACACACGAGACTGTGAAAAAAAGAAAGAAATGAGTCTGGCTAATAGAAATTGTTCAACAAGTTCTAAGAAGCCGAATATTAGTTCCATCTAATTGCTTTTTTCAGTAGAAATAACACTTCGGAAAATTTTGTTTTCACAAATTACCAGTGTAACACGAAACGGAAGTTTAAAGGTAAATTAAAACTCTGAAAGATAAAAAATATAACTTCGGTAGGATTAAAAAAAACGGTTTAGTCTTTCGTTTTTTTGGCATCAAATTGAGTATTGAGTCGTTACAATCACTATTGTTAAAAACGAAACAGACGCACATGACAATGTAAAGATGAAGTGACGTTATTAATAAGTCATCGCGTAATTTAGGCCTTCAGCAGTTTATATGTTGCAGCGACATAACGTGAGCAGCTAAAAATACAAGGATGAATGTGCCAAAAACATTGTTGCTGTTTTATTTTTTACAACACAAACAGACTGGATACGGCCTATAAAAATCCAGTATTTACACAATTTTAAGGGGCGGTTTAAATTCTTACATTTTGCCATGGATGTTTGGAGTAAGGACTCTATGACTATGTAAAAACCACCTTACCCCAAGAGACAGACTCCCCGGGGGGTCATGCACATACAGCTGCACTAACTAAATACTGTCCGTAAAACCGCAGCTTCCACCAGCCCTCTGGTCTGCACAAACCTACTCAACACACCACAGACAGCGAAGGTTTTTCCTTCTTTTTACATTCTCCTGCAAAACAACAACAAGCGCCTCAAATTCTCTAATACAGACAGAAACACTCACTTTACAAGCCTCGGAGGCCTCATGCAGGATCCCATAATGCTGCCGGTTGGTTGGTGGGTGCAACATGTATGTGCCCCCCCACCAGCCCATCACCCCCTCGTCCCCAAACACAGCCCCCTACCATCAGCACCTCCAAGGCCCAAGTCCAGGTGCTGCTGAGGATATTTACAGATAGAAAAGTGTCGGAGCGGGAGAAACAGATCCACGTGTCCGGTCTGCGGCGGAGTATTTTCTATGTGTGTGAGACTAGTGTCTATGCTCGGACATAAGAGGAGAAAGACGCACACAACTCTCTCTGTTATCAATTTTTTCCATGTTTGCAGCACAAAACTGCTTTTTGTTCCCCATTTTTTCATTTACGAGGGTTAATGGATAGAGGCTTGGGCGTTTGATCACATGGCTACAATTCACCTGAGATGCAGACAAAGAGAGCAAAGAGAGAGGAGAGAGAGAGAGGGAGAAAACCGAGAGGCAGCCTCAACATTAGGGGCAACGGACACACAGGGGTTATTGTTGCATTCATTTTGTGGCGTGTGTGTGTGTGTCCGTGTGTGTGTGCATCTGATGCGACTGAAGCCGATTCTCTTCCTTCCCATCAGACCATGGTTTAACAGTCCTGATCGTGATCTGCAAGCGCACACTACAAATCGACCATAACAGTCTTTACGCACGAATGGAAGACGATAAAAAAAGCCCCAATGTTCGTGTCTTATTTCAATTTATTTTTAAAAAATGTGACCTATAAAGGCAACTTAAGCTTTGTAATGAAGTATATTTTAAGTTGCATTAAATGTAAAGTTCCTTGATCTGATTTTGTTGTGATTTGGTGCTATATTAAAAATGAAAATTGAATTGAAAAGTAATTTATGGTTTAGCTCGTCTCTCCTGCAGACCATATGAGAATGTACTGTAATATGTCTACATAAAGCTGTCGTTTTCTCTGTGTGTGTGTGTGTGTGTGTGTGTGTGTGTGTGTGTGTGTGTGTGTGTGTGGTCGTAGGTGAACACGTACAAATCGGTTTTATGGTTACCCTCCACATGAAATCCTACTTTACCTTTACTTCCTGTGTTCATCTACTTCACCTGTTTCATTCTGGTAAGGTTTACAAGACTATTTTTTTATTATAAGGACTCGAGCCCAAATGTGTGAGCTGTAATTCCAGTATCAAACTGAATGTAGTTAAATTAGAGATGAACTTCACAATTATTTTCTTTTTTTTTTAAGAACGTGACCACACGGGGCAATAATTCTCCTCATGATTGTTTATTTGTTTGATATAACATGTCAACACGTTCAACAAAGCTGGCCTTCTCCTGCCTCTAAATGGGCGCTCTGTGGAGTCATTTAAGCCACTCCGATGTAAAATCTCACCTCTTCTCTGTTGGAAATGTTGCAGTGACGGACAGACGGGCATTAACGGTGTGTTGCTGGCGTCCAATCAGAGGGCGGCGGGATAATTAGCGGACGAATCACAGCGCGGCGTGGTGCCTGTGGGCGGGGCCGACTGTGTCCTGGAATGCTGCCTCTCTGGGAATGTTTTCCACTTTCAATCACTTTTTTTCTCCCGGTCTTTCTCACAAGGCGCTCTTTAAGCTCCGGTGTTGCCACACAGAGCAGGCATTCATCGGCTCTACAGTCAGCCACACACACTCCCATGTTGAACCTCTGGACATCTAAACTGGTAAGTTATGTAATTTTTTATAAACGTAATTTATAAGATAAAAGATAATGTTTCATATCAGTATTTATGTGCCGGCCGTTTTCTTTTCATTTTTCTTAAAATACATTTGACCTTAATTTGGCTGTGATTATTTTAACGACAGACTATAATTTTTCTGGATATGGATCTTTGAGCCAAATTGCTTATCTTTTTTTTTCTATTATGGTTGATCAGAGATACAATTTTTGCCATTTGTCAAGATAAATATCTGTCGCCTGTTCGGTTCTTGATGCTATAGGCTAGTTAACTAAACTGTGTTTATTCAGTTGATTCACGGCAAACAAGATTTATCATTATTTTGTTGATTTTAATAATTAATTTATTATTTCTGGTATTTTGGGTATGATTTTAGGTGTAGCAACCTTCGCTGAAAAGGATTTCCAGTCGACCGTGGAAAGGATTTGGACACTTTTACGCAGCACAATGGCTTTCCCTGAGAAGAGTCAGCAATAACTGGGATCATTGTAGACTCCAGACTCATTCAATTAAAACGATTTAATTACACTGAATAGTGTGGACTCTCCGTAAAACAATCGCATTTTGTACTCGAGGTCTGTCTTATCATAAAGCAAAGAAAAATGTCTGGCGAGGAGCACAGCCTGTCCGAGGCGGAGCTGAGTCCTGGAGGGTCAGACGATGGTCACTCACTGTCACCGACTCAACCCGGGGCGCACCACGGTCAGGACTCCCCTCTGACCGGGCCGCCGCAGCAGCTGACCACGCTCTGTGTGGCGGATGGCAGCGGAGACGATGGAGGGGGGTCTAGAGCCAAATCAGAAGAAGAAGACGATCGCTTCCCGATCGGAATCAGGGAGGCGGTGAGTCAGGTGCTGGACGGATATGATTGGACACTTGTGCCTATGCCGGTGCGCATAAACAACGGAAACAAAACTAAACCCCATGTCAAGAGGCCAATGAACGCCTTCATGGTGTGGGCGCAAGCTGCGAGGAGGAAACTGGCCGACCAGTACCCCCACCTGCACAATGCGGAGCTCAGCAAGACCCTTGGCAAACTGTGGAGGTTTGTATGGAGCGGCTGTCCTAGACAAGAACAGTGTGACCATACACCGAAACATATCCCGTGTTTGTGCGTTAAGTGGAAGAGCGGCTCTTTAATTTAAATTAAATATAAAATAGGGAAACTTATTAACAAGTAAACAGAAAAGAAACAAAAACAAACGTAACATTTTAATGCTTTTAATTGCTTTTAATACATACTCAAAATGATGCAAACTAGATTTAACAGTTTGTTAAGATATCCCTCAAATCCACGGGATTAATAAACAATCTTTATGACATTTTTAAGACATATTATAAGAAAACCTCTAGGCCCTATAAGACTAAATCACCTCTTGTTCCTCTCCCCAGGTTACTGAACGAGAACGACAAGAGGCCATTCATCGAGGAGGCGGAGAGGTTGAGGAAACAGCACAAGAAGGACTACCCGGAGTACAAGTACCAGCCCCGAAGACGCAAAAACGGCAAACTAATGCCTTCTAGTGAGTCCGACAGCCAGGGGGAAGGGGAGGCCAGCCACTCCCAGTCACATTACAAGACTCTGCATCTGGAGCACAATGGTGGGGCTGGGTCTCCCCTGGGTGAACTACACCACCACCACCATCACCATCACCATTCTGCTGGTAGGCAGCACACAGGTTCTGAGTCTAGGCACAATACTATAATTTGTATTTTTTTACGTTTCAACAGATATGTGATTTAAGGAAAAGACTATATATCTGAGACACAAACAACTGGGTAATCCAGGTAAAGTTCATCTGACCATATTGTCTCCTCTCTCCCCCAGGTCAGGGTCACAGCCCACCCACACCCCCCACCACTCCAAAGACAGAGCTCCAGTCTGGTAAACTGTCAGATGCCAAGAGGGAGGGGACATCAGGAGCAGCTGGAGGGTCAGGAGGCTCCAGGGGAGCCCTTGGGGTGGGACCTGATGGGACATCAGGTGGTCCAACATCATCAGGCACTAAACCCCATATCGACTTTGGCACCATGGACATTGGAGAGATCAGCCATGAGGTGATGTCCAACATTGAGCCGTTTGATGTAAACGAGTTTGACCAGTACCTTCCTCCAAATGGTCACCCACAGAGCGGAACTGGGGCTCCTGCAGCTCCATCCTCAGCCTCATCTTATGCCTACGCTCTGGCCGCGGCCAGTGGGCACTCAGCCTGGCTCTCCAAGCAGCAGCAGCAGCAGCCACAGGCTTCTCCATCGTCCGCCGATCCCTCCAAGGCACAGATCAAGAGCGAGTCGGCATCCGGGAGCCACTATGCTGAGGCCTCATCCTCTCCGACCTCAGGTGCCCATGTCACCTACACCCCGCTCAGCCTCCCTCACTATGGCTCCGCTTTCCCCTCTCTGGCCTCCAGGGCTCAGTTTGAGTATGGAGACCACCAGGCCCCCGGGGCATACTATGCCCACTCCAGCCAGGCCACGGGGCTCTACTCTGCCTTCTCCTACATGGGCCCTACACAGAGGCCTCTGTACACTACCATAGGAGACCCCTCCAGCGTGGCCCCCTCTCACAGCCCCACACACTGGGAGCAGCCTGTTTACACCACACTCACAAGACCTTGAGAGAGACCAACTGAGCAGAGGGAAATGTGGGAAGCATGTGAGTGGATCTGTGTGCGGATGCAAGTATGTGAGCGTGCGACTGTGTATAAGTGTGTGTGCATGTGCCATATTGATGATATGTGAGAGGTTTTTACTTTTTTTAGCCAATATAATGCAAGATACATCCACGGGGCCTTACACAGTTAAAAAAAATAAAACAGCCACAAACTCACACCATAGAAAGTGTGAATTATGGCTCAACAGCCAATCGAAAAATAAATAAACCTTAACAAACGTGTGCCATCATAAATATGTGAGTTGAGATGTACAGCAAAGTGTGTAAACAAGCAGCAGATGAGAGAGACACTTAGTGGACATTTGTTGCATGATGAATGACTCTGATTTGACCCAGAAGTGATGGGTTTACATTGACATTATCAGATTGTATTAACCAAACTAAAGGATGTTTTTTGATGTTATTGTGTTATTTTATATGAGTAGTAAGTTTATTGTTGTTGTTGATATCCTAGGGTGTAACTTTATTGTGACTGATTTGATATTACACTTACACATCTGCACCACTGCTTTGGGAAAAGCATGTTTTGTTTCAGTAAGATGTTCCCTGGGGTTGCTTATTTTTGTGGCCAGAAAAAGAACAGTTGCAACCTTTTTTCTTTGTAGATAACACAATCTGTATTTCTCTCTTTTCTTTACATCGACTTCACTGAACTAAACAATTAAGCATTTAAGGGGAAAATAGGAAAAAGAGAGGGAAAGAAAGCTCTTGCAGATGTACTTCAGCTTACCGCTCAGTCTTGGACACTTACCTCAACTCTGTTCTGTTTGTGCCAATAGTAAAGGAGGAGTACAACCCTGGACACCTGATCATCTGAAGGTATTCAGTATGTCAGGAGCCTCCATTTATTAAATCTGCATTTTTTTTTTTGCTTTCTAATATTTTGCTGATCCAGTAACTGAGTTAGAATCTATAAGTAAGTCTCAACCAAATCTGTCGAGATAATTGGCCAGCTTTGGGTCCTACTAAAGGATTAGAATCACATGTACAACTTTTCTGCACTGCATGCAAGCCAAAACCACGTTTTCGTCTTTACAGTTTTTTGCTATGTTGTGGCCCCGCCTCTTCAGCAATGTGAATAATGGTCATTACCACAGGCTTCACCTTTATTACGTGATACATACTTTATCAATTTATACTGACCCTCTTATCATGTACTTATTATTTTTATGTAAGTAATAATGCATTGTGTGTCACACCTTTGCTTCTTCCATTTTGTATAATTCTGAATAGTTTTGTAAAGTGTTTGCTATACATTCACTTGGATATTTTGCTTCCTTACAAGAAAAGCAATGTTGGAATATTATTGTTGTCATTTATTAAATCAATTTATTTATAAACATCGTGTGTTAGAGCATTATTTTATGAAGGGGCACTGTTGATTTCAAGAACACACATGGTGCACTTAGCAAGCGAAACCTGAAAAAGTCAATTAAAAACACGCTGCTGACGTGTGAACTGTAATAACAACACAATCAGAGCTCCACCACCCTAAGCTGTTTAGTGTGTTTGTGTGTGTGGTAGGCTAAAATTGACTACTAATTCCCCACATTTAATCGGCTGGGGACTGCATGTTACTGAGAAAGACAAAGAGAGCCATTCAGTAAGGAAGAGGGACAGAAAGAGAGCGAAGGGTGGGTGCAAAGCACCAGAGGCAAGGCCAATTTCAGCTCAGTAACCGGCGTACACTTGGACTTTTGTACATGGTTGCTTTCCTTTTACGCTGCTTCTCCTCTCCACCTGAGGCTACCTCCCTATACCCTCACTTACTGCTGCAGTTAAAACTTGTTCAGAGGGAATCAAATCAAAATGTCAAGTTCATGGGGCAACACAAAACAAAGATGATTTAAGAGTCGTATTATATCAGCAGAAAAAGAAATATATGGTTTGAATTTGATGCAATACTAAGAAAACTAGCTGTACACCTACAAAGACTTACAAAGAATAATCAAACTGTTGTGGTCTCTAACTAAGGGAAATAAACCTGTATTCACTCAAAATAGGAGGGTGTACACCTGATTAATTTGTGGACGTATGGGAATTTAAATAAAATATTTTTTTTTTATATTCTGGGACCGTTTTAGGAGATATTTACAAAGACACAAAATCAGCATTTAAAAGGCACTTTTATCCAACCATGTTTGTTTTATGGTGTTTTAAATTCTTATCTTTGCAGATACAAAATTACATTTCAGACAAAACACAAATGAAAATGTCAGTCTGGCACATTTACATTTTGGTTATTATTGATTGATGTACCATTGACCTGATCATTGATATAATACTCTGAAAGAGAATATTCTACATAACATGCTTTTGATTTTAAAGCTATAGGTAAACTTTTTTTTCCACAGGATTTGTACTTCTAACAGAGTAACTACATTTACATAAAACAGAGGATTTTGATAGGCCTTTTATATCAATGGGAAGCAGATTGGGTCACACAATGAAGTGCTATTAATCTTTTTTAGCATAAAAGTATAGGATAGAAATGAAAAGATATATTAACAAAAAGAACAAATATAAGGAGTTTATTTTAGAACCAATGACAATGAAAAAATTTTAATAACTGCCAAAACTAATTTAGTATGTATACTGTAGTAAATGAAGTTTAAACATTATAAGATAAACACAGTGGTGGATTTTTGGTTTGTACTAAGGAGATGTAGGAAAATTTTGTTCTTTTTGTAATGGATTGAAGATGTGAGGTCTTTATCAGCATTGATGAGTTAATGTGCAACCAGAGCTGTAAGTCGATCATTCAGTGAGCTAAGGACGTTTTGATACAGCATCAAACGACAGCTCTACGTAATACACTCACTGGCCACTTTATTAGTTACTGCTGTACAACCTAATACAATCCAATCTGCCATGAATTCTACTTTTACATGGTTAAATTTTTTTAGTTGTTATTGAAACTGTCAGAAAGATTATAATTCTACTACATGTTTATTATTGAGGAGTCTCTAATGTACTCTAATTGGACCCTGATTCTGTGAGTAGGGTGGCATTTTTGACAGTTTCAACAGTAACTGTAAAGTGACCATTGAGTGTACATGTATGAATACTAGCACAGACAGGAGTCAAAGAAAATAGATTAACTGAGTAAAGGATGCCACAAAAAATTCATATTGACCTGACAATACACTTTTTAAAAACAAAATTGGCCATGAGCATTTAGAAACAGTTAAATGTTCTTATCATTTATGCAGTAACTAAAATCAGAGAAAAATAACCAAACCAATAACTTTTGTTTTAGGATCTTCAGATTCAGAAGTTATGTGTGCAAGCTAGTGCAAATAATTTATAACGTATAGAAGAAAACTATAACAGAATAATCATGTATACGATCCGTGTATAACTTTGTTTTCTTAATAATAAATTCAAAGAGGACATTTTTAACTTTAAGGTACCTTAAACATTTGAGGATTGAGTCATGGCAACTGGACTTCTTTCTTCCAAGCAGCTCCTTCCCAGGAATGACACCTACCCACTGGTTCAGATATGTGGATGACACCTGGGTGAAGATCCAGAGCCAGG
>JAUYWH010000001.1:13462316-13477327 GCA_034779795.1 Ctenopoma multispine
AAGAAAGAAGTCCAGTTGCCATGACTCAATCCTCAGACTACTTTACCTGGATGACTGAGAATCTTCACAGACATACCTTAAACATTGTTAGTGTCCCGGTCCGCCCTCCACACCAGCTGGTGGCGGTAATGCCGCCATTAAAGAGGAGAAGAAGAAGAGGAACGTGACGTCACTCCAGGGGCGCCAATTCTGCAGCGAACAGAAACACAACAGTGAGCTGAGCAGAGTCCTGTCGCCGTCTGAAAAGGTAACTTCAGCTTTATTTACAACCTAAATGTTTACTCTGACCAACCCAAACAAACAAGTTAAACCGGTAAAAATAAGTATTATGGTTAGAGATGGTCAGTTTGAACCGTAATGTAAGTAATATGTTAGCGTCAAGTTAGCTAACGTGAGTTTCTTTACATGTTTTATAACATATTACAAGAGCTTCTTAACTAAGGAACAACTGTAATTTAATTATATGTTGATGTGTGTCTGTTGTCTTTTAAGTCAGCAGTTATGGATATCAGTCCCTATGAAGCAGACAACTCTGTCAGCTGTCGGCTGGAGTCTCAGATCCCTGATGTCTGCAGAGTAGAGGACTGCTGTTTAGGCATTGACGAGGCAGGCAGGGGGCCTGTACTAGGTATGCTGCTAGTTTAGTTTGGAAAAGGAAATGAAGCTCTACATAAGCATTCATAATATATTATCACTGACTGCACTGTAAGACTTGTTGTACACATACTTATTGTGTTTTTTGGTCCAGGGCCCATGGTGTATGGAATTTGTTTCTGTCCAGTTTCCAAAAAGGAGGCGCTGAAGGGCTTGAAAGTGGCAGGTAACCCGCTGACCTGCACTATTTCAAATGTTGATTAGAAAATAATGGGGCCGTGTCTCTGCATGATTTGTTTTAACCACTTTATCTACCAGAAGAACTTTTGAGATTATGTAGAGTTGACCTATTGACATTGTCATTGTTGCACAACTGTAGATAAAAGCTGACTTGCAAATCACTGTGAATACTGAATTAAATCATTTACTTCATTTTGTATTTAATTTGTAAATAAAATCTCTCCACAGTGGGGTACATTAAATTAATATATTGGCCTCTACCTTATCAGATTCAAAGACCCTAACAGAGGCAGAAAGAGAGAACCTTTTCCAAAAACTGGATGAAGCCAGAAGTTATGTGGGCTGGGCACTGCGGGTTCTCTCACCCAACACCATCTCTACTAGCATGTTACAAAGGTACCTGGTATATACAGCATCATGCACACATAGGCTTAACACTTAAATTCACATACACACCAACATACTCTTTGCTTTTATTTCAAGGACAAAATACAACCTGAATGCTCTGTCACATGATACAGCAATTGACCTGGTGCAGTATGCCTTGGACAGTGGAGTACAGCTCAAAGAGGTACACAAGTTAATGCATTTGCATTATGTTTCATAGGTCTTAATTTTTGTTGTGCCTATGTAATGTTTTATTCTAATCCTTTTTAGTTTTATAGAGCGCCACCAGAATACATTAAATCAGCTTGGTGATGACTTTCTTTTGTGGTCATCTGTAGTGATAGGCCTCTTTGTTTCCTACTGATTACAAATGGACAATCTAGTATTTTTTTGTGAACTTTAGGAGGAAGGTTTTGAAAGGTCCAGGATTTTGCTACTGTAACTTTGTGATTTCCAACCCCTGGGTTGTGTTTATATAAAAGCCTTAATGGGCAGGTCTGATGTCATACACACAGTGGAATCATGTTTTTTTTTGCAGTGGAATTAAAATTATGTGATATATGTGTATACTCCTGAAGGCAGTTTTCATTGAAGTCTCACTCCAGTATATAATGTGGTGGTGTTTTTTTACATTTACAGTGCTTGAGCTTCAGTGTTCTAAATGATGTATATACAGAATTTGTTTTCACATTTGTCTTCAGAGGTGGGGAAATGTAGAAAATGATAGCTGACAATTGTTACTGTTTGAAAACCTGCCCTTTATGTAAAATAACATTTTCACTAGTAATTAACCCAATGAACTAATCCATCTGAAAACCCTGTTTCCTGGTTTGCTGGTCCTCATATCCAAAAACCATTTGCAAATAGTTGTTAAGAACTATTATTCCTGTTCTTGGTTTGCCTTCTTCCATCTGTATGTGTTCTACAGGTTTATGTGGACACAGTCGGCCCAGCAGAGAAGTATGAAGAGAAACTCTCCCAGCGCTTCCCAGGTATCGAGGTGACAGTGAGGTCAAAGGCTGACTCCCTCTTTCCCATTGTCAGTGCAGCCAGTATCTGTGCGAAGGTTAGTAAAGACTGCCGGCATGCTATCTTAGTCTTTTTCTTCTAGGCTCCTATGTGTCCTCCCTTTTCTCTTATTGTAAGCCTCAGTTGTGCAGCACAAACTCTTAATTTAGTATCTGAGTTCAAATGAACTAAAGACTAACTGATTAATGTTGTGAAGGCTTACAGTGGCCTTAATTGAGTATTATGGACTGAAAAATTGTTGCTGCTTAAAACCTCACATGTCCATATTAAGATCTTGTCTATAATTTATCTCATGTTCTGTGATTATTTTCAGGTTGCCAGAGATCATGTTGTGAAAAGCTGGAAGTTTGCTGAGAACTTGGGAGAAGTAGATACAGATTATGGTTCAGGATACCCAAATGGTAACAAAAAAATCTTACACTGTTAATAAATTATACATATCGTTACTTATAAAAGTAATTTGCACATAGAAATTGCCTTTCAGATAAACTGACAAGGATGCTGAATTTGTTCCTTTGTTTTCAGACCCCAAGACTAAAGCATGGCTGCTAAAGTACCTGGACCCAGTGTTTGGTTACCCCCAGTTTGTCCGCTTTAGCTGGAGCACTGCACAAACCCTGATGGACAGCAAGGCGGCCACTGTCCACTGGTAAAGACTGTCCACTGGTACTGATTTGGTTAGAGTTAAAGAGAAAAAACTGTGAAATTCAGCTTTAGAACCTGATTTACAGTTACTGTGTGTTTTAATTCTGCTCTGAGAAAATGACTCTCTCTGTTTTTGGCAGATAAGAATTTTCAAAAAGGGTTAAAATGCTTTTCACTTCATGTCTTTTATGAAAAGAGCCCATAGGAGCCAAACGAATCCACAGAAATGCCTTTGACATTTTTTTGTGTCTGTGTCTTTAGACAAATATGATTGCATGTGTTAGTGTGCGGAAACCACAACCCCTTTGATTTCCAGGTCACACTTAATGTCTGTGCAAATCATTTGACCTGAGGACATGAATCTTAACCACAATGCAAACAATTGACCTTGCTCTGTTAAATGTGTCCTCAGGGAGGATGATGAGGAGGATGGGGAGAAGGGAGCACAGCGGCAGAACAACAGGTCCATGTTGTCCTACTTCAGTGCTTCAGCTGGAGGTAACGACCAAAACCCAACCCACCAGACACACCGCTTCTTCACTGAGCGTAGGCTGAAGAGCCTTGACACACTCTGAAGACAATAACCGACACAACTGCACACTCAGTATATGAAAAGCTCTTTGCGAGTTCTTCATGTACTACTAAACAGTTTTGGGCAGATATATGGATGGACTTTTTTTAAACATTGTGGACGTGATGTTTATATCACCAACGCAAAGTTGAATCTCAATCAGTCTTTTTTTCTCTCTCTCTCTCTGTTTGTACCTGTTTTTTATACATAAAATGATGTTAAAAGCTCTTGTGACTTTCTGAAATCACTTGTTCCACACCAGTGGTTCTCAAACTTTTTACACCGGGTACCACCTCAAAAAATATATGACCACCATAATGACCAGAGGTGGATAGTAACGAGCTACATTTACTTAAGTAACTTAAATTGAAAAAAAGTACCGTACTTATATAAGTATTGTTGCACCGTTTTTTTTACTTTTACTTGAGTAGTATTGTGAAGAATTAATGCTTCTTACTCTGCTACATCGGGCAGAACTCGACTCGTTAATTTTGTGTTTTTTACCATTTATTCTACACATTAGTTTCACCAATTGGATGTAGCAACAATAATCAAATCATTATTGAAACACTGTATAGTTAGTTCATACTAACACTTGCGATGTTCTGACTGTAATGCTGTTAATAATGTTTCTGGAGATGTAAAGAGTATAAAATTCTGACGGTCAGACATCTAGTGAGCAGAAACCGTTCACCTGTATACTATGATGATTTTGTGGTTTTATTTGAGCTGCCAGAGAGAAAAGCAGCTGTATGACACATTTAGTAATCTGTGCTCTCGGATTTATTAACAAACAGATTTTAGCGATGTCTGTGAATAAGGATGTTTCTATGCATGTGACCCTGTGTAAAAACAGCCTGAGAGATCAGGACGCACTGTTGTGACTCTAATGCATTTAGTAATGTTTCTGGAGATGTAAAGTGTGTAAAAGTCTGACGTTATCCGTTGAGCAGAGACAGTTCACCTATGAACTGTAGTAGGATTATGTCTTTAATGTTATTTATTTTCATCAAAAATTCTCATTTATGGGAAAAGTGAGGCAAACATTAATGACAATACTACTCCCTGGTGGCAGCCTGACAAAAAAGCAGAACCCGCGTTTCCCCTGGGCCTTCATGAGTTTCTACAGTAAGTCGACCACATTCTGATCATAGTTATGGACAAAGGCTAAATATCCTTAACATTATTTAATTATTTTATGCAAATAGGATGGCTATGATGTGATACGAGTGAGTTTCCAATACCAAAATAAGACCTTTGAAAGAAGCATAAAAAGAGAGGCTTTAAAAGAATATTTCTTAAATTAAATACAGTGCAATATTACAATTTATCTGAATCAAAAAATAAATATAATGAACTGAATACAAACATTCTGGTACTTGACAGCCTGTAATATTTGATTTTGGTTAAATTTCATCTGGTTCTAAACAAATACTGAGATAACTGAAGACTTGTTAGACAAAGGTTTTTTTTTATTCTAATACAAATGTCTTTTATTGTCCTTATGTATAACACATATTTTTCTGCTGTCTTCAATTTTACATCTTATGTGTTGAGACTATTGGCTAAATTATGAGGTGAAAAAGACAATGAGGTTTCCTGGTATTACTGCATATTATTCCCCTCTTCAGATACCACAGTGCAGTCTGTATTAATCCAACCAAGCATGTTGCATACATCAGTACTTTGAGATGGTTTCCAAATGTCTGGTTTCTCAGAAGTCACAGCAGTCGGTGCTCTTCTTACGCTGTTGTCTTTCACATCCAGGACAGCTTCATCCTCTTCTGATTGTATAGAGTAGGAGCACAGAAAACTTTAACCACACTTTGCTAAAACAAAAGGCAGCTGGCTATGAATGAGTATCCATCATAAAATTGCATTGTTCTGCTTAATAAAGGTTAACTAAGAAAAAAGACAAATCCATCTGCCCACTCTTGCTAGTTCTCGTTGGGTTTGTTTCTCGACTCTTGGATCTTCTTCCCACAGTTCATAGCTAAAGAGGAGACTGCAAATGAAGATAGGATCATGATCGAACTCCCCACAAAATGAGAGGAGGCTCCTCTGGGGGCTGCTCGCAGGATTTTCCTGGGGAAAGTCTCTCTGTCGAAGGCTGCAGAGGCTGTCACTGTCTGGGCCACAGGTTCCATGGTTGTGGAGGATGCTTGGATGTTGGAAAGCTGAAGGCAAAGTCCACAAGCTCTCTGGAGATTAGGCGTTGGGTCCTCAGTAGAACTGCTGAAGCCTTAGCTGTAAGTATCTGGATCTCTGTTCTCACCAGCACACTGAGGGGTTTGATCTATTGTGTCGTGTCTGATTCCACTTCTGATCCAAACTATTACGTTCATTTATAACCTCCCCAGGCTCGTCATCTAATCCCTTTAAGTAAACTGCTGCCCTACTGCGTCAATGAGATTAAAAATAGTTAGTCCATGTCTGCGGAGGACTACGGTGGTGATCTATTTCGACTTAAGACTGTCTGCTGTAATTCTATTAGGTCACCCTGCCACTGCGAGTAAGTGCAGTTGTGTACTGTTGGAAATTGCTTTGCCTTGTCACACATTTCTAACTTGTGAATTAAATGAGGTGCACAATGAACAGCGGTGGTATAAAGTATGACAGACTATAATAATGATTATGATGATGGTTAAAAGTTGGATGTGATGATGATGAAAATATTAACACGATAAAGTGTGGTGTAATTGAATACAGTAGCCAAAGACATAATTAAATTGCACATTGATAGTGAATTAATGTATTTTGGGAGTAGGGACATGGGGAGAAAACATAATTGTCTCGTTTCAGTCTCGGCCCCCCTTTTCGACCAGGAGCGCTGCTTAGTAGATGAAAAGTAATAAATTACCCAAGTGATTATCCTGAGGAGGCTGTGGTGTGATGTGTGTGTGTGTGTACAGAAATTTCATAACATCCAAAAACAACAAAGATCACCCTCATAGTCACAAGCTTTTCAAAGTTGTTGAGATTCATTATTTGTGAGTCAGCAAAAAGAGCAAGGCGGATGTGTTCAAGTGGTTGTGTCAAGTAAAAGAAACAGCCCTGTAGTAGACAGCGAAGATACAGGTGCACATAAGGTGAAGCAGAGTAGAACCCAACATTTGGCAGCTAAATAGTTTTTCCATTGATTACAGACTGTAATTGATACTGGAATAGCTGCCAGAAAGAGTCACTAGACTGTTATCCAAGACTACTGTATTTTTCTGAACACGTAGATGAGATAAGAGCGTAGAGCTTTAGAGACTAGAATCATCAATCAAGGATTGGGGGTGATTAACGAGGAGGAAGAGTACATCCGATTAAGGAACAGTATGGGACATTTATACAATTAAACATAACCTAAAAAATTTAATTGTGTGAATTCACCAGATACTTCTATTATTATTTGTAAAATGTCTTTGTACATGTACATTTAAATCCAAAATTAAAAGCCACCTTAATAAATTCAAACAAACCCTTGACCTTTGCAGTGACTAAAAAACAAAAATTATTATAGTTTAAGGGCAAATGTATTAGCCCACATAACTTTTTTTTCTTGTCCTTTTTTGCTTTCACAACGCTCCTGAACAACCAATCAGCACTAAACTTTTTCTGACCTTTTTTTTTAATGTGTGATCTATTTTTGCCAATTCTTTTCCAGGGAACATTCCACTACATGACGTACTATGTATGATTGTTTATGTTTCAAACGTAATTTGATTGGAACTTTAATTAATGGTCTCCAATAAACAGGGATGGTGGCCCTTGAACATTTGACGGATTACTCTTATGTTCTTGGTAAGAAGTAATTTCATGCAAATAAGTAAAGAAATCACTCTGAAAAGGAGATAGTGGATGCTTATCTTTAGGGGGAAGGCTAAACTGCCATTTCCAAGGATTTCACTCTCTTAGTCAACAAGAGCCCTGGTTCTCTGCAAAGGAGCAGTTGATGAACTGGACATTTCTGGACTTGCTAATGGTGGGCTTCAAGGTCATCATCCCCCATCCAAGAAAAACTTTGGTCTGATGAGGTCAAGGTTACGTTGGCATTTTGAAGAATAATGTAGAGAAACTTGTTAGGTAGCTAGTCTAGCTTTAGGTCCCCTCTGGGTGTTCTAGCAAGACCGTGACCCCAAGCATACATCAGAGTTGGTCTAAAATGTTTTGAAGGACACTAAATAAAGATACTGGAGTGACCTTGCAGATTCCAGATCTCAATTCTATTGAAAATCTGTGTCAGGAGCTCAAGGTTGAAGTCAATGCTCAAAAACAAAAAACAAACAATATTTTGATTTTTTTAGCTGCACTAATATACTGTAGTATTTAATTGTCAACAGTGTCACACATTTCTTACTAAAATATCTTCAAAGCATCATACTCAATTTCCTCATAGCTTTTTCAAATTATTACTATATTGCAATTATACTGGTACATTATAACCGACTACATTCAGAAAAGTAAACAGGAAGAAAATTATTAACAACATAGGAACAATAAGTGCACTGACAAGAAACTAATTTTGATAATTAACAACATTTAACAGTTTAAGCTGTTATTTAGAGTCAATCATCTGTATTTTGCAGCATTGTGTTTTATAGTATTTTAAATTAACTATTGGGTTTTGGTTTACTTTTAATAAATACTATATCATCTTAGACCATAGAAATTTCTCATTTTATTCCCCACAATAATTGAATAACTATTTATTATTTTACAAATAATAATCAAAAAGACTAAACAGAAAAACAAATTAATTGCACCTTTATGATAAACCATCAAATAAATTTTTATTTAAGCACAAACTGTAACTTTGAACAGCTCCATGAACAGCTCCACTGACTCCATGACCCAAGTCACAAATGATCAGCAGTTCTCTAATCCCTGAGGTTGTTACACATAGTCCTAGTTTCTTTTCATGGCGTGTCTTTAATTGTGTTAATTGGATTGCACTAGTTCTTTTTCACTACTGACACAGAAAGAGTGAATGAATGAATGAGTGGCACCAACGTTTTCGTGATTACATGAACTGACTATTAAATAATAAATTGCAAAGAACAACATTTTCAATATAGGACATACTGTATACTTGTTAAATGTGCTGCAGAGGCATGAAATCGAAATAAATTATTTGAAAGTTTGATGTGGGACATCAAACTCTTAATTTGCTTATTTTTAGTAACTCTTTTGTTAACTAAATTAAAAATATATATATATATGCAGATTTATCTGGTTCAAATTAAAATAAATATTAAACAAAGTACTGTGTGTAAAAAGTGAAGGAGCCCAGTTTCTTTTCCAAAGTGACTAATGTGCATAAATGACTGAATTACAATTAACTAAGTAATTATGTTACATTTCATACAAAATTAAAGACAATCTGCAGCCTCTTATTAAAATGTCAGATGGAATAATGTAAATGCCATAACCATGAGAAAGACCACTGAGGATTTCTCCATTAAACTGCTAAAACTTGGCATTTTATGTTGGTTCAGTTAAAGATTTGCTAATATAAAATTATCCTGGGTAAATATTTAAAGATCATTCAGCAGTTTTCTCATAAGTCACCGCTTTTGTAGTTATTATTCAGTTATTATGCAGTTGTCATTAGATCTTGACTATCTGGTCCAAATGGAGCAAGCTGATGTAAGGTTCCTTCTTATCTGTGGATCAGCTGTGTGAACCCTGGCCATGCTATCCCTGGTCTCCACAGACTCTGTTGTTCCTGGCCTTCAGGTTAAATTATCTTCATCCATTCCTCTCAGGAGGGCTTACATTTCTCTGGCCCATCCAACCAGTGGTGAGTTATTTCAGCTGGAGTAGCAGACCATTTCCACATGGTGTCCCCATTACACCAGTGAAAACTACTTTATTTTTTGCCATGTAAAAATTTCAGAACAATAGTAGAAAACTCTGAAAAGTTCAAGTGGAACAAGCTAATATCTTTGAATAAGTCTGTTATTTATTAGACATAGTTCGTATTTTCTGTCTTTGCACTTAAATAAAATTGTCTGTGTCAGCATCCACTTACATTACAGAGCTGTTATAGGAATTTCTTCTCAACGCTCTTTGTTATGGATAAAGTAAAGCTATATAAATGTCTTGTAAAAAACATATGTTGTTTATTAAATTTTTAGCCATCACACATCTGTTGCAGGTTAGTAATCTCAGCGTAGGATTCTGATAGCTAGTGCTGGCGTATATGAAAACTGATCTGGATGTTAGCCGTGACAGTGTTCCTTAATGATAATGACAATTTCAATTATACAGATTTATTTATTTATTTATTTTACAGCATATGTACAGTTATGCTTCCTTTTTATGAAAGAGAACCAGTTTCCTTTGCTAGTCTAAGACTCTTTTTTTAATTAAAGGTGCAGCTATAGATGTTTTTAATATAGTAATTAAATACACGAGTAAAAGTCAACGAATTGTGCCAAATGTAGGGAAAAAAATTCAACAGTCGTTACTATTATTTAACTAGATAAAACTAGATAGAGATACTGATTCAAGTGTGTAATTAATCTAGCATATCTCAAACATAAAAAAAATACATTACAGTGTAACATAAGTATGACGGACAAGTATCCAGACGATCAAATTCAATATGATTCATTCTAAAGGGTACATGACTGTACCCCTGACAGTAGTCACAACAATCCATCCCATAGTTGATATGTTTCACTGAAAACCTCATGCTATCCTCTTGGTGGTGCTAAAGCAAAATGCTGTCACCAGTGATTTTCTGTGGAGAACCATGACCCTCATTTGGAAACCATGAGCCTAAATTACCTGTTAACTGTAATTAACTGTAAGGCTCCACCTTGAGCAGCTACATCATTCATATATTACTTACACACGAGTAACATAAATATTGACGTTCGCTATATAATAACATTTCATTCAAAAGGTTTGTTTTGCAGAATGTGTACTTTTCCATTTTATAATTTAGGTATCTTTTGCACATAATATTTCCGTACTTGTACTAAAGAAAGAGAAGTTTTGATAGAGGTTTTTATTTTCATAATAGAGTATTCTGAAAATGTTGTATCAGTACTCAGTAGGATCAGAGTACTTCTTCCAGTGCTGACAATGACTAATCTAGCAAACATACAGTATACACAGTGTCTACAGGAGCCAAAGTAAAGAGTCAAATACATAATGTCAATAGATAACCCAATAGTAAATTAGCAAACCATTAGCCTTTCACAGCTAATAAAATTGCTGGCTTGCCTAGCAGGAAAAAAAACAGATAAAAAATAGCTATTTTAAAAAGACAACCTATACCAATTGTGCTCCAACAAAGTTATTTGTTATGTAGATAAAAGTTGCCTGTACATACAGTGTACAGCAGAAATGTCTTTATATCTTTACAGAAGCAACAAGACCAGAAAAGCACTTAATCGATCAAGCTGCATTTACATTATATCTCCCTCTTGAACTCCATCGCTGCTTCTTACCATTTTATGTTTATGTATGTATGATGAGGCATCCCCGAGACAGCTGATTGTATGGTGTTTTATTTAGAGAAACTCCTCTCCTCAGTCTAGGCTTTTAGCCCAGCTGTAGTCTGTGACCCACTTCTTTTAGATAGGCGGTGCTAGTAATGAGGAGAAGGTGGGAGCTGAGAGGAGGACAAAGGAGATGTACTGTAGGGGTTTAAAGAAATTGTGGGGCACAGGTACTAGATTTGCTGCAAAATTGGGTTTAATGGAGAAGATAAACAAAGAAGACAATAGAGGAGAGCGAGAGAGACACACACACATTGTAGTATTGTCAGTAATAAAATAGATATAATCATCATATCTTATAAATAGTCACTGCTCAAATTAAAAGTGGGTTTTTTGTTTCAAATTACTAAATTAGTTACAACTTAATTAGTAAAAGGAAGCTGGAATTGAATATCTTTGCATAATATTGTTAAGGATTAATTCTGTGATGCTGAATTTGATATTTTGAAGGTGCACTTTATGGGCACAGTCTGATAAATGAGGTGCATCCGTACTAGCACACTCCGCATTCAGCCTCAGGAGCATTTGAAGTAAATTATGTTGTAATGTGTCTCCCCAATATTTAGCTGGGTGGACTTCAGATAACATCAACACAAAATAATAACAGTTAGAGGTTATAACAACCAGTCACTTAATCAGCACTTAATACAGCACTTCTGAAACCGAGCAGGGACATGGAGGTACTCGGATGGTGCCAAAACTTCTTCAGTAACCTAAAACCTGTTAAAATACAGCTTTGTTCATTCAATTTGTTGTTTGCAAAGTCTGAAAACCACAGCAGAAAATGTATTAACCAAATGACGAAAATCCTCTACAGTATCTCAGATGTGAGTAATAATTAGACAAATCATTACTTAAGATATACTGTGATTAGCATTTCCCTTTATGCATTATTTTATAGACCAATTAATTGATTGGCACATGATTTGATGACGTAAATAATCGTTAGTTGCATCCACATATAATGAATCCCAGTACGGCCCAAACCAAAACACCACAAGCTATGATGTCAAAATTAAAATGAATACTTAAATCAGACATTGTGCCTACATGTTAAAGTTTGTATCTGAACCGCTGACTCCTTTTATTAACCTGCACACACAGACAGCAGATTTGAATGCAGGAGGAGGCACTTGCAGTCTATGAAGAGATGTGAGCTGACGTGGCTCTTGTGAGACAGGCTTACCGGGGCAGGAAATGGGATCGCACAAGCGGCAGGCATATTCCAAATCCCAGCCCTGCCAAGGTTTTGACGGCAGAGAGCTGACCCCATGTGACCTCCCTCAGGGCATCCATTGAAAAAGAGTGACATCATTTTGAGAGCTTTTGCATAGAGCGAAAGGAAAAATACTTTGCCTGTTAAAACCATACCATTTATGAGCTCTACACTGCTGCCTCCCTCCCTCCTCAAGTCTCACAGAATGCAGAGAACAAAGAAAGGATGTAAAATTCATGTGCCTTCATTAATTTTTTAATATTAATAAGAAATGCAGCATAGGCTAAATGTGCTAGAGACGTCAGACTGACTGGTAACTGGGTCACTCCCCAAAACATCATTTTTCACCTGCTGACACTAGTCCTCATTTATGCTCCCTCTCCTCTCTAATGGCCTTTTTTATAAGATATGGTTTTGTTAATATCCTGCACCTTTGAACACCTGTGTCAACATAATTGAATTCGTGTTTGATGTGTAGTGATTGAACAATGCTGACAGGTTCCTCAGCACAGGACAAAGTTTGTAAACTGCCGTTAGACACTTTAAAACCTTTAAAACATGAATTCATAATAACGAATTAATCCAAAACCGAAGAAATAATCATTCTTATAGGTTCATTTTTGACTTTGGTAACAGCAGTTGTAAAAAGATCATCAGCACAAGACTTATTTAGTAGAATCTTTTACTGGGGCTTTCATATATTTCACATGATCTTCATTACCAGACTGAGTTAGCCCAGGTGTCATTAGATTGCACATTTTCAAATGTTTATGTTTCTCAGCACTTTGAGGACATTTCTTACTTATAGTGTAAAGGTTACTCAACACCTACTTAGTTGTGAGATTGTTTTCTCAACTAAAAACAATTGTCATTAAACCAAAAGACAAACAGTTTTTCAGCAATTATTCACGGCAGATGTGTTGAAACCATCTAGACCTAAAAATACTTGATCACAAACTGAGATTAAATCAAATACAGTCACCAGATGTGAAAAAGACTCATTAAGAATTTACCATCAGGCGTTGTTAACCTCAGTCCTAAAAAAACAGTGATGCTGTGTACAATGAAAAACTAAACAAGGTATATGTGATTATTAATCATCTCACTCATGTTTTTAATGACTCTTTTAAAGCTTAATGCCATCTGGAATTTACTGTTTTGATTAACTTTATATTGAAAAATAGAGAGAGTTGTGTTTTTGCTATTATACTCGTGAACAGCCAAGGATTTTAAGTGATTCGTTATAAATAAAACCCTAATATTTGCTTTTATGAGCCATCTGTAGCTGAAATGATTACTCAGTGAAAATGAATTAGCAGCTATGATCACTTCCATCATTTTTCCAGAAAACATGCCAAGAATTTGCTAGTTCCAGCTTTTAGAATGTGAGAATTTACTGCTTTTTTCTGTGATGTGATATATGAGTAATTTTAATCTTTTTAGGCTAATAACATTGTTCTGACAAAACAAGTAATTTGAAGATGCCACTTTGGACTAATAAATTATCATGGTGACATTTATTAACATTTTGTAGACCAGTAAAATCACGCAATAAGCCATCATTTTTATTAATAATAATAGTAATCACTAGCGCTAGAACCATCAAGCTCCCCATTTTAATTGAAATGATATGGCCGTGTTACACATATTAGATGAGGGATTCCTTATGTGCAGTACAGAGTGAGAGTGACGGTGGTGGAGTGCTTGGAGTCATCTGTCAGCAGTAAATCCCAGGGTGAGAGGGACTAAAGCCTGCCAGCTCCGTCTGCTCAGAGAGACAGGGAACATTAAGGCCACGATGCTAAAAGCCACTAAGTCTCCCTCTTGTCTCCGTCCATCTTGGCCTCTTGTGTGGTTTTCTGTCTCTGCACTGATTCATACAACCAGCTACCTTTGACCAACATTTCCCTTTTTTCTTGTTTTCTGTCTTGTGAGGATGTTTCAGAGTACAATATCGTCCTGACAGACACACAGCATCGTGTGATCACGCTGATGCACTTTGCCCTTAAATGTTTTAGTGCAGACACTGTTTAGTGGTGGTTTTCCTGTAGCATTGATCCTTTATTGTATTGGCATCCACATGACAGGAGACTATATTGTTCATTTGCATATTAAACTTGCTGAAGCCACACGGTTTGTTATTCTGTCAACCTTTCTCTGTAAAATCACTGTGGTGGAAATATGTGCGCCAGCGTTCATTCATTAACATTTGGATCAGGGGTGCAAGTAACTGAAAGGCAAGGAGCTGTGAAAAGTTATGTGGCAGTGAATCCCATGTATGACAGGTGTGATTGTTGAATAATACATAATCCTTGTTGCCATTTTTCATTGAAACAGCAATGGGAGCATGACAGCAGGTTGTGTTGGTGTTGGCAATAATTTGTTACACCAGCCAGACAAAACAGCCTAGACACTTCCTGAATAAGCTCTTTAACTCTGAAGCAACAAAATAGACAATGAAAACATCATGCAAACACAGTGGATCCTGTTAGTTTACAGGATTTGTCAACCCCATATAATATATTGTTATCATCCTGGTGTTTTTTGGTTTCGCCTTGCTGCTTCATGGACATATCTGTTTCTAACAGAAGTTGATCATATTGGGAAACAAATTCTTTAACACTATATCCTGTAAGTAGTTTTATATCATATTATCAGTAAAGTTTGATTTGTTGATTTGAATATAAGTGTGTATAAAAGTGTTTTAATGGTCAAATTTTATTAATTTGTCAAACGAAACTAGTATCCACTAATTTTATCAGATAGATAGATAGATAGATAGATAGATAGATAGATAGATAGATAGATAGATAGATAGATAGATAGATAG
>JAUYWH010000001.1:13477427-13508186 GCA_034779795.1 Ctenopoma multispine
ATAGATAGATAGATAGATAGATAGATAGATAGATAGATAGATAGATAGATAGATAGATAGATAGATAGATGGATAGAACTTTATTAATCCCTCGGGCAGGTTACTCTGCAGTAAAAGCAGAAGATGTCACTTTGTGCTCTGTCATGCAATTGTCATGAGAATGTTTCACTATCTTCTGACTTTGTACATTTCTAATCAATCAATCAATAAACGTCAGTAAATGGATATTAGATGAAAGAACCAGTCCGGAATGTGTTTTGTTTATCTGGTAGAGTAACAAGAAGCAGGCATAAGGCACAGGGAGTCAGGACAGACAAAAAAAATCATGTGCTAAGGATCAAATTAGACTGGAAATTAAGTGTTAGAAAAGTCAGGAGATCAGCAGGTCATGTTGAGGGGGGACATGAATGTGTGGAGAAATTCAACAGCAATCAGTCCATGCAGTTATTACTTTGAACCACAAATATCAACAGGATTCTTTCTCATAAATGCAAGTACATATCTATACCTCTTCAGCTGGTGAGATGGTGAGATTCTGGCCCAAAGTGAGCCAGCCATGAGGCAGACTCCCTCTCTGCCATCACCAGACGCTTGTGCTGTAAAGTTAGTTATAACAGAAAAATCATGTTGTCACTGGTACAGTCTCATGATCTATTGTCACACAGCCCTCCCTCCTGTTTTTAACAAGGATTCATGGAGCCTATTATTTAAGACGTGTTATTGCACGAGAGGTAATCATGTGGGCTACCTGCTACCTACTGTATGTTTTCATCTGAGTGATCACTCTTATCTGAGCCATCTTAGTCTTTTTGGAGCAGGTCATCCCTTTGATTCCGCTCTCCAGTTTCCCCACTGACACCCATTCAAAAATAAGGGATGACAAAAAGCCCAGTATCACCACTCGCACAGCCACGATGTTCTTCAAAGCCTCCAGTCGCTCAGGGGTTAAACGTTATTTGGTAGTAGGAAGTGGGTGGTTGGGGCTGAGGATGGAGAAAAAACCTGTGTAGTAACCACAGATTATATTGCGCGAGAACAGCGATGCTACACCAGAGAAGGACAGAGTGAGCACGGCGGAGGAAAAAGGACAAATGTGTTTTATTGGAGGACCAAAAGGCGAAGTGATCAGCCTCCTTTCACCGCCGATCTATGGGTCTTTTTTTCACCAGAGGGACGTATAGACTCGCTACATATTCCCATTGGTCTCGCCTTTTTTTTAATGGACACGGGCACTGACAGCGTGTCGACGTGTCGTCTTCTCAGCACACAGACTGTGTTGCATATGGTTCGGCTGCTTTTGGACTCTAACATGTAGCCTATGGATTTCTGCCAAGTGGTTTGCAAATCATTGGAGGATCGTTGTGGTAAAAGCTTCGTAAATTATGGTTGGATATAGTTATTTTCTGCTGCTCCTGGTGCAAAGAGCCACTTATAAGAAATAGTTTTCGGTTCGAGTTGTGATTCGCGCCGTGTTTATTGGGATGCAGATGTCTGCAAACTTGTTTGGACTGTCTAATCTCGGGCGTGATAAGCTTCGGTCTGACGCTTCTTCTTTATCTCTCAGCTGGACTTCAATCCATGCACAGCACGCTGACCCCACCGTGCAGCCCCCTCGCTTATTCAGCAGGTCCCATCACAGCCAGCAGCGTCTGTTACAATCTGCCGGTATGGGATGTCGGCGGGGGTCGAGCACAGGTCTGGTACTTTAAAAACTTTGGTCTCTTAGTGTAGTTATTTGGTTGTGCGTTATTTGGAATACGAAGCACCAGTGTCCTCTGTATGTCGGCATTTAATGGCCATAGTATGACCACTTGTGAGAAGATTAGCGGATATTACCTGCTTTTAACTGATAAATTATGATGAAATTAAACGAAAATCCGCCAGGCTTTTCGTTTTAGCGGTACATTGACGAGCCGTGCTGACTCACTGAAACTCACGCGAGAGTTGGGCATCTTCTCGCCCCGTTACCTGGAGACAGCAGGAGCCACGAGACCTTTTGACAGGTGTGAACCTGGGCACGCGCCATGGATGACTCTGGGATCATCCGAAGACGGAGACTGCAGGTGAGAGCTTCCTAAACACGTCAGCGTCAGTGAAATCAGGGAAATGATTTGGGTGGAAGTTTTACTTTCATAACTTAAGTTACCAGTCTTTTAATAGGTCCTTGTTTAATACCTTGCAGATAAATTCATACAACAATCCTCAGTGTAGTTCACATAGACCCGATTCAAGATGGGTGAAAGAGGAACCAAGAATCTCTGTTAACAAACACTAAAGGTGTACGCTGTCATGTCACTTTAGTTTATGTATAGAAAACCTTTGAGGAAGCATTATTAACAACTATGCTGGACAGATTAGTGTATTGACAGTTTAAGATTCACAATAATATGTATATAAGTTTATAACAGCCATTCATTTGAAGAATGGGTGTGTCGAGTATATTATTATACTAGTAATATTATTATTATGCATTTGCATGATGTAGCTATAGCCACTTATTCCATTTCTTGTACATTATGATGGACACAGTGGTAAAAGCTTCCATTGAGTTGTTCTTCTGTGTGGTAGGTGTGTGCGTGAAATTAATCAAGTGAGGCAGGCAAAGCTCACTATGCAGGACAGATGTCTGCCAGCCCTCCTCTGCTTTCTCATAAATTCATTTACAGTAAAAGCACTTTACAGCGCGTTGTGCCAAGAGATTCTTCTCTATACAGTGTTATTGCTCATCATTTATTAAATATAGACAAGTGAAATTAGATATTTCCTGTACAGTTGTTGTTCAGTTGGTAAAACAGCATTAACACTGTTTAACTCCTACAGGTGCTGCGTTCCTATACCGTACAGAGAAGTGGATTAAAGCAGACACTAAATTAAAATGTAACATACAGACCGGGTTTGGGGCATTGCATTCTAAGGATTGTTAGACTATAACTTAATACGATTTTGTAAAATATTAGTTAGTGATTATTGTCTGGAGAATTTTTTGGCCTTCAAAATGCCAGACTAAACATCAATAAAGATTTGTTTTTGTTTTTTTTATGTTTAGTTTGTAATCACAGACAACTAAGAAAACCAGTAAAGCTGCAGTGTTAAAAAGCTGTAATCAGAGTAGAAGGATCCCACCGTGAGACAAACTGCACTGTTGATTTTACTCAGACGCTGAGTTCATTTTATTTTGCATGTGCCCATCCATTCAGATCACTGTACTGCAGCTACACGGAGCATCTTGTGTTTGTGCATTTGTTTGGACATAACACTCCTGCCTATATGTACATATGAAATCGACTCCCACTATCCATTTCCACTGAAGTGGTCGATATCCATATCTCAGACAGAGAAGGTCTAAATGCTGAGGATGGGGCGAAGTTGTCAGGTCCATTAGCAGGACTAATGGTGGCCTAACAGTCCTAGTTGCCCTTAGGGAGGAAGACCAACCACCAGCAGCAGGATGGGCTGGAAGGGCCTGAGTCCAGAGGGGGAGGGTGCACCACAGAGGCAGGCAGCAGCTGTGGGCTACAGCAGACCCCATTTAAGTGGCTATTACAATATCTGGATCACACTGGAGAGACAGAGGAGGGAGGGAAAGTAGTGTGTGTGTGTGTGTGTGTGTGTGTGTGTGTGTGTGTGTGTGTGTGTGTGTGTGTGTGCTGCATGTAGTTGCAGTTTCAGTAGTACGTATCTTATAGGGGGCTTTAATATCATCTATTTGAATGGATTGGGGAGAGTTAGATTCTAATATATTAACGTATTAGACTAAATATTTGCACACTCTGGTTATTCATACTGTATGTACTTGCTCATACAGTACATTGGTAACTTTCAGCATCCCAGGTGATCCATTTGTTTCAGTTGGGATCCTGGATTTTTTGTCCAGGATTTTTACTACACTTTTTTCTAACGTTGTTACTTTCTACTTAGTCCTTAGTCATCTTTCTTTGTCAGTTTCTCCCCAATTCTTAGTAATTTTCAATTTTTTTTGTCATCATCCATTTATTGGATGATGCCAGTGTAGAGATAACAAGGGCTTGTTGACTTTTGTGGTCAGCAGTGTTAGTGTAGATATACTTGTCAAAGTAATAAATTGCACAAATTATTTTATAAGGCAGTATCTAGTTACTTTTCAAGTTACAGACAGTGCTTTCCTTTTTCCTTGTTCTCTTATATTTGTTTTATTCAGCATTTTGATAATGTGCATTTATGCCAGTTGTTGCCAGTTAAGTGTGGGAGTAGTGAGAGAGCGTATGACATGAAACAAAGGGCTCTTGGCTTTAGGATTTGAGATTAATATGGCCACACACAAATGTCCACTGGTTCTTATATGTTTAGTTAATTCTGTACATTTAAAGTTGTTAAATGAATCACTGTATATTCAGCTTAGCAAGTAAGTTGTCTTCTGCTTTAGGAAACACATGATAAATAATAAATAGATGAACTATAATAATGGTTAACATCATCTCTGTCATCTGGAAGTTGAGTCATGGCAACTGGACTTCTTTCTTGTGAGGTTGAAACGTTTTGCTCTGCATCCACAGAGCTTCGTCAGTCTGAGGGATCATCTCTGTCACCATTTGGTCCATTTCATTTGGCTCTAAGTGTATTTTCCACTGTAGTAGAGTGTGTGTCATTGATGTGAACTGTTTTCATCTCAATTGAAGATTATCGTGCTGTACTGAGCAGTTGTCGGTGTGTGGAATATACTTACACTTAACCCATATGCTCACACAGTCACACACACAAACAAACACAAGTCATACCGTGTGTCTCATCCTTTTCTGTTGTAGGAGTGTGGAGTCACTCCACCCGCACACACAAGCTTAATTTGTCCAATATTTTGTTCTGGGCAGTGTGCCCATTTCCAATATGCTAAGCACTGGGAATAAGAGTATAATCACTGCACAAAGATCCAGCTCTCTTGGCCAAGTCCTGTCACTCACTGCTATGACCACTGCTTTGTTCTGCCTCATCTTGTCCTTCTGATGACAGTATTGTTCAGAAAAGGTAGGTTTTGTACTTAGAGAGCAAAGTGTCCATCAAAGCAACAGATCTGAGTATATTTGAAAATAGCTATTTTAGTTGGACTTGAATTAAGCTGGACGACTATAAAGCATGAAAGCTCCAGCCCAGCTTAATCCCAGAGACCAAACAGGATACAATAAGAGCAAAAAATAGCACTTATTAAATTTTTAAGCTAGACGCAGTGTGTCTAGAGAGAAATAAAGGTTAGGAGTGTTAGTCATAGATTTTACTGAGACATTATGTGTTTTTAAACCTCAGTGTAAAGACAAGATAGTTCAAAGATGTTAAGTGAAACTTGAAGGTTGGTGGACTATTAAACTGAATAATACGCTATGTGACATTTGCTTTGAAATCTGCTGTCAATTTTGGCAGTAGAAACTGAACAGAAGCCTCGTGACTCTGCCCAGAGCAGCAGAATATCAACATTTTTCTTTTCTTTGCTTTTCAGTTGGCCTTCGCTTTGTCCTTGGGTAAATATAAACCAAAAAACATAGATAATGCAAAACCCTTTCTTCACTTGTCATTTAGAAGAAGTTTAAGAAGTCTAATATTTTAATCTTTTTTGAACAGCCCGGTCCCAACAAAGTGTAGCTGTTGAGGAGAATGTGAATCATTTGCAATCGCAGTATTTAGGAGGTGCTTGTATGTACTTTACATGCAGAGATCTGTGAGTTTGTCTACATTAGTATTTCTGCAAAAACCTCTTCGTTAATAATAAATAATAATACATTGTTTTGGATATATCTATAGTGCACCCAGTTACTTTTTTATTTTTTTTAAACAATTTACTCAAAACAACTGCTTCACAAACGCGTAGCACATCACAGAAGAGCCAAGTCCTCAGCAGTCCGTTTGCACCTAAAAGTCAAGGGCCACTACTTTCAAGACAGCAAGGTTCATACTGTGGACAGGGATGGCAACTAGTTAAAATGTTAAAAGGTGTGAGGGACATTATTTATTGCAGGATTGAACAGCACTTGTTAAACAGAGGAGGTGGCCTAAGGCTTTCACCCATTTACAATACAATTATTTCAACACTGCCCAGGCAGTGTTACAATTGTTCACACTGAGTCTCAGGTGGTCACAGTGACGCACATGAAATCATCAGAAATGAACATCTAGACCACCCTTCAGACCGATTTCATTCAGTCCTAGAAAAGAAAATGTTTTTAGAGATTTGGCAGCCTTATTCAAATTACACTCAAATGTAAATATTTGTTATTTTATTATCTCTTTGCTGCACTCTGATCTCCAGTCTACCACCTGACTTTACAGTATAGCGTCTAAAAATATCCTTCATTTTACAGTGTGTATTTATGTATACAGTCACAGGCCTCTTTATTAGCTACAACAGTTTAATTTAATGCAATCCAATACAGCAGCTCTGCCATAAATTCTACTTTTACAGGATTAAAATGTCTAATTTGTTCAGAAAGGTAACCATTATGAGGTCATAGTGGGTGGTGGAGTCATACTGCTGTCTTGCATTGTCTTAGGAGGTGTTTCTAATGTTTTGGCCACCTATCTATAGGTGGCCCATCTATATAAATGAGGGTCCCATCAAGGTTTTTTTTTTGTTAATTTGTCTTTTTACACATCAACAGAAAAATACTATCTAATGTCAAAGTGAAAATAAAAAATATATAACAAAATAAAATAAAACAGTGTCCTGGCCAAGAACTACATCCTGTGATAAAAGACAAAAGAACATTTACTGTAGCACGGTGAAAAGGGGGGAAAAATTGTCCATATGTGCACACACACAAACATATATATGACTCCTGCAGGGCTCTCTCTGAGTCACCCTGGCCAAGCTCACTTCCTCTTGATGATGTAACTCATTAGCTGTCCCAGAAAGGGCTCACTATAACAGGTGATGTCACTTTCATTGACGTAAAAATGTTCTCGCTACTCCGTTCTGAGAAATGCTGCATATTGAGAGAGAGTTGGCTGAAAAGATTGACAGCATTAGTGTAATAGTTAACAGACAGGTACCTTCACATAATGTAAAGACTGGAAGCAGGTAGAAACAGGTAGCATGGCTCTGTCATGATCTCTAAAGACTAAGTAACACCTCCCATTGTATGTGTGCGCAATCCAAAATGACAAAAAAAAAAATTGTAAGTTATGTAGGGTGGCTGTTTTGTAGCTAACTTACTGTAGGTGATGATGCGCAACACATAACATGCTCTAAAACCACAAATAGTTTTTTAGGATTCTGTTTGTATGCGGGTTAAAAAAATGAAATGCTATGATGGGATGGGATGTTTATTATTGAACTTTAAAGCAACTGTTACACACAGTGTTGAACACTGAGACCCAGGCCACTTTTTTAAAGCCTTTTGTTTCCTGGCTGTAGCATGGTCTTCTCGTCTAACTCTCAGCCAAAAAGAGAACAAGCATATTTCTTAAAATAGTTAAATCTAGCTTTAATATACCAGTTTGAGTAAAGCAGCCTTTGCCAGGTTTCTGGATTCATATGATTACTCCACTGCTGCTGCAGTTGCACTGTGCTGGATAATTACAATGATTATTTCTTCAGCATGGCTTTGGAAAACGCTCTGACTTATTACAACGCATCTTTGCGCCGTTGCACGGGTTCTGCTGCTCTGTTGGCACCCCATAGTTTTATATTAAGTGCAAGTATTAAGGGCTCACGGTGCTGGAAAATAAATCGGGTTTAGTAGCAGGCTTGTTTTGAGCTTGTTTGGAGACGAGAGCTCCAGCTGTCAAGTGATGTTTCATCAGCTCGGCTTTGTTTGGGTTTTGTAATGCCTGTTTACTTACACAGAGACAAAGAGATAGACTGAGAGAAAGTGAGAGAGAGAGAGAAAGTGACAGAGAGAGAGAGAGAGAGAGAGATTTCTGGAATGTCCTCATCTAACAAGATGAAAAACCAACTACAGTCTCTTTATTTTTCTCTCACATTTGTGTTTCCAGCTTCTGACCCTGGTGTGGTTAGTCACTTGGTTACTTTTATTTCACAGAAATGGATCTGTGTCATTAAGCCTTTCCTCAGTGAAAAGAAACAAAAGATAATATCTTTTTAGCTGAACCACTGGGCTGTGGAAAATCGCTTGATAAGCAGCGCCGGACAGGCTGACAATAGATATTGACAGTAACTTGATCTCACCTAGGCCGAGTGTTAAAAGGAATCAAATCGGGAATAGGGCAACAAGCACCATGCAGATCCATCCCAGTAGATCCTAATCACATCAGAGTCATTGCTGTTTTGTCCCAGTGTCATAAATATAGCAGCAACATTTTTAAATTGACTTTGGCTCCACTCAGCCTCCTTGTTCCTGGGGTTCTGAAGTCTCTGAGCACTTAACAGGATCAGTTTTCAAACTGCTTCTCATTCATCCTAAACAGAAATCACAGAACTGGTCATAGACTAATCTAATCCTGCATTATTTTTAACATTTTATTATTTTATCATTAACTCCATTATGTCACATTGATTCATAAGCCACAGTGTCAGTGTAGACTTGCTTTACTCTTTGTTGAAAGAGACGCTGTTCTTAAATGTGATATACTATAATGTGATATTAAGATAATTCCTGCTGTTGCATGTTGACAGATAAATGGGGGTGGTACACAGTGGCTCTGAAGATTAATTTAAATAAAGACCATTAAACTGAAAGAGAGTAAAAACTACTGTTGTACAAAATCACCTTATTTATGTGAAATCGTTTAATAATACTTGAATGACCTGGTTCATTATATGGAGTGATTGCAAGAATTGTAATGCTAATTTATATTTTGTCACCTCACTTTGAGTTTCAGTTCTGCAGTTCTATAAACAGTGAGTCTTACAGTTAGAGATGTGTAAAACTCCTCTAACGTCTCTAATGTGTCTTTTCTCCTCTCTTTTCTTTTTCTCTCTTTCTGTTTCTCACCAGAAGGATCTACCTCTGCCCCGAAAAAGTAGCAGGTAAGTAAAATTACACACCTTTTTCACCAGTATGTACAGTATGTGAAATGAATCTCAGTGTTTCCACTTCTCAAGAAATTTGTGGATTTTTGTTGGATTTAGAGAGTATTAAGAAAAAGTATGAAGAAAGTTTACTGTCCCAAAATATACTCATACATACATATGACGTAGACTTTTTTTCTGAGCTGAAAGACTCACAAAGACAAGAAATGAATGGGTTGCATTTACACATCTTAGAACCTGGAGTCCTTCCATCTTTGTTATAGGAAGTCACATGACGGTTAGTCTTGTCTTCAGGCTGCAGCATATTCCAGGTTTGCATGAGCCCTTTCACTCTCTGAGCTTCTCTGTCTGTCCAATCTGTTGCACCAGTGAGCTGTGCAATGAATGTTCAGCAGCAGGGGAACCGTGCTGTGACCCCAGTGCCTTGTGTGGCTCTGAGAGGGGGCATGGGGGGTGGAGAAAGGAGAATAGAGCAATACGCGATGTGTAACACATATTTGTTAAGCTGTCAAATGTTCAGTGCAGATAGAGGATAACATTATAAGCATTTGTTTTTGCATTAGGATATTAGACAGTGGAGAACAACAGGAATCCTTAGCTAGCAGGTAGCGTCAACATGTAGTTTTTTAATGTTGTTAAATATTATTAGAGAATAGAAGTACATTTTCTTTTGTTTACATTGTTATGTACATTGTTGTTACATTTTAGGCCTAAATTATGCACAAACAATATTTATCAAAGTAAGTGTGTGTGTGTCTCTGTCCATGGTGCTGAAATACACTCTCCAACAGTTTCCTCTGTACTTTCTATATCACTACTTTACTCATATTGTTTTCCATACTATTTTCTTTTTTGTATCCATCATGAAAATGTGACTGATTAGAGATTTTTCTTTTTCACTCCAACATTGATCACATTGCTGAAAACTGTGATTTAAAGTTAAAGCCTCTCAGACAGCGTTCCTTTTCTTCTATCTCATTTGGTGTTCAGTCCTTGACAGTATCCTCCCTTTTACTGAAATGAATCTACTCTTAAAGTTGGATTTGGAAACCAGTAACTGGCTGCTGCTCCTGCTGTTAAGAGCACTTCACAAATCAGGCAGAATTTGGGAAAGTACCTTGTGTTAGCTCAAAATACTCCCTGAAAATCCCTCAGAACACAGTGGAGAGTGTGATTTTCCACAAAATGAAATCTCTTCTTAAATTGCTGTATAGTTTTTAAAAATTTTTTTGACTTGTCCACTTTCGTTCTGTGTCAGCAGAATATGAATCATATGTCTGTTTATCATGTAAACTGTTATTGTTGCACTGAGGTTGCTGGCAGTTCAGGTTGTTGTAAACATTAAGCGTGGGTTAAATTCCCTGTTTAGAGCTGAGTTTTATTTAACTTTCTTTTCTATTTTTGTGTATACCTGTCTACTCAGTATTCTACATGCATCTCACTGTGGACAGAGGTATTGTCTGGCAGCAATAGCCGGATGATGCTAGCTTATACATATCTTGGGTATTTAATATGCATGTGTGTCTCTATCCATGTGTAATTACACTTTACTGCCATGCTTGGTTTGGCAGCTTGCCTTTGTGTGTGTGCTCATGTGTGTAGCATATATGTGTGTCCCTGACTTCTGTCACTGGGTGTGTTGTGTCCCTGACCTCTGACCACATGTAACGGGGTGACAGATGTCGTAGCATGACATAAAGGAGACGCTGGAGGCTCACGGTCAACCTGCACCCTCCCCCCTAGCCTGATGCTGCTGCTGCTGGATTTCTCTACACACATCCTCCTGTGGGTGGAGCTGGAGTCTGCTGTGGGTGTAATGACTGGGCATTTATAGCAGAATGACACAAAAGTGACCTGAAGGACATGCTGTGAGGTTAAATGCCCTTCAGTAAAAGCCTGGAAGACAGAGAAAAAAAACACTTCTCCTATATTGCTATATCACAAACTCACCCCATGTCTTTTATGTCATATCATGCCACCCCTCCCTGTCTGTGACCCCCCCAGTGTTTTAGTGATATCACCACCCCTCCTCCTACCCACACCCACTCCCTCCCCTGCACCTCCTCCTCCTCGTCTCCTCTGTCCCATGTATATTTTATCCATCTAGACTCCCACATTAGAGACGACATCCATTATTGAATTACTCCTCTCAGCGCTACTGTGCAACTGTCACCCCACGTCAGCTTTAACATTTGGTGGATTTGTTTCAGAGGGAAGGAGGGAGCGATACACATATGCACACACACACTGGCATGACATCTCTCTTGGCCGGGCATTGCAGAGGAGCTCCTGTGATATCTAGGACAAATGGACAGAGCTCATCCAATATGGCATTTCCATTAGTAAAAATAGAACTGTCTGTGCATTTTAAAGGATAAGGCTGATTTAATTTAATAGCTTTCTTACTGTTATACAAATCCAATCAAACAATCCCAAACACTGCTCAAAATAGGAGCCAGCCCATAGGGCATTTGTTTGGGACTATTTTCATCTGTGGATGAATACACAAACTTGGTGCCTGTGGGATGCAGGTGCATGTGGGACCAACACAAAATCAAGGAACATGTTACACAATTGTAGGTGTGGCAAATTGGTGTGTTTTTAAAGTGCTGTTGATTTTTTCTATTGTCAACAACCCCTGGTATAATGAAAGCCTGATAGAGGCTCATAGAGCTCTGTTGTTGTTCTAAACAGACACAAATATCAGCCAAAATCTTGTAATGGGTGACATGTTATCGCATTACCTTTCATGGGCATTGTAGTTTATTTATTTATTTATTTTTACACACAAACACTGTCTTATTGCTGAAAACTAAAAAAAAACGAAGTGTCTTAAAACATAGGTTTCTCATGTTTATTTGATACACAACCACAATGTTTTAAAATGTTAACTTAAAAAAAAAAAAGCTGAAAACATTTATTAGTGTTTACTGTATGTTTTCATTAGAAACAGGTGGACTTGGCAGTGCCATAGACACCTTGGGGAAGTCAAAACGCTTTGCCATACACTAATGCATGGCTGGTTTTGGACTTTTTGTTATATTTTTTCAAAATAGCACTAATTTATCAGCATAACAGTGGAGCTACACAGAGGCGAAGCTCTATCAAGCTTTAGTTGAATCAGTTCAGTGCTGATTTTAGTCTTTTTTTTTCCCTGACAGTGAACATCACCAGCCTTTAATGGTCTGTTTTTAATTAATGTCTGTGATGGTATAATCATGCTCATGGGGAAGCTGTAACGTGCACAAAAGCACAAAAGGACAACACACATACGTGAAAACTAACTTCCAGAACCCCCCCCCCCTCCCCCAGTCTTGTCATTCGCATTAGTCTTCACTTCACTGCTCCCTCATGTCTCCACCTCTGATTGGCTTTCGCTCCCTCTTTCATTCCTGCTTGCAGTCTCCCACATGCTGTTTCTCTCTCTCGCTCTCTCTCTCTCTCTCTCTCTCTCTCTCTCTCTCTCTCTCTCATTCATACTGTATACTCGCACTGACCCACCTCTCCTTTCCCTTTTTCTTGTTCTCTCTCTCTCTGTCTCTGTGCCCCCCTCCCCCTTGCTCTGTCACTCCACACTTCCTGGCTTGGCACAATACCCTTGAGAGCAGCCCCACAATCCACTCTCCTTCTGAGAGCGATGCTGCGCAGCCTGTTCCTTCTCTCCATCTCTTCTTCTTGCTTCCTCTCTTTCTCTCTTTAAAATTCTCCCTTTGTCTCCTCTGTGTCACAGCTGACATTTTAAAAATATTCTCTCTTGAACACACTTCTGCACACGCACTCACGTGTACAGAATCACAGCGAGACACCGAATAGTGTGTGTCTGTATGTGTGTGCATGTGTTTAACTGGCCAGAGGAGGCTGTCATGCCGGCGTGGAACACAATCGCTGCCTCTTGACTGCCTCTGTGCGTGCTTATTTCCGTGTGTATATGTGTGAAGGCTCAGCTGCTCTCATGTTCATCTGCCAACACATCCTCTGCTGCTAGCAACATGTTTCGACGCACAAAAAGGTAAACGGCAACAATCTGTCTCCACGTAGTCTTTGCGACCGGTGTGCTGTCCTGCTGTTGTTAGTATGTGTTGATTCATCAGAGGCGGTTGTTGTGTTTTTCCATGATGTTTCTGTAGTCCCTGCCAGCTATCCTGCTGTCTCACACTTGTCTCCATGTCTCCATTTAGCTCCAGCAATATGGTGCGTGAGCTTGAGTGTGGGTGTCTGTTTGGTGTCTTTACATGCATAGGTACAGTATATATGTAATGGGTATTTGTGCATCACAAAGGTTCCTAGATCTGATGAGTTTGTGCCTGTAGGGTCTTTAATAATAATCATTGTTTCCATGTGTGTTTGTGTGTGTTTTAACATTCATATATTTATTACAAGTACATTTATCTATATCCTCAGTGAGGTTTACTGTAGTGATGCACATGTTCACAAGGATTTAGTCTGCTTCATATTATGGCTTGTGAGCTGATGATGTCTCTCACTCTTACACACACACACACACACACACACACTTGAAGGTACGGTATGTGTATGCTTGGCTAGTAGCCTGTGTGTCAGAGATAGCATTATGAAGTGCAGGCATTATTGCCAGTGTCCAGGGAGTGCTTGTGTAGCGGAGAGCCAACAGTGGGCAGTGCTGAAGTGCTGTCTGCTTGGCACAAGTCTGCGCTCTTCTTCTCCCTTCCTCTTCTCCCTTTTCTCTCCCTTCTAGCTTCTGTCTTGCTTTTATTTTTCTCACTCACCTGTCCTCATTCTCCTCTCCTCTCCTCTCCTCTCCTCTCCTCTCCTCTCCTCTCCTCTCCTCTCCTCTCCTCTCCTCTCCTCTCCTCTCCAGACCATTTAGTCCATACTGTGGTGCTTCATGTTAGCTCTCTTCATCTCATCAGATCACAGGGAGATTAGTCTGAATCTTCACAGTTGCCCCCACTGTGCAGGGAATGAACAGCAGGATTTTCTGTACATAAAGCTTCCCTGAATCTTAACTGTCGGTCACATGTATGTACAGTACATGTGTGTTTGCTGTTGCCTTGTAAGAGCTTTGAATGTTTGCAGTCTGTTTGTGAATGTTTGTTTGTGTGTAACAAGGTATTGTTTTCCTCACTGGTTGTGTGCTAAAGCATGTGACATAATATTAATCTAAACTAGTGCAGAGTTTATTTCTATTTTAATATTAGTACACTGGAACTGTCGGTCATTTAAATAAAATTAATAACATATAATATAATAACATATAATAATAAATTAATAAATTTTCTTTGTCAGAAAATACTATGCATTACATTTTTCCATAGCACAAGGTTATGTTTTCTAATGGCTTATTTTATTTGATCTATATTAATTATCCAACAATATTGGATTCAATATACAAATCCAATAATTTCAAAGAAGTAATAGAGGAAAGTCTTCACATCTGAAAGGTAAATTCAGTTAAAAAAAAAAAAGATTTTATGTTTTGCTTGGTGATAAATCAGTTCTGAAAGTGGTTGGTCATTAATGAAATAAATATGATTACTACTTCTTAGTCTGCATTTGGTTCAGACGAAGATGTGTTTAATGTTTATGGGAAACCAAATTAAGTACCAAATGTATGCAACTGAAGCTAGCATAAGATTTAAAGGTAACTGACTCTTCTCTGCTACATTACATTAGAATAAATAACAACGCTCGAAAAGACACTATTGACACCAAGATAATTGAATTTCTTTGATTTGTTAGAAAAAGATTTAATCGTAATCATTCTTTTTTTTTTATTAGCAACACACACAAATATAGCTGAGGATGTGACCTCATAGTGGGAAGAGAATCAAAGTCAGTAGATCACTAAAATCTAGGAGACGTTCATCGACTAATTGTTGACATTCAATGTGGACTATACCCTAAACCACCAGTATGGCTTAAAAAATGTGCTGCTGTTGGTACTGAATGAGAGGTAAGATATTAGCATCTAGCATGAAAAAAATTCAGACTCAGTTCCAGTTCTGAGTTATAAATATCAACAGATCATTTATCCTTGATTTCTCTTGCTTTCTGCTCATTTCTCTCTTTTGTTGCTCTCTATTGTGTGTGCACCTGCTTTCTGGATTTGTACTTGTACTTGGCTTGCTGTGCAAATTAAGAGACATAATGCTTTGTGCCCACTCCCAAACAGACTGGGCTAAAGGAAGACAGAAATAGTGAGAGAGAAGATGAGGCACAAGACAGAATGCAGCAGAGCCACAGGAAGAAGAGTGTAGGGTGGGATGAAAGGCAGAGCCCGAGGAAGTGTCTCAGCCTACATTTAAGAGTAGCCCACTGGGGTTAACTGAGCTCATGACGATACACTTAGTCTACTTCCTTCCCTCTTACTCATTCTCTCCACTTAAGGTAAATTGCTGGTTTGCAGTTTAATGACACGGGCAAACAGAAGCTTTAGAAGACTAAAGCTGGACATACAGTATACTACTGAAAGTATTGGGACAACCCTCCAATCAATTATTCCAGTGCACAAAACAAGGGCCATAAGGACGTGAATAAGCAAGTCTGATGTGGAGGAACTTGACCGACCTGCACAGAGCCCTGACCTCAACCTGGTAGAACACCTTTGCGATGAATTAGAGCAGAGACTGCGAGCCAGGCCTTCTCCTCCAACTTCAGTGCCTGACCTCACAAATGCTCTGCGAGAAGAATGGTCAAATATTCCCATAAACACACTTCTAAACCATGTCGACAGCAAACACCGCAATACTTTTGGCAATGTAGTGTACATATGAAGGATGTCTTTATAATATAATTGCCAAAAACACGAGGGTGCATGTTTATCTCTCATAAAACATACAGTATTAATCCCACTCATACATATTTTTACAGTCATACATGATGCAGACAGTCACACTCATGAACAATAAGCTGCACATTTCATCCCACTCACACACACACACACACACACACATATAGTTAATTGTTATTTTTGCATGTGAAATAAAGGCAAAAACTGTAATTCAGTAGAGCTGTCATGATAACATGGATAGCAATTGAATCTGTTTAACCTATATGCCCTCTTAATTTGACTGACTGAGAAAAAGACTAGCAGACAAATCTCTCCTGTAATTATACCACACTGAATATATTGTACAAAATAGTTACACAAAAACTCTCATTCTGCAACAGTAGGTTCATTTTGTACGCATCTATTGATTTCTCTGTGACAGGTAATTCAGGGTATTTTAAGGTTCAGTGCAGCGTCCATCATCAGTAGGTACCACAGTTATGCACTTTGGCATCAACAAATGACCCATGGTTACAATAAAGCACATCCTCAGTGGTATTATGGCTTTTAGAGGTAACTAAATGAAGGTGTTTTGTCAGATATTTCTGACTGTGTATTGTTAACACGAGGTTAAAAACAGGAACAAGCTTATCTCCCTCCTTGCAGCACCAGATCCGTAGATAGATAACATGGATGCACATTCAGTGACACACAGTATATTCAAGCGGAAGGATTGCTTGACTGGTGTGTTTACTGAAAAAGCTTCAGAGCAGGGTATAGAAAACACTCAGCACTGAACATGGAAACTCCTCTCAGTGCTCTACTCTTGTTGTTTGTACCATGACAGCACCATCTGTTACTGGCTGGTGTTCAGGCAGGCCTTAACCAAAACACACAGACTGTGTTGTGTGTGACATAATAACTTCTCTTATACAACCGTGAGTTGGACCACAACCTGGCTCACACGACTTGTATGAGAATTTAGTCTTCCCAAAAGTTTCTGATAAATATAAATCATCTTAGAGATACAATTTATACTGTGTATTTAGAATCATATAATACTATATACATTTATTTTTATAATTATTAAGGCATGTTTAGAACTATTGTCACACAGGAAGTGTCCTGTATCGCTAATGTGCCCATATGTGAATCTCTGTAAATGCCTGTTTAAATATTAAATCCTAACATGCCTAATTATTGAAAAATTCAATTAACGCTGAAGAGGAGCACTGGGCTCATTTTCTGCAAATAGTTTAAATATTTGAGTGTGAAAGCTCATTCTTTACCTTGGAAACGGTATTTAGATTAAAAAAATGCCCCCCAGGTCCGCTTACTTGCTATTTTTAATTGCATCTTCCTCAGTTTCTCAGTTGACTCACTGTTAACTGAACTGTCCTCATGACGCGCGAGCAAATTTCATCCACTGAGCAAACATGGACATTGAGTGTGTATGATATTGATACTTTAGTCCTAACACTGCATTGAAATGAATGTCAACGTGACATCTAAAGCTTGACATCAGTGCTGATGTGTTGTAGTCACTGGAACAGTTGGAGCAGCTGGTGGAGAACAGGATGCTGAACAAACTGCTGAACATCATGGGGGAACAGTTCAGGCTGATTTACATTTTTGGTAACTGCCATCGCCTTAGTTCTTATTTGATTACGGCAAACCTTAAGGTTAGGATGAAGCATATATGGCTTGATTTACTCTTTGTAAACACATAGTAAATGATCATTCACTCACAAAACATCAAAGCTGTTTCCTTAGAGTTGAGTCATTTTGCTCTTTAAAGTTTATTTAAAAGAATAAATAACATAATTTAATGGCTAACGATATTATACCAGATATTATATTGAGTCCAGCAGGACTGCAGTTTCTTGTGGTTTCTTGTGAAGCCATTTGTATGTATTATCTATCATTATTTTAATGTCTGTTAGTTGTTCTGCAAGGCTCCCCACTCATGCAGATGAGTGCTGCTCATTGAGGTGATGGCTTATTGATTATTTGCTGTGAATGTCACGGCAGCAACAAAGTGAAATGTGACAATTGTGGTGGTTCAGACACTTTTCAGGTCTCCACAGTGAGTACTGATAAACAGACAAACAAAGAAACATATGAGACGGTGATAGTGACACATGCAGAAAGATCAAGATAAGCCTTTGCACTGCCACAGTGTCCTGCTGCATCACTCTGCCTGAGGATACACTTTCACACCTTTAGAGGACATCTGACAACACCTATGACGGGAAAGAAGTGATGTGACTAAAATAGACATCTGGATGTTTGTTGTGTTAGACCAGTGAATCTTTAAATGCCAAGTTGTTGAGTCACATTTTCTGATTATCTCTCATCTCTCATCTCAACAGAACTGGGCTGTTACTGATTTACTTTACCTGTGATATATTATGAAAGTGTTATAAAACAAATCTGAGGAAATTTTATTTGTCAGTCAAATGTGGTTAATCTGTTCATTTGAGCTCTGTAGATACCATGACCAAGTTATTATACCAAAATATATCCTAGGATTTATAAATTCTGAGATACACTTGCAAAATGTTCTCAGCTTTCAACCTCATCTCGTGGACTCATGAAATTTATCTGACTGACGAGGTTTTATGGAGCGCGTGAGTCACTTGATATGTAAATTGTATGTCCTAAACAATATTAATTCCTGACATTCTTGCTGTGAGTTAGATTCTGATACCGCTTTCGTGTCTGCATGCTAGACACAGTTAGCCTAGCTTAGCATAGACACTGATAGGAGTAGGAGAAAACACCTGCTGTGCTGTAGCTTGTCAATAAATTGTTGCAGCAGGTTTTTTAATTGGTTTTACATTTGTGTACAAATTAAACAAAGATAGTACATGTTTTACAATGACTGCTGGGTGTTTTTATGAGCTTGCTTTCAGTTGTTACTGTAAGCTAAACAATGCTACTTGCCTCTTAGCTCTATGCATTGCAAGGTTGAACTGTTTCCTCATGTTATTTGCTGCAAATGCAACTAAAGAAAAATATATGTCCAAGGTTTTAAAATGCACTCAAAAGATATTTACAGGCACCTGGCTAACCTAACTTGTTTTCTCTCTGAGTGGATTTAGACAACTCTCAGACTCTGACAGACTTCAGTGTCACTTTGTTATTAATCAGTCAGCCACTCAGTCAATCCACTATATAACAGGTTAACCAGGTGAGCCAGTAATTCAGCATGTCAGTCAGTCAGTAATTCAAGCAGTCGAACTGTTCCACTTCACTTACCATCACGGAATCAGTTAGTTAGTGTTCTTACATGTCACAACAAAGCACACTACGTTTTTAAATTTACTGAAGTATCATCAAATCATGTTGTAAACTGAAAACTGCCCCTTAGTCACAGCATGAATTGCCAAATCATTATTCCCTACATGCTGAAATTACTCAGTTGTATTTCATTTCTGCCTCTCCATTTTGATCTCCATTCTTTAACCACATTTCTTTCTCTCCTGTAAAACTGTGAAACTGTGGTTACTTTTTTGGTGAGCATCGTTACTGTTTTTTTTCTCCTTTCTTAGTCTGTCTTTAATGTGGAGCAGTAGCAAAATCCCCAGTCCCCTGTCTCTGTTATTACATTGCATAACAACAAGAAAGCCATATGACTAGCTCCTGCATCAGCCTCTAACACCAAAGCACTCATATGTTCTCCTAGTTTCATCCCATCTTTTATCTTTTATTTCATCCTCTTTTTACCTGTTTGCATTCATCTGCTGCCTGCCAGCCTCACTCATTCACACCCTCGGTCTCCATCTAAATGGTTATGCTCATGCTTCATTGATCTGCCACATGGCTTGATTTGGACACTTTTCAGAAGTTGGGATCCATCTAGATCCCAGTGGATGATTTTGACACTGGCAGTAAGAACAGTGGATTTTGTGTAATAGGATGCACCCCGCTTTCTGTTGCCTACTGGAGCAGAAAGCTTTTTTAAACGAGAAGCACATTGTCCCTTCCTTTTCCAACCTCATTTCTCACAGTTGTAAATATATGCTCACCTATAAGCAGCCCTGAGGGAGAGGAAGGAAGAGAGAGAGACAAACATATCACCTGACAGGAAGTGAGTCTGGATAGATCAATGGTGAAATGACAGGACAGTCTGGTGTCCTGTGTGCCCTGTGAGTCAGCAGGTAGAGCAGAAGATGACACCGCTGACTGACACATACACACAGTTAATAATCTGCTGGAGTAGACACATTAGGCATGCACAGGAACTCACACATACCTGTCACAGACTCATATGTGCATTCAAATGGATAATTAGTTTCGGTCCAACAGTACATACACACACAGAGTAGGAAGGGGAAACACACGTACTACCTGCACCCGTAACATCCTCCACCTATAATCAAATGATGTGCCATCAGGTCGCTAGTGTCAGCTCTTTATTCGTTTGCTGTTCTGTTTAAATGGCTCATTGTCCCAATCCGTCTGTGTTCAACAGTGACCAGCTGTTAAGGTGAATGTGCTCACCTCCCTCGATATAACATCAGAAACATTTTTGGTTTGTGGTCATAGCTTCACATGATGAGTGGAGAGGACAGCTCCATCCATGAGAAGGAAGTAATTACAGCGACTCAAAGAAACATAATGAAGTTTAATGTCTGATCAATATGATTAAATATTTGTTTTCTGTTTAGATTTTACTTAAAATTTAAACAAGCTAGTCTTTGAAACCATCTGAAGTACTGGTCATAGTTTTGACTCTGGCTGTATGTTTGGACTTGCTGAAATGCTGAAGAATGAATGTGGGACCGTTCAGACATCTCTCCAATAATATCACATGAGGAATGAAAGACTAAACTTTCACACAGAACTATATATTATCCAGCGCCAGCTAAATGCCCACTTTAATGGACTTTGATTAACTGTCTTAATTCAAAATATAATGATCTAGTCAAAGTATTAATGTGTAAACAAATATGAGATGAGTGTATTAGATACATTTTTTATTTGTCCTGTAGATCTTGTACACGCACATACAAACACACATGGATGCAGGTGACATGATACACAGTCCTACTCATGTTCTCACACCAGATGATTCAAACTCATTTGGAGGAGATAAAGACGAAGAGTCAAACAAATATAAAAGCTGACCTGTAAACAACTGTCACAGTTTACGTCTTTTACTGCTCCTGTAATTGTCTGTGTGCAGGGAACCTTTGCAATGAGAGATTATTACTCACATTTTACTCTTGCTTTCATTAACATATTTTCCAAACTGTTGGCTTGTTTACAACTTGTCTCATTGTCTCCCTAGCTCATTCCACAGATGATGTTGTGTTCCCAGTTTTCATCAATTCTCTTAGTGTGTACAACATCGTCATTACCAAAAATGTAATTTTTAATTATCTACAGTATTATTCGTTAGAGACAACTATTCCATGGTTTCGGAATCTCTGCAGTTTTTTATTATTATTGAGCAAATATACAGTTGTCCCACTGTAGCTTACAAATACTGTATCAGTACCAGAAAAGCATTAATTGTGTAGTTTTAATGACCTGTACACAACTGTTTGTTAGTTTGTGTTACTTTTAGTGTGTCGACAGTCAGTGACAGTTTTCAGGCAGAGTTAGGGGATCAACACTTTGTTTTTCCATGAGTGTGTGTGAATATTCAGGGTGTGTAAGTGTGAGAGAGGGAGACTAATGGCCCAGTGCCAGCAGAGGGCCTGCAGGGGGATAATTGCTCGTCAAAGCTTCTGCACGAGTCATTACCACAGATTTAACCCCTGACCTTGTTGCAGCAGGCTGACCGGAGCACTGAAGCCAATGACAGCCGTGGGTTTCATTATTGTGAGCAAGGAGACACACGCAGGCGTTGTTGGCTGTCACATCTGTCTGTGTGTGTGTTTGTGGTTTTGGCTTTTTCTGTTTCTCTGTTGGTTAACTTTGAAATGATTTGCTTAGATTATCTTCTTTCTGTGGCACGATGCAACCCTGTCTCCTACAAAAAACACATTTGTTGTGCCAAATAGCTTTTGGAAGAAGCATAATCATGGCCTGGATGTTCTCTGGCAAGTTTTTGTTTTTGTACCCAGCCAGTGTGACATATCATAGCGATGACGAGGAGATTGGGCTGAGGTGATTGGGTGTAAAACGCACAGGACTTTGAGTTGGTCTTTGCTCTTTAGCTGCTAAATGTTCCATGCTGTTCACCAACTAGTTGTTAACTTTATTCGTCTGCTGTTTGATGCTGAGCAGGTACTGTACACATATACTGTGGACAGTATATGGTCACAGTATATATTTAGTTAATTTGAGGAAATATGCAGCCCAAATACAAACAAATGCTGAAAATTAGCTTTTAAATGTTAACATTTATATTTCATGGGCATTCGTGGAAGATGCATAAAAAGTATTAGTGGCATGTACATGAATTTGGGAACGTTATTTCTGTTCCTGGGAAGTACTGGGGCGAATGCTTTGGGGTTGTATGGCAGCTGCAGAAAACATTGCATGCATAGAGGTGAGAATGAATTCTACTAAATTACAGCAGATTCTGGATGTAAATGACAGGATAAAAAGCTAAAGCAGGCCTCAGAATCCACCATAAAGAAAAACAAGCTAAAGCTTTTGGAACATCTCTCATAGTCCCCTGACTTGGCCGTCACTGAGAATCTGTGAGTTGATCTTAAACATACTGTGTGTGAAAGACGGCCTAAAAATATCTCAGAAGTATACAACGAAGGGTGGGTGAGAATTCCTAATGCCAGCACAGTAAGACTTTTAGCTGGCTATGAAAAGTGTTTGCAAGCTGTGATATCTGCCAAATGGGGGGCACTAAGTTCTGACTTAGTGGGGTACCCAAATGTGCCATCTATTTCTAACCCTACAAAAGGATTCTGCAGTTGCTCAAACATAACCATAAAAACATTGGTCATGCTGTAGTCGAAAACAGTGAATGTATTTCAGGTACATATTCAGAGTAAGTTTTCTCCCACTGTTGAAGAAAATGGGTTGTGTCTTAATTTTCATTATTTTCCGCTCACTTCCTTGTTCTTGTTTCTCCGTTTCCTGTGTGTCATTCTCAAGGTGTTTCCTGAGAACACATCTCCTCCTGCAAAACAAACACCCAGAAAAAGATGGATTTTCTTTGCACCTTTTGACAGACACGCCTGACACCATCACACATACACACTCTTCTGTCTCACATATTAAAAGTTGTTTCTCACTCATGGCTTTATCTTCAGCTTTCATGTCCGTCAACAGAGGTCCACACACACACACACACACAATAGGAGTGTGGACCATTAACCCCAATGAATTATCCTCTGTCTGACTGACAGCACCACGTGCCTCACCACTAGTCCCCTGTCACACACAGACTGAGCCTGCATGATGGATTGCACACTGGATTATGATGGATTATCATTCTGGCATTCATAGTAAAACACACAAACACTGTTTGGCCCAGCCGTAGCAACAGACTCTGACTCACAGTATCGTGGTTCACAGCAGGGTGATTTTTTTGGTTTTATTGGCTTCAGATCAGAGACGATTTAGTTTGATACTCATTATTTTGGTTGTTTAACACAAGTTATGCGTCTCACTGTGTATAGAAAAAAAAGAAACCAGTTTGAGATGTCACTGTTTGCTTCTTGATTATGACTCTAAATGTGTTGCTATGGTAACATTGTACATTCCCCTTCATGTGCTCTTCTCTCTCCAATTGTCCTTTATCTTTCCTTTTCTTGGTCAGTTCATTACAGATTGAGAAAATTAGCTCTTTATTAACCTAACTGGGTCTGAATGGGTTTTAATACTTAAAGGAAAGTGTCTCGTTTTCAGTGTAGCTCCAGCTTTCTATTCAAAATTCATTTATGCGTAAGTGAACGACTGAATGAATCCAAATATCACCATCTGTCTAAAAACAGAGGAGGTGGTGGATAATAGACTACAGGACAATTTGGCTGCAAACTGACAGCGTGTTTGTATTTGACCGCAAAACTAGAGACAGCTGTAGATGTATGATTCAAAGATGGCAACATGCAGCATACTAAGTCTTTCTGCCAGTCATATATACACACACACACACACACACACACACACACACACACACACACACACACACACATCTTCTTAACCAGATTGAGGCAGGATGAGTATAGGGTGCGTGGCCATAACCGTGACAGAGTGATTTAAAGTCACATTACACACACAGGCAGACACACATATATATTTTCTCCTCCACGAGTAGCACATTCCCACCTCTCTCATCTTCTACAGAGTGTTAGTCTGAAGTCCTTACAGCCACCTTTAGCTGCTGTCCTATAAACTTCACGCACTGCCCACTGCTACTGATAATTACTGTGTCCAAGATTTTAGGACAAGACTAGGTAAGCCAGGTTAATAGCACAGCAGTCCTCAGCACAGAGATATTCAGTTAACTATCACAAATAAATGACAGAATCGACAAAATTTTTTTATTTCTTTTTATTTAGAGTTTGGAGCCAACAATTTAATTAATTGTTGCATGAAAAAATAACATATTTGTCAGTCAACTAATTGATTGATTAATTTAATTGTTTTAGCTCATAATAGCCAATAATAATATAATCCTTTTACCTCTTTGGGGCTACATGTAATTATATATTTCTGTTTTAAATTTGCTTAGCTGTGAATGTACATTTTAACGTATACTGAGCGTGAATACATACAACAAGTGCAGCATAATACAGTTCAGATAATATAATAAGAATATGATGATAACATCGTCAAAATCCCAGATGACAGGCTGCCTTTCAGACATTCATTGACATGTTGAAACCATGTTGAGAAGCATCCAAGCTGCTCTGGAAGCTCTTTTGTTTTAACATCAAAGTCTGTTTACAGACTTTGGGGAGTTGTACTGCATATGCAAAAAAGTTGCATAAGCTCTTACCAGAGCTCTGCAGCCCGCTCTTCATCTCTGCTTAAGGCAAAGAGTGACTCAGGGATAAATTAATAACAAAAGGACATTGTGCCCAAATCATTTGTACGAATTTATGACCATTAGTAGTTGAGCCGCATTGTAAAAAATGTAGATAATAGCATTTGACAAGTAAGATGACATGAAAAAGCTGCAATTCTTTTAATATTTTTAAAGCCAGAAAAAAAAAAATCACTAAATGATGCTCAACTTTGTGACTACTGAACATGTATTTTGTTGGTTAACTTCTGCATGCTACGATTGTTTTGTTGTATACTGTGTGTCTTGTTTTGCTTGATTAGTTTGTCTGGTGCGGTTTTAGTTTGTCTATTATTAGTGTTCTGTCATTGTGATCATGTTTTTTTAATGTGACCTGTCAGGGGACTGCAGATGAAAACTGGCTTTAAGCTAGTTCTGGTACAATACAACATTTATGTTTAATACAGCACATGGTCCCTTTACAAATGAAAATGTAGTAATAGTAATAACCACAATAATAATAATAATAATAAAGGAAAATATGTAGGGAAAAATAAATTTCTGCTTTTTCTGCTGCATAAATTTGAATTATTCATTAGGAGAGCAATGCTGAATTAGTGCTGTCCTCATGTTATGTGTCACCTACACTATATTGCCAAAAGTATTGGGACACTTGCCTTTACACACACACAAACTTTAATGGCTTCAGCTTTTCTGGTAAGGCTGTCCACAAGTGTGTTTATGGAAACACTTAAACCGTTAAACAAATGCAGAGCATTTGTGAGGTTGGAGGAGAAGGCCTGGCTTGCAGTCTCCACTCTAATTCATCCCAAAGGTGTTCTATCAAGCTGAAGTCAGGGCTCTGTGCAGGTTGGTCAAGTTTACTGCACACCAAACATCACTCATCCATGTCTTTATGGACGTTGGTTTGTGCACTGGATTCTTTGATTTGGAGGGGTGTCCCAATATTTTTGGCAGTATAGTGTCTCAGTGTATACACTGTTGATGTATTCAGTGGAAGCCAGAGAGGCTAGTATGCAAGTGTCAAGATGCTGTGCTGAGTACATAGTATAATTCTTACTCTGTCATCTCTGAAAAAATTGTCTGCGCTCTTTCCACCACACTCTCTATGTCTAACGTTCTTCCGCTTTTGGTTCTTTGAGCTCTAGTAAATTACAGACAGCTGCAGAAGTCAGAAAAACAGGTTGAGGGAAGGCGAGAACACCTCATCACAAAATAACAGCATACACTGGAATAAAACAGATACAAAACAGTGCTGGAGCATCTACAGATGGATGTTTCTATCCCCCTGTCCCCCATGCTGTGTGTACCGTATGTGCCCCTCATCGCTTTAGCAGGAATACAAGTACTGGGACACTAAATGTGACCTTTACTGCTGATAAATATGTGGCTGACTGCTAGAGTATAGACTAAAGAGCAGCTCTCCTGTTTAACGTTTTTACAGTACAAATTATTTGGGCATGATGCTTTTTGCAGCTTACTGCAAGGGACTTCTGGCTTTATAGGAAGATGAGGTTGCTTTGCCTTAGTAGATTTTCATTCTGTTACTGTCTTTAATAGTAATAGTTGACTCTATAATCCTTAAATCTGCAGGTAGAGAGGAAGAGTTTTCTTGACTTCACACATTTTAATTATTTATTATTGAGAGAGAGTCAGTTTAGAACAAGGAGAAAACGTAATGAGAGTAAAGCAGGATATGAGGAACAGCTGAAGAAATGAAGGAGACAAGTATGAATGGTGAGGTATCAAAAGATGGTGAAACGGTTTAATGAGACTGAGAATAATAAGCATCAGAGGGAAAAGTCACAGAAATGAGGCAGGTAAGATTAAATTACTTTCCCTGTAATGTGTGGTTTGCAACATTACACACTCCACCTAAAAGTGAATCACTGCCATTTGACGATTTGCTGGTAGATCTGCTGGTGATGAATCATGAATCAAAAGCTAAGAATATGTTCTGGAGTGAAGCTTGCCGAGTGTATGCTCAAGTGACTCAGCTTTTGATTGAGAAAGAGCAGCATTGAAAATGTGGATTTGAGAGACCACAGGTTAAGGAGCAAATGAAGTGAAAGATGATTAGAGTCAGGTTCAAGAGTATAACTATGAGAGAAGAAAGTACAGCACCAAAAGGGAATCAGACTCTTTGGTCTTCCAGTCTCCTTACTTTCTTGTCTTTTTTTCCTCCTTCACCCTTCCCCCTTCTCCTCTGTCCATCTTCTTCTAAGAGCTGTAGCAAAGGATGGTGTTAAACCACTTCTAGCTCTGCATCCAAAGCTAATGCATTTCCCTTAAATATTTCAATACACTTCTTCTCTGTTCTGCAAGGTTGAGTAGAAACTCTCCCTCAGCTGGCGCCCACAGAGGCGCACTGCCACTGACAAAATCCTGCCAGGGGTTTGATGTCTCAGAGTGCTAGAAACAACTGCTGAAGGAAAGAGGGAGAGATAAGGAAGGATGTAGGAGGACTGCAAGATGGCGATATAGATTATCGATCAAGGTGTTATTTGAGATGCATCAAATAACCAGTGTGTGTTGTGTGTGAGATTGCGTTTTTATTTTTATGTGTGTCCTATGATTTATGCACTTCCTGCACAGATGTAGCACAGCGTGCTGGCTGATGCAACGTGGAGCAAACTCGTAATGTTTGTCAGATGTGGTTCTGCTCTGCAAAATCCACTCTGACAGGCACTCCACTGAAGCACACGCACCGACAGGAAAGGCCTGTGAGCTAACCCAATCCACGCATGAGATAGCACCTGAAAAATCCACTTCCCACTTTATGAGCTGTTATGTAAGACAGTAACTATTGTATTTTTCTGTGTGTGTGTGTGTGTGTGTGTAATTCTCCTTGAAACTGTTCAAAGACACATCCAGCAGAGGCAACAGAAGCAGGAGTGATTGAAGCCTTTATGGTTCAATAATTTCACTCCTTCATTATGATCTATACCTGTCCTCTCTGGTCCTTTTCTTCCCCTCCATCTGTCCCTCCATTCCACCATCTTGCCATTGTATTTCATGGCAGCCGCCGTCGTGAGGCAGGACCTAGAGGAAATTAAAAATCTTTGTTGCTTTGTGGTTTTCCCTTGTGGGTGGGAGGATGTCAATAAAGTGTTGTATTATGACTTGACACATAGACATACTGTACCCAAGATAAAAAAGTGTACACACTTACACCCACACATACTATACAAAAGGCTATACATTTACTTAGGGTGACAAATAAGCACACAGACAAATAGACACAGTATATTCATTAACTTCTGGTTTGCTGTGTGGAGTGGGTGTGCCAGCTATCACCTGTTTGGCATTCACTGAGTCTAAAGTATAGCAAAGATAAATATTGATGTCCCTTTTTGCTCTCATGTGTGTTCTAGTTGCAGAACCAGTAACAGGAAAAGCCTCATCCTGACCAGTACCTCCCCCACCCTGCCACGGCCTCACTCTCCACTGCCTGGACACATAGGTCAGTATATAGAAGTTGTAGATTAAATACTACTGTACTAAATTACACAGTACTCACGCTCATTATAATGATTATTTTAGTTGACAATATACGTAGCTGTGTTTACTTAAAAACTGCCAAGCATTTCCATCATGTACGTTTTCAGTACATGCACATTTCAATAATTTCCAAAACAAGTCCACATCAGTCAGAAATACTGACCATCACTGTGAACAGCTCTCCAGCAGGTGCTGATTCATCTCAGCCCTCAGCAGAGTCTGAATCTGAGGTGAAATCAAATCATTATAAATAGAAATGTTTTGGCACCAGATCACCAAGAATTAGATTTTCAGTTAATGTGAAACTGATGTTTAACTATTTAAAACTGCACAACTGGATCATGTATAAACTTACACTATGAGTGTACAGTAGGTGTCACAGTGAATATACACAGAGTTAATGTTTTTCTTACAACCATAGTGTTTTTTTATGTAAATCACTGAAAGTCCTCCCATGTCCTCCATGTCATATTGCCTCAAGATCTGCTAATAAGAATGTAATATCTCCTTCAAACCGACTATATTTTCTATCATATTAAAAGACCTGCATCGTTACCTAAGGTAACTTTCCCTTACTTCCTTCAGCCCAGTGACAACAAAGTTCATATTTTGTGTTCTCTTCTGTCCATGTGTATTTCAATAGGAAGTAGCCCGTTGGACAGCCCACGCAATTTCTCACCAAGTGGACCTGCCCACTTTTCCTTCGCCTCTTCTCGAAGGTTGGCATCCCTCCTTTATTCACATGATAAGTCACACAAGGACCGTGCAAAGAAGTCAAGTGAAGCTGCTTATAGGGTTACTTTTATAAACACAGTGAAACTCTTCAAAGACTGATCCACTCACACACACATTCAAAATGAAACTGCATGCCCTGTCTTTGTCCTGCACGGCTCCCATTGAGGGTCGGTGTGACAGCAGGCCGAGATGAATGAGGCACAATGGCAGGACTTTGCCCAAACGTGTATCCCTCATCACTCAATAAGAGGAAGTGTAAGACTTGGGGATGGCTGGAGAAAGCCTGAGGGAAGAGAGGAATAAAGGGAGCAAAAGAGTAATTGGGTAGATTGAAAGGAGGGAAAGGTGGTGGAATTGCTTTTACAATAACTGCCGACTGTTGTTTGCAGAGACTAAAATAGAAACTGATATTGCAGTTCTGAAAGTGAAAGAAATTCTTAAGATATGTTCTCCTTTCTTTCTACTTCTATTTTTCTTTTTTTTTTCTCAGGGCTGATGGTCGTAGATGGTCCTTGGCTTCTCTGCCCTCCTCAGGATATGGCACCAATACACCCAGTTCAACGGTGAGTTTAAGAGGAAGAAAGCCCCACACTCATAGTTGTTATGCAATTATCTAATTTATAATAAGTCTATCAGCTGCTTTACCTGCTTCTCTCAGACAAACGACAATTCAGAGTCATCAACCATGTGATTTCCTCAAATATCTATGGTACAGATTTCCAACGTGGTAACATTGTTTTGTTAAAGATTTATATACGCCACTGTGTGAACTCATTGGAATCACTTTCAAAACTAAGTTTTTTTATTATTTATTTATTTATATTGTTTTCATTTTATATAAGATCTTACTGTGGCATAAAACACTGAGTTATGGGCTCATCATCACTAAATGGAACCTGAAACTGAAACACACAGTTTAACCGTGCTTACTGTGGATCGGTTAAATCCCGTCTGAGACCCCATTCCTTCAGTTAACGGTGCCCTGCATTACGGCATGGCATTTAGAGTATAAACCCAGTAGGCTTCATTTTGTATCAGTAGTCTTTCCGGAGTACCACGTCTTTGTGGAGAACAATGTTCTTTACCACCATTCATACCCAAGCAACACCTGCAACATCATTATGTCCACTGTCGTTCCAGTGGTATAGTGGGTTGGTCTTTAACTGCAAGGTTGATAGCTTTATATTAGTTTTGGTCCAAAACATTAGCATACATCAGGAAAAGAGATGTTTTAAGATGTTACTGGAGTACCGTGTATTATTACTGCAGCAGCCACTGCACATTGTCCTCTCAAATTTAGAGTTAGAGCTGACTAAGTGTGTCCTTGTAATACAAAACTTGTAGCTATCACACTGCACACAAGAGTCTCCTGAAAAGTCCCTGAATGAAAATGTGATGCTTCCGTTGACATTTGTACTGGTTTCAAAGAGAAACTCCTTTATGTCTCTTTTCTGTGTAGCGTGACAAGTGAAAACTCTTACACATTCTTTCATTTCCAGTTTTACTCGAGAAATCAGATGTGCCTTTTATTCTCACTAACTGCATTGCTGCATAAGTCATGGCATCAGCTCATAAAACTATTTTACATTTTTCATCCTTTGCTAAATTGATGAGGTGGGTTTTGGATAAATTCATGAATATTTATTCCGCTCAAAGAATTTATTTGCATCTGTTTTCATGCATAAAATCAGCGTGTGCTGTGCTGCCTATAAATTCATGCTCTAAAGTTGCATGTTCTACTTTTGTTTCACTTCGCTTTGAAATAATTAGACGACACACTAGAAGCTAAACGCCATGCATGGACTAACACACACACACACACACACACACACACACACACACACACACACACACACACACACACACACACACACA
>JAUYWH010000001.1:13511758-13547901 GCA_034779795.1 Ctenopoma multispine
CTTCTCTTCTCTTCTCTTCTCTTCTCTTCTCTTCTCTTCTCTTCTCTTCTCTTCTCTTCTCTTCTCTTCTCTTCTCGATTACAGCATTCTTGCATTTGTTGTTTTTGATGTCCTCTTCTTCATCGCGGGGTAACAACGGTATTGTTGTGGCAGCTGCAGCAAAGGATTTTACACAAAATCTAACAAAGAGCAGTTCACATTTGAACCGTCTCTCTTTCATGTCTCTGTCTAGTCATCCAGCTCATCCCAGGAGCGTCTGCACCAGCTGCCCTTCCAGCCAACCATGGATGAGTTGCACTTCCTGTCCAAGCACTTCGGCAGCACGGAGAGCATCACGGATGATGACGGAGGCCGACGTTCGCCGCACGTCCGCCCTCGTTCTAGGAGCCTCAGGTGAGAACATAGAAAGTTAGGGCTAATTCATTTAGGGATTTGTTCTGACTGGAGGATCTGTCCCTCAGTTTGAGTCAGCAGAAATGCTCCCATGTACACCCAGCAATGCTGTGTTGTTTTTAATGTACAAAACATTAATCATTCATTATTTAAACCATCATTTGTTTCAGACCTGAATTAGTGATACAGAATAATAGTTAATTATTTAAAAAGATACCAACATTGTTCAAAGTCTCTTTTACATAATTTGTAGAAATTGATATGAACAGAAATAACCAATATTCAAAATGTCAAGCTGTTATGAAATTATATTCACCATAAGTTATTTAGAAGCAAGACTTTATGCTGCTTGTATAATTCACCTCCATGTGTCAGTGCTTCATACTCTGCAGCTGCCATTTAGTGAGAAGAGAGATACATTTTCATCACAGATAAAACATGGAAGCTATTTTCCTGTGATTTCTAACCAAGCCTAATTAAAATAACAGAATTTCTGCTTATGTAATTCTAAGTATATTATTTATTTTAGATGTCTCATCTTCCAGATGTGTGTTTAATGTTACTAAAGTCTACCTTAAATGTTGTTAGTTATACTGTATATAAAAGTGGTGGAAATCATTCATGTCACCACCAGCAACATGAATACTTGAAATAAATAGCCATTGTGTAAAAGTATTGTATATTTGGTCATGAAATGTGATCTGATCTTTGACCAAAGTCACAAATATCAACATCAATAAAATTTTTCTAAGCTGATAAAAACAATCAATCATGATCTTTCCTCCCTTTATTGAACATACCCATTAAACACACAGAGTGGTAGTGGAAAAAGTAAGTGAAAGAGTGTTTTAATACCTGACTGAACCACATCACCCATCCTTTCCTTGTAGTATATTTTAATTGAATATAGGTTGAAAATGATTTGCAAATTGGTTTTACACAATGTACCAGCTCCATTGGAATTGGGGTTGTTTTATTAAAACCATAGCACTCTATTATTAGCTGATCTTATTTTCTGTGGGTAAAAATATGCACCTGAATTCTTACTGAGTAGAGATAGAAAGTAGCACAAAATGGAAATACTCAGGTAAAGTACAAGTACCTCAGATTTCTAGCACAGTATTTGAGTAAATGTATTTTACTGTTATAATATCAGTATCCGTCCACCCTTGAGTGCTTTGAGTCTCGGAGTGCAGCAGTTTCTCTATTAGCAGAAGTCTCTAGTGTGCACTGCCTACAACCACACCTATTATAGCCTCCACTCTGGATACAACAGGCTCAGCTACATACGACACACCACTAATTATCAGTTTCCAGTTTTCATATTAAGCACCTCCATTGCAACTGGATGAGATAATGTAATATACTGAGCCTCCAGTATTCAAAATGCCTTTATTGTATATGTTGACATTCCTCATGACCATTTATATCACATCTCACTGTGAAGCTAAACTGTAATGTGTTTGCCCGTAAGACATTTCTTCAGTATCAGATTTTCTTTTGTGAGTGTCTAATTCAGCATAGGATGAGGAGCTTTTTGTGCTTTTTCTCCACGTTGATTTCGCCTTTCCTTATATTTGCGCATGCAGGAAGATACCTGATCCATTAGAGAACTAGAATATACTAAAACAGAATCTCAATTATCAAAATATACGTAGATGATGGACATGAATGGAAACTTTCTTCTTTCAAGTGAGAAATACAGAATTTCATCTCCCATGTCTCACTGACTGCCTCCTCACACTCTCTGTTTTCTTCAGTCTTTGATTTTCTCAGTCTGTGCTGTGTTTTACAATCCTGCTCTCTGTGTTTGTCTCTCTGCAGCCCAGGGCGCTCTCCATCCTGTTATGACAATGAAATAGTGATGATGAACCATGTCTACAAGGAGCGCTTCCCCAAGGTCAGACTCACACAAACAAACACGCAAGTGTAAACTGCGCAGCCACACATACATACACAAATAATATGCATGTAGGGAATGAACACTTCTTTAGCTACACATTAATTACAATTACATATATTTATTTACATTTAGATTTTTACAGAGTTATTGTTTATTACTTACTTAAATCTGATGATATGAGCGTGGTTATGTATCCAGAACAAACTAATAAACAAGCTGCATTCTCTCGAACATATTAATACATATATTAAAGCCAGATATTCTTTGTTTACTGTTTAAGGAAACTCAAGGACAATGTGTTTTGTGTTAGCTGTAATAGGATAGTAGAAGCAGTAGAGTAACAAAAAAAAAATCAAACATTAGGTTTGTCATGACCTGTTGAATTCATGACAACATGTTAGTACAAATACTTCTTCAGTAACTAGATCTTACATTTGTTGTAACGTGTGCAGGTTTCTGCAACATTGCAACATCACAAAGGAGTGTTGACGCGTGTTTTGTGGTAGGGCGAAAGTAAAGAGGGGACAAGTAGATCAGTTTTTGCTATAGTAAAACACCACATCAAGAAAACAGGTGCCAGTGCTGCTTGGGCTTAGTGGACTAGCATCAGGGAATCTGGTATAAGATACAGATACAGTACTGCAGGAAGCTGTTGCAGTGTGCAGTGTGCAGTCTTCAAAGCCTGGATCCTTCTGTATGTCTTCCACTGGGATCTTGGGATTGTGCAGTCTCAGGTTATTCTTGTGCCTGCACATTATATGTTGCAAAACATAATCTTCTAAAATCACTCTAATAGTGTGGTATACATCCAGTGATGGTGCTGATATGTCTATTAATAAGGTAGTGCACACACTAAAAGCAACATTTAATCACACTAAAAATATCATTCAGAATTAATTGTTAGATTTCTGTTTTTTATACCAGTTTTGGGATTTTAGAGACTTTTTCACGCACACTTACACTGTACCGAACTTGTAGCGCTGTACTTCAAGGTTTACTATCCCCTCTCTAACATAAAGACAGCTTTCAGCCAGTGGGCTGCTGCTGATATGTTGCTTGTTGCACCATTCTTGTTAACCTTCTGACACTGCAGTGTGTGAAGACTCTTTAAGGTCAGCAATGACTGAGAGGCTAGACCAGACCTGTCAGTGGTCATAAGCACAAAATAAATTGGATCATATCTTCCATTGTGTAATCAAACTTTAGCCCAGACCTGTCTGTTTGTGTTACATACTGGGACATGACTCAGTGTCTGAAAAAGAATAAGTGTATGCCAGATAATGGATGTCACTTAGCAGCCAGGGATCTGCAAACACCTGTGTGTACTCACACAGACACAGACCACTCATTCAGTGGTGAGGCTTAGTGATGCACTATGAATGCCCACATACATTCCCACATACTACTGCAGTTTACCAGGATTGTGAATGGAGTTCCAGAAATGATTCAACTTTATTTTTATTTATTTGATGATGTATTCTCACAGTCATTATGAGGAGAATCATAACCAGTTTCATACTTTCAACATGTTCCTCAGAAAAATTGTTTAATGGACACTACACATGGGAGTGATTCCTGCCACAGTATAGAAGAATTCTCCGTGAAATAAACAGAGAACAATCTTTGTCTAGATTGTTTCTCGTAAAAAGTTTGTTTAACATCAGTATTACATTTGGTCAATTTATTATACTTGTACCTAAATGCAGGTATTAAGAAATAATGACTTCTTGTCTCAAATTTGAAACATTTCTTTTTCAGACGTTCACACAGACATGGTTTGCTCCCATGTGGGAAAATGTCATTTTACATGGATCTAATTATACCAATTAAAACAAAGATTTTTTGATTGCTGTTGTCTTCTGTCTTAAGTTTTATCTTTACATGTAATTTAAGACATTTAGACGGGTGGCTGTGTATCAGATGAAAGAGTGGGTTGGTGGTTCTATACCAATTATGGTTCGTATTTGGACAAGTGGGTTGCCACAGTTTTGAAGTGCTTTGTCCATTAAAAGCATGATATACAGTCAGTCTACATTTTTTTTACATTACACTTACTGTATTTCTTATTAAGGCTAAATGATACTGAAGTCTTATCTTGGGTGTTGCTCCATATCCCCCCTAAGGCAGGGTTTAGGAGAACAAGTTCAGACTTCAGTACACTTAATTTAGGAATGTGATTACCTCTCAGGAGATAAAGGAAAGACACTTGTGGGTGGCACAGATTTTCTGATGTGACATTTTTTCTTGCACACTATGATGCCTGTGGCTTGCAATGGACACAAAAGAAGTTGTCATGGTAGTACTACCAGCTAGGATGTGGTAACCGTAGAAGAATATGTGATAAAATCCCTGCAGATCTGACACATTAATGCTGAGAAATAGGACAGTAACATACAATAATCCTGATAAAAACACCAAATATGTGCTCATGGAAACTTCTCTGGCACGTGAGCATCCACAGAGAAGAAAATACATGTGTTCATACATCACTGACGGGTGTTACTCTTTAGTGATCCATAAACAAGTTCAAACTTCTTCAAACCTCTCTCATATTAGAAGCCTGTGATACGTCATTACATTTTTTTCTCAGAATCAGTTTAACAATATAGCACACTGACTGTTTACCACTTTCTCATCTTTAATTAGGCTACTGCTCAGATGGAGGAGAGGCTGGCAGAGTTCATCCAGAGCTACTCCCCAGAGAGTGTTCTGCCACTGGCCGATGGGGTCCTGAGCTTCATCCACCACCAGATAGCTGAGATGTCCAGAGACTGCCTGACCAAATCACGGGAGGGTCTCATTACCAGCGTCTACTTCTGTGAACTGCAGGAGAACCTGGAGAAGCTTCTGCATGATGTGAGAGATAACTCGTGGAGATGGAGAAAAGCATTCAGTGATGTCTGCTGCATCAGTTCAAACACAAATCTGTCTCTTTCTTCATCAGGCTTACGAGCGCTCAGAGAGTCCGGAGCTCACTTTTGTCATTGAGCTTGTCAAAAAGCTCTTCATCATCATATCTCGTCCCGCCAGACTCCTTGAATGTTTGGTAAGTTTAGCGCTACTAATGGTTCGAAGGTCCACAGTTGTTCAAAGATATTCAACACACCAAATGACCAAATGAGCATTTATTGACAAGACCATTCTCTGACAGCGTTTTATGTTCTCCCATTCTCTGTATGTTCTCTGTCATTTGTTGAGAGAGACTTCTGTCCTCCCACATGGAGATTGAGGGTCGACCTCTTTATGCTGAAATGGCTTTAAAAAATGAACAGAAATGGGGCAGGTTATCTACTGTGTATTCAGTATGAAGTGATGAAATGCATGTTTGTGTCACTGAATGCATCCAAATAATGGACATGCACCAAAAGCACCAAAAGTATGATAAGAAATATGAATGGTATAGAAACAGATTGATCTTACATTTGTGGAGTTGAGATTACTTGCATGAGGAGAGCTGCTCAGCACAGATCAGTGAATCTGAAAGGTCTTTGCTACAGTCTGATCAATAACTTTAATGACGTCATCGGGGTATTTTGGCTCAGTCATGAGGATAAAATATAGGATAGGATAAACGCTGTGCACCATTTATGGAGGTAAGAATAAAGGCTGGAAGGGAGGGGGTGTTGAAAGATCCCTTTTTGGACCCATACTAAAAGTCAGACGTTAGGATATTTGGACCTCTCTTGCTTCCATATCATTGTTTTAATGTGCTTCGTGTGAGTCCCCCCACTAAAACCCCAGCATTGTTAGTTGGCTTCCTGGTTCCCCTCTAATTCCTGGCCACATGTTGATGTGTCCCCGGACAAGACACTGAACCCCAAATCCATCAGTCACCTGATGTGGAAACACATTACCAGAAACATTTTTTACCTTGTTTCTGCACTTCTGTTCCATATTTGCTATTCAGAAATGGCTGAGATTGTTGAGTAGATGTAGTTTCACCTTCAGCATTCTTAATACATGAAATATGAATATATGAGTGCACTGGATTATGCAGTAGAGGTCAAAGTTTTGTTTAAGCTTTGTCATTCTGCACGTCTCTGGAGCAGCAGAGTATAAGCATATTCGCCGGAGGATATTTTTCTAACTTAACTTTAAAAGTTGTAAAATATTCTTTCCATCATTACTACTCATTGATCTACTCAGGAGCACATAAAAATCAGCAGGGAGACAGAAATGTGTCCTTGGCATTTTGATCCATACAGAACACGATTCACCTCAGTTTACTTAGTAATAATAAAACTATACTGTATACACAGGAGGCTAAGCCACACCTGGAAATCAGCTAGCTGATTGATGGTACCCCATATTCGTCACTGGTGTGGTCCCTCCTCCAACACCCGCGGCTCATCTTTCAGTTGCCAGGGCAACTGTCAGAAGAGGTCGATAGGGTCAGGCAGGATGTGGAGGGGACTTGGGCGAGAGAGAAGAAGACATAAACAGAGATAAAATGTCCACGAGTTCATTTAGCATTCAAGTCAGTTGTGAGGTCTGATCTGGTGAAAATGTCACAGAGTCAGTAGGCTGTTAGCTGCACGAATATTATCCTCGAGCAGAGCAAGATATCAGGGACAGGTTAATCCCCCTTTCCGCTTTCCGTACTTTAGTAGATATGAGAGAGCAAGGGAGGAAGGAAATGATCCTGGCTGCCCCAGGCTGTGCTTTCTAATCAAAATGTTATTTCACCAACACAAAAAAAACTGAATCCCACAGGACACCACAAAAGGCTGTTTCATTGGAAAAAGGGATGTTTTCAAGAAAGCAATTTTAACTTGGAAGGTGTATTAACACTGGCTGTATTTGTCTGACAGCCCCATAGCACTGTTTGGTCATAAATGTGCAGCAGGTTGAAGTAAATTCTTATATTGGGGATTATAATTTTTGAACCTTTTCAAATTACTCAAAGATGTTTATGTGGTTGCGACTTATGTCATCATTTTATTAGCTATCATCCCGTTACCTTGTCACTGCTAACTGGGAAATTTAGCAGCTGGACATCTTTATTGTTAGGTCAAAACTTTTCAAAAAAGTAGCTTTATCGCTCAGACTGAGAAGAAGTCCAGTAGAGAGATAACTTCACCTGGATAACCGAGGATTTTCATTTTAGTAATCATGCATCAGTACCTGGCTGTAGTGCCAATACTGTTGTAATATACTGCAGTAGATATTCTTTTAATATGGTACCAATATTAGGACATTTTGTTCCAGAGTTTAGCAGTTATTAGTGATTATACATAAAGGATGTGAAAATGAAAGCTGGTGAGTGTAGAGGAGGTTTCATTTTGTCATGTAAATAGTTGCTGTTTTTCTTTAAGTCTTTTACAATATCTTTGGTTTTGGTGTTAATCTGAAAAACGAGCAGTTTGAAGAACGATAGGAAGATGGGATGGCCATTTCTCTCTAGAGGCAAATGTTTCTTGTTTGTAATCCCACACATCAAACACGCCAGTGGTAGAAAAAGTTACATTTTTGTGTTTCTGATGTTGACAGGAACAGATAATAGCTTATTCACTTCTAGACGTGATGTGACTAGTCTTCAAATAAACTAAAAAATGTTAAGAATTGGTAATTGTGGACTTTTTTTTGCTATGTCTTAAATTAACAGGCTTTCTTTGGCATTATCTTTCCTCCAATGACAGGAGTTCAACCCAGAGGAGTTTTACCATCTGCTGGAGGCAGCGGAGGATCATGCCAAGGAGGGACAACTGATGAAGGCAGACATCCCTCGATATATCATCAGCCAGTTGGGGCTGACCAGAGACCCACTCGAGGGTAAGAGATTAAGAATAAATAAATAAAATAGATATTCAGCACATTTATCCACTCCAAGTCAAATGATCACTGCAGATAGAAAAAAATATTGGCCACTATTGTTGTGTATGCAGTGAGTATTGAGTTGGAGCCAGGAGGAGCTTAGCAGAAAGCAGTGGAAAAACAGGCAGCTGATTCTATCAAAAGTGGAAAAAAATATGACCACCAACACCTTTACATGTGTGAAACAAACAGTACAAGTTTTGGTTTTAGGTTCTTATATGTAACTATTTCATGGTGAGGTACGCACACTTTATTTCACACAGTTTCACAGTGAGGATTCTAAGCAGCTAGCGTAATAAACTGTTGTAGTAGTAGTCTGATCCTGTGGCTCTGTCTAAAACTAGTTGTTTTCAGAAGTAGTCAGTGGATTTCATTCACATTCCCCCCCTGGCTCCATGAGATTATTCTTTTCATCAGAATTTCAGCAAAAAGGAGAATAAGCTTGTTTCTCAAAAGGTCAAACTTTTACTTTAACCACAGGCTGAAAAGTCACAGTAGAAAAGGTGCATGTAAAGGTGTAAAGCTGTATGCAGGTGTTAACCTTTTCATCTCTGAATATACAAAGATAATAGGGGTTATAAAGTACAACAGTTTTCTTAATGTTGCTTTATAAATATGTTTTGCAACACTGACACACTCCTCTGTTAATTTAAAAATCTGTGGACATACATACAAAATAAATATTAAAAATGACATCTGGGAGTTTAGTTAGTGTGTCAGATGTTGACAACAGGTGCTTTAAGCTACTGAACAGCTTTACAGTGTGTATTTATTGAGGAGTACAGTCTGGATCATTTGCTGAATGGTGGTGCAGTAATGTCTTTCATTAATCATCGAGGTTCAAACTCAGCCGCCGAACTCAAAGTTCTCAATCACATCTGCTCAGCCGCCTAATTCATCAGGAGCTGTTCATCAGCTGATGGGTTAAATGGTCTGGAAGGACTCTTCACAATAAACTGCTGCAGTTTTATTTGTGAATTCATGAGAAATGTGGGGCTGTTAGGTCTTTCTCAGTTAATTTCTGCAAAGAATGTGCCACTTGATAACTTGATCTTGCACTTGCACTAGCACCTACATCGTTGTGCAGAGACACAAATGCACACCCACGTAGCTGCTTGCTCATCCACACTTTCACATTCTATTTTCTCATCTTGCTTCCCCGTAGAACCTGTTGACAAGATCGTTTGTTTTCAGCATCAAACTGACATAATATACAGTTCTCAGCTCAGTGACTTTTATTTTACATGAACTTTTCCACAGATTCGTCTTTGTAAATGGCTAGCAAAGTTAATCATCTTTCAATTAGTTCCCTGCTTCGACATAACAGACGTTTTATCAGTGTATTCTAGCAGCTGTCATATACAGCTCAAGAAGACTGAAAATTAGCTTCTCAGAGAGAGGAAGTAAGTGAGGGAGGGAGAGCTGATAGGGACAAGAAGATTTAATAGGAAGAAGCTATTTTAATTCTCTTGAAATTTGAATAGTTGTTTTTTTAGATGTCTGAGCATCTGCAATTTTTTTCTGTTCACAGCAGCATGGGAGGCCCAGTGTTTAAGCATGAAAAATGCCTCTCTTCGTTTGACATTGCCTTTGGTTGCTAACTAACATGTTTCTCAACAGAAATTGTGAGCCTTGACAGCTATGATAGTGAGGGTCCTCACACTCCGGAGACAGATGACTCAGCAGAGGTGAGGATCAAACAAACACACAAACATGTCTGCATGTCTTCACATATTAAAGCTACAGTACATATGCACACATCACCTTTTACTCACATGCAAATAATGGCATTTAAGCTTTTTTTTATTTGTTGATTTAAATTAAGAGTTTTAAATAGTGAATTCATCACCAGGGAAAAGGGAGAGTCATGAAGCCACCAAGTGAAGAAGACTTTCAGACCATCAAACTGATCAGCAATGGAGCTTATGGGTAAGAAATGCATTGAAACCGGGCAGTGGAGTGGTGGTTATCACCATTACGTCACAGCTTGAAAGACATGGGGTTTGCATCCACCAGATGGCCGGGTGCCCTTCTGTGTGGAGTTTGCATGTTCTCCCTGAGCCTGCTTGTGTTTTGTCCGGGTACTCCCACAGTCCAAAGACATGCAGTGAGGTTAATTGATGACTCTAAATTGCCCATGTGAAGGATCCTTCACAAAAAACAAACAAACCCATTCATGTTATTACAGTATATCATGTTTAAAACAGTAAAACAAGTATTTGTTCTTTAGCTATCTCTGTCACAAATGAGCAAGAAATTCAAATTTAAAACACATTTAAATTAGAATTGTGTAGCCGTATTTTTAAAGTTAAGACTGTAATGTAGGATTTCTTCTCATATTTGTTATGTTTGGTTATATAATATTGTCTTGGGATGGATCATACTGTATATTTAGCAAGACTAATATAGACACTAAAAGCTGTGCTGTGTTGGAAAATAAATAAAACCCCAACATGCTCCAACAGTGGAATACCAGAGGGATTTGGAGGGACAAATTTTAAAAACATGCCATGTACTGAGAAGCTGGTCTGTTTAATTTTTCTAAAGCCAGTGACATAAACTTAAAAAAATATTCTACAGTAATCAGCCAGTAGAACAAGAGTAACACCTGGTCTCCACTTTTTGCATCAGCACACGTTTATCTGAAAGAAATTTTTTTTCTAGATCAAAAAGGAGAGCTTTACAACTGTTACGCCTGCACTACTTCTCTCTTTGTATATACAGTGTGTAGATGAAGAAAGAGCATATTTCTGAGGTAGTTTTCAAAAAGAATATTCAGAACCAGCTTGGGCTTTTGACATTTTGTGCCAGTGGATTGTGAATCTTTATGTCCATTCAGCCATATGTGAGCCATTCTGTGTTAATGTCTGAAAGCAGATGGAATATTCCTTTTATTTTAGATTCTTTCATGCCAAACTAACACCACTAATCTCTAACCGTCTTTCCAGTGCTGTGTACTTGGTGCGGCACAGGGAGACACGTCAGCGTTTTGCCATGAAGAAGATCAACAAGCAGAATCTGATCCTGAGGAACCAGATCCAGCAGGCGTTTGTGGAACGAGACATCCTCACCTTTGCAGAGAACCCCTTTGTTGTCTCCATGTTCTGCTCCTTTGAAACACGCCGACACCTGTGCATGGTCATGGAATACGTTGAGGGTGAGGGAGATAGGTTTGGTCTTGCTGGGACATTGTTTTCAGGATAATTGATGGGGTCTCTCTGAATGGCTTAGTGACTTAATGTGTCGCTGCACTGTTTGGCCTTGCTTGCGCTGTGTTAGGTGGAAATGTTAGATCAGATTTCTTTAAAATAATGCTTTGCCAGCTTTTTTTCTCTAGCCATTTCCTGATGCTGCACTTGTCAAACATCCATAAGATCAGGACCCAGTTTGTTTTCTTTGAATGCTGTGGCCCTCACCTTTCCAATCCTACTCCAACTACCTTAGAGTTTAAACTCATTCAACATTTTCACTATTATTCAATAAATACAGTTTATTTCATTTTGGATAAAAGTGAAATTTTAACAACTGACTACAAATGATGGTCTGATCTTGTTATCTCTTTGAAATTATATACATAGACAGATACAGGAAAATTAAAGTTGCAACATAATCACTCACTTACATTTCAATTAGTGCAGATGAGCCTCTTACAGACAGACAAGATCAGTTGATTCACTGGAGGGCAGCTCAGGATGGTGCTGTGATTCTGGCTGCAGCGGTTAATGTGTTTGCTATTGGTGCACAGACACACTGAGGCATGAAGGGTAGGGTCGATTCACTCTCGCTGTGTGTTCTGTGTTTGCAGGTGGTGACTGTGCCACTTTGTTAAAGAACATTGGGGCTCTGCCTGTTGAACTTGCAAGGATGTACTTTGCTGAGACAGTTTTAGCCCTGGAGTACCTGCACAACTATGGTATTGTCCACCGAGACCTCAAACCTGACAAGTGAGTGTCTAAAGACGCACTAATCAATATTTTTATAAATTAACAACTAAATATAATGTCTTGTTGTAGAATTTTCCAGCCATTTGAGTGCAGTTACCTTATTATTAAATGATTTGTATTGTACTTTTATCCAGTTGCTTATATACTGTGTTACTAATGAATCAATCATTTTCTAATCTAATACATGTGGAGTCAAATGTTCTGCTGCCCTGCACAGACAAATAAAGAACAGTTCCGACTTTTATTCTTATCTCCAAACCCTGAAGCCACTATGGCCCTGATATTAGACCAATGTAATGTGGTGAGTGAGAGCACATAATCAGTGGCTGGTTCTCATTTAACTGAGTGACTAAACCATCTGAATTCAGCTGAATTCACGTGTTAGCTTGAAGAGTTCCTAGCACAGATAGTGTTTTTTTTTCATTTACTATGTTGTTTGTATGTTAATTCATATAAATTTTATTTGCATTATGTGTCAATACCGTCAATCAAGCCAAGGCACATCCCTTTTAATATTAAGTGGAAAAATAGTCTCGTGAACTTAAGAAACCTTCTATGGCAGAAATTAATTTCATCTGTTCTTAGGATTATTAGTTTGGCAGATGTCCTTTCTGTTAAGATGGAGGGGGCAGGGTTTATAATACTTACTGCAGCCATGGCTTAATGTGCTGTCATGTCATTCATCTTTATCACTACCGATATGAACAGGAAATGAAGTAGGTAGTTAAGCATTTTACAGCTCTGTTTTGACAAAAAACTACTACATGTATTTTAGGTAACTACTTTAGCTCTTGGTGTTTCGGCTACTGTTACCTAGATATAGCTATGGCTTATTCCAAGCTATTTCCTCATTATTAGTTGTGAAATAACTGTTTTACCAATATATTATTCACATTATCTTTATCTTTACCAATTATTACCACACTTTTTAATAAACATTAATTTTTCTGCTATTTTTGCCTATTGATTTTTTCATGTACATTAACATCAGATGCTGTTCAATCCATTATAGAAAATAATAGAAATTTAGTGAATTTATGTTGTGGATGTGATATTTTCTGACTAAAATAACCAATTGAATAACAAATAATATTGTTTTATCAGCCGGGTTATAGTCGATATCTTGCATGCCACGTAACTGCAACATCACCTGTTTGAGCTCTGCTGAGGGCTTTGTTTCATGTCACATCCTCTTTTTCTTCATGTCTAATATCTGCCCCTCCACTGTCAAAACTACCAAACACTAAAATGCTTAAAACATGTTTTAGTGGATTTTTTCTCTCTCAAATATAAGACAAGACGGGGAAATCTCACAGGACACCCAGTGTGTGACCTCACAGATGATATCACAGTCTTCATTTCAATATATTTAAAAGCAGTTTCTCCTTTTACTTTTTACACTTGGTAAAAACAAATGTGTTAACCAGTGTGACCGATGTCCAACATCTTTGTGGTTTGAATTCTCAGATCTTGTGCAATCTGTGTCCAAACATGATCTAGACACATTGTTCCCAAATGCTTGGTTAAGATATGCTCTGAAGAAGAGGTACAGCTCTCTCTGTATAATGCAGTACAGTTCAACATGACCACAAACTACAGCATCTACAACAATCATACAGCTGAATAAGCACCTTAATAACACCGCTTGAACAGAACTGAACATTGTCACTTTTGCAGGAGGGCTGTGTTTGAATGCATAAACTAAGTATAGATGGGACATTAATTATGAAACACTGCAGAGCTTGGATGTTTCATAGGTTTTATTGTCATGTGCCAGAATCTGAATTTAATACATGTCAGATATTGAATATTGAATTGAATTGTTTTCTCTCCATACAGTCTCCTGATCACCTCCATGGGACACATCAAGCTGACAGACTTCGGCCTGTCAAAGATGGGTCTAATGAGCCTCACCACCAACCTTTATGAGGGACACATTGAAAAAGATGCCAGAGAGTTCCTGGACAAGCAGGTACTGATACTAGTAGCTAGTAGCAGCCTGTATCTCAAGTGTTTGTGCATTCATTTATCAACACATCATGAAAAAGAATGAGGCGTGTGCCTCATCTATACAACATTGTGTGAAATTCTAACACACAATGTTTAAAGACAACGGCCATTCACAGCATCTTTAGTCTTCTCCAGTCACATGCACCAAGCTGCTAAGTCATCTGCAAAATCAATAATTTCTAAATGAAGATGTGGCATTACAAAGCTTCCTGTGTAGTCTGAATTAGTGAATCATTAATGTTCTCCATCTCCATCACAATGCCATTAGTTTGTGCTCTGAATTAAACCAGTCATAATCAGGCAGTTGGTCTGTGTGTCCTTCAGCTCTGCCGTGTAGAGGCAGGCATCTGTGTGTCTGCCCGTAATCAACTCACATCTGCAAATGAAACGGACCACAACTTTGCTTCTCATGGTTCTAGAGGAGTTTCTGATTAGTGGAGTAGTTCTCATTCATTCAACTATTATGTCCATGTTGTGCAAGTCGTCCACTCAGACATCAACAGAAGTGCTTTCGTTTTACATTCAATCTCAGATCCACGTGAACAGCATATGTTGTAATATGTAAAGGGCCAGTTCAGCCAAAGTCCACAAACCTCACAATGAACAGTTCATCATCCATCATTTGATTATTGACAGTGTAGAAACAGACAAGAAGCAAGTACAGAAAGGGCACTGAACAAGCCGGCTACCAAACAGTTTCACCTTTATTGTACTGGTCAGTAGGACTGAAGAGATTTACTATTTTTATATTAAAATATTTGGGGGAAATTCCAGATGATGGTGCAGCAAAAAGTGTTTATTGGCATTTTTTGCTATGACAAAAACTCAGGTTTGATGAGCACCTTCAGCTCATGTTATTGTACTTTCTTCTGTTCCTTTCATACTCTGCCTCCTTGCCTCCACCTTCTCTCCATCACTCAGGTATGTGGTACTGCAGAGTACATTGCTCCAGAGGTGATACTCCGTCAGGGCTATGGGAAGCCGGTGGATTGGTGGGCTATGGGGATAATCCTGTATGAGTTCCTGGTGGGCTGCGTGCCTTTCTTTGGAGACACTCCTGAGGAGCTTTTTGGACAGGTCATCACGGGTGAGGAAATAGTCCCAAACCTAAAATACAATAAATTTTTTAGATACTTTCAAATTCTCAAAAGTTATCTTTTATTGTATGTGGTTTACAGGAAGTAAACTGTACAGTAATAAGACTTCTGCAGAGTTTCTAAAACAAAATGTAATTTGTTAAATCCTTACCATTATTTTGTACTGTCTAATGTAGTTTGAGTTTTAGACCATAAGATTTTAAATTCTGCTCCAGGTAGTGTATCGTTCTTTCATGTTAAATATTAAATTTCCCCATAACACTACAAACTTCAAACAATCTTGAAAGCTACTTCAAAAATTCAAAAATGTATTTCCTCTTTGTTAGTGTGACCTCTCTCTCTCTCTCTCTCTCTCTCTCTCTCTCTCTCTCTCTCTCTCTCTCTCGTCTCTAACAGATGATATTGTTTGGCCAGATGGCGATGACGCCCTGCCAGCCGATGCTCAGTCCCTCATATCTGCTCTGCTGCAGACAAACCCTCTTATGAGGTTGGGTACAGGTACTAACTACATTTACATTCACTTGACATCGGACCTTTCATTTGCACCTACCGGGTTATTCAAAAATAATTAACTGATTTTGAAGCCCTGTTTATCAGCCCTCAGGCATCTTCACACAACCAGTCACTGACCTTTTGAAAAGGAAGGTCTCTTAAGTTTTGAATAGTTGCCAACTGGGCGCTCAGGTTGCGTTGTTCCCGCCATAACACTAAGTTGCTTGTTTACTCTCGAAGTGGTGACACCTCAGCAAAAGCAGCGTTACCTCGAGTCCACGAAAACTAACTCAGTTGTCACGGTGCAGCATGTAGGACAGGAAATAAAACGTGAATACTTGTGACTTGGTTGGAACCTTTCCTTAATAAATTATAGCTTCAGGAAATTGATTCATTCTGTATTTTGCAACGAGACTGAGGGTATAATGTGGCATAAAAAGAATATTTTGTCATTTTGCTAAATATATTTATTTGCTTTTCTGCCACCAGATAGGTGGAAATATTAATATCACTCTCAATTCTGTGCATTGAATATATACAAATACTAATCTCCTCATCTAAGTTTACAATGAAGCTAATGACTAAAGCTAATAACACTTTTCCATATGGTATGTTGAAAAATGTGATTAAATCACATTATGAAATCACCTCTGTCATTAGCTTTCATTTCTCCTTATGTTTGCATGACGCTGACGTGTTTCGTTGTTTGTGCCCCTGCCACCAGGTGGAGCATTTGAAGTGAAGCAGCACTCGTTCTTCACTGAGCTGGACTGGAACAGTTTGCTGAGACAGAAAGCGGAGTTCATTCCTCACCTGGAGTCAGAGGAGGACACCAGCTACTTTGATAGTACGTTTCTGGGTTTATGTAGAGCAGTTACATCAATATTGGGTTTATGGGTTGTATAATAACTTTCCTGACACTGTGCCAGTCACAAATGCACATTTTTACTATATGTTGACCTGACAGCTCATATATTACATCTCCTCACCGTCTCACTCTCTCCCCTGCCAGCCCGTTCAGATCGTTATCATCACATCAATACGTACGACGAGGATGACACCAATGACGATGAGCCGGTGGAGATCAGGCAGTTTTCTTCCTGCTCTCCTCGCTTCAGCAAGGTCTGATTAGTCGCTCTTTCATCTGTCTCATATTCGCTGTTATTTTTTCGTGTTTCCCCCCTTTTTCCCACTGTGTCAGTCTGTTTTTTAAGCGTTTTAGATAGAATGAGGTCATACTATACAGAGAGCACCACCTGGAAGCTGGACTTGGGTCTAAAGCCTGGAGTTAAAAAGATCTAACTGAGCTTTTGCAACTGTTAGGCTGTTTCCTCTTATTCTTCTTGTCTTCTGTTTCTATTTGTAGCCACTCAGAGGCCAAACTACTTGTAATGCCTTTTTTGTCTTTCTTATCTCTGCCAGCGTGTCTTGGATGACCCAGACAATCTTTCATTTATACTTTTTTACATGCACTCTTACCGAATCTCCTTTAGTCCTGTGAGTCTGTCTCTCAGTGTGCCAACGCGTTCTTTCTATCACACTCTGCATCGCAAGTGGGATTTTCTCAAGTCATGCTGAGTTTTTTTTTTCCTCTTGCCACCTTGTTCTCTCCTTCCCTCTCTCTCTCCCTCACTCTGTATTTCTGTCTGCCATCCCTCTGTCTTTCAACTGGTACATCCTCACGTGTTTGGGCTGCGAAAGTGAGAAGGAGCTCTTCAGCAAATTGAAGGTGCCTCAGTAACGGCCTATTTCAATTACATTTGAGATGTTTTTTTAAATTACAGTTGAGGGTTGTTGCGCAACTGTGCTCAAGCAAAGCAGGTCAACAAAGACCTCTGCTGAATCCACACACATAATAAGCCCTACACTAAATACAAACAAGTATCTAATTTGTTTTAGAGCTGCAATTATTGTTCAAATAGTTAATAATTTAAGTAGTTTTATAACCAAAGCATGTCCAATTATAGCTACTATATTAGAGCTATATATTTATAGTAGTTACTGTAGTCCTCTAGTATTTATGTAGTTAGAGTTTAAAATATTTCAATTCAGGATCAATATCAATGTGAGATACATTGCTATCAAATTAATTTTGCCCTTTCTTAACTGCACCTGACCATGATAATTATCATTTATGTTTCTCTGTCATTGCCGTTCATTTTGCACTTCATACCACCTCTGTCTATGGTAAACCTAAAAATTTTATTCATCAGATTTGTTTTACTCATATTGACAGGTTTTGGTACTCATGCTACTTCCCCTTTACTGTTCAAGCAGAAAGCAGCTGTAACAAGGAGCAATTCCCCCCTTAGATTAATGAAGTTATTTGAGTCTTGAATAAAAGTAATAACTTTGGGCTTTAGACTGCTGGTTTGACAAAACAACACATCCCAAGTCACCTTGGGAACCTGTGACAGACGCTTTTCACTGTATCAAGTAAAGCTTGCTTAATGAAGCCTGTGGTGATTTTCATTATTTGCATGGTTGCACTGTTAGATAATAAGGATACAAATACGATAAAAATAATAAGGAGGTGAATTGATAATGTAGTGACAGTAATTATTAGGTGCAGACTTTTATCTATCGACATACAGTATATACTGTACATGTACTGTGTGCCTAGTTTGGTATGCAATGTGTATACCCATGATATTTGAGAAGAACTTTTCTCAGTCATTTTTCCATAATTCATTAATATCATGTCACATAACCTTATTGCCTTAGTCTTACCTTATTTAGCATTTGTCTGTGGCTCACTGTTACTCGTAACTGTATTGAGGCTTGGTTTTCTTCCACAGGACGTGAAGATTAGTTTATTTGCAGAGCTAAAATATAGAAGCAAAGTAATTTACTGGACTCAGGTGAGATTATAAAATGTCAAAGGCTTTACAACAAATAGTCTCAGTTTAAGACATAAAAAGAAAAACTAAACAAACATAATATTAGTAATCAGCCAGAGCTTAACAAATATTTTCCTACATGTCCTGTGGTATTTGAAATCACAAGTACCTTAAGACACCATCACAATTTTATTGAAATATGTTTGTAAAAATTAAATAAAGGAAGGTCTGGTTGTTAGTTTTTCTCTGGAGAAGACAACTGGGTCTTCATATGATACTTGTTTCCATGGTGCACTGCTTCCCCTAATGTAGCTCGTCTTGTTGTCCTCCCCCACACAGCTTAGTTTTCTGTGTAACTCTGCACATAATGAGAGCCTTACAGTGTGACTGTACGCACATCTTTGTGGATGTGTCAATGCTCACATGCACACATTGGAAAAACATACAAGATATTAGTTTGGTTTTCTATGTAATTTTGCATAGTTGTATATGTTTTCCACCTAATTCTGAAAGGTCTTGAGACAACCTCTGTTGTGATGTGGTACTATACAAATGAACTAAATTGAACTGAAAGATGTTTTTAAGTCATCTGTATGAGGCAGTTTATTCTCCTAAAAAATGCACAAAGAAGTGAACTGAATGTAATACTGAGACTGGTGGGTCGCAGTGGATGGTAGAAAGTATGAGAAGACAAAAACTAAAGGTTTTAGATCTAAACAATTTTGAGCTTTTTGTGTACATTGCCACTCAGCTTTATTAGACACTAAACACAGAGGCAAATGATGGGTTAAGGATGAAGACTCACAAACATCTTTCTGAACTAGGAAGTCAGTCCGAAACTCTTCAGAGATTTAAAACGTAATCTGTTTAAATGAATTATTCTGTATCTTTTTTATTACGTTAAGAAAAAGTACAAAATGTTTAGCTATTTCTAGCACAATAGGAATTAAACTGATTCCCACATGTACTGTAGGAGTGGTTATAAGCACCTGGATAGGTATGCACCTGCAAGCCTGATTCGAGATAATAGCAGTAGTAACTCACAAGGATAAAGATGTAGATTACTAAATTTGGCTACATGATGTGTGAGAATTCAACCCCACTGTATACAGCAATGAGTATATCACATATTTCCCAGGATTACACTGTGTTCACAGTTTTTCCAAACTGGCAAGAAGGAAATAAGTATTTTTAGACTGAAGCTGCCAATAACCAGTATTTTGAGCCAGTATTTAAATTTTGACTTTGACTTTAACTCGTCATTTTATGCCACAACTCTTGGTAGCACGCACTGTAGGTCCTGAATGTACATTAGAATCTGACTCTCTAAGAAAGAGCCAAGTCTGTTTTCCTGCAGGTTTTAAAGGTTAATGCCCTAAAATATACTATTCATAAACAAAAAACAGTCTTTTACACCAGGCTTTTATCTGAAAAATCTAATTAGATATGCAAATCTCAAGTATTATTGTAATTTGTTTCGCTCTCGCCATCCATATTTTCTCAGAGATATTAAGATCTGCTAACAGACCAAATTATTATCGACCTGACTGTGCTTCCCTGTAGGTGTACAGCAGCATGGAGCATCTCTCTCAGCTGGAGCAGAAAGCTACGACCTCTGTGTGCCGCCGGGAGCACAAGGGCCCACGGGAGGACAAGGTGACCAAGAGAGAGAGCCTGGGCAGCTTCAGCATGAGGGACAAGAGCTGGAGGACAGGGTCACCTGAGATGTGAGTGACATTTCTAAATAATGGGTTTCAGAGGCGCTGTCGTGCTTTTTTTTTTCAGGTATACAGCAAAGTGATTTGGGGTGTTCTTAACACTCATTCAGAAGGTGGTTCCCTGAAGTTTCTTTTTTCTTTTTTTAACTTTCAACAGCCTGATTCTCGCATATCCCACTGCGCCTGAATAACTTTCTGTATCACTGACACCAGTTTTGACACTTGTTGTATAAAAAGAGCTTTGTGCGAGAGTTCACACTCACTTTGAGTCAACAACAGGCAACGGATCCCACCTCTCCAAAGTTTGAAAACTAGGAGTGGAGATGTTTCACTGATTCATGTGATTCGCAGAATCCCAATATGTCTCTGATGTGTCAGTGTTTCAACGATTTGTTGTGAATAATACAAATGTAGGTGCTTGGTTTTCACTCACATCAATTGCAGTAAGAGAAAAAGATCAATTTTAGGTGGAGAGGTTTAGGTTGTTTAGGTGGTTTTATGTCACCTGGCCGGTCAACACCTTTTGTTTTACTCAGACGATAATTCTTCCTGTTGGTTAAAAACTAAAGAAACCTCTCTTTTAGTGTCAGTCTACTAAATGAAAATTGTACTCACCCCCAGATCTAGATTCATTAAATATAATTCTACTCTTTTGTTCCTCTTGTCATGCAGCAGTTAAAAAAGGCTAAACCTGCTGGATTCAGACCACATATTATTACCTAGCACATTACTAATGGAGAGCATACAGCGGCAACACATTACCATTCCTTAGCTTAACTCAATTTCATCTCAGTGTTTAGGAAGCATATGTCAGTAATTTGATCACTCTACATTCGCACATCAAATTAAATCATTCATCCGTACATTTTGCATTCATGTTAGCAAGATTTAATATAGTGAAGGTGGCTCACGGTGAATTACTTTACACAATGGATTTTCCTTCTTTCATATCAGGTAGGAATAATCTATATCATCTCTCCAGCTATGATTCCTTATCAGCTACAGCTCATTATACATTTAATTAAAAAAATTAATTTTAGAGCACCGTCACTCTTATCTTCTCATTTGAATATACTTTTATTTCACACCTCTCTCAAAAAATGGTAAACAGTCAGTCCACCACTTGGTTCCTGAAGCGCTCAACAACTACTGGACGGATTGCCATGAAGTTTGATACAACCATTTATGCCCCCTCCCCAGGATGATGTGGTGATCTACCTAGCCTTGTTGGGTTATTACAGAGAGAACACAGTTTGTAGTAAGTTATGTGACCATGTCCTTCTCTTACAGGAAGCGCCTGTCTTGTTCAGAGTCGCTGTACATGGACGGAGACGCAAGCCCTCCTCTTGGTGCTCGACGACGCTTCTCAGCACTGATGGATACACACCGTTTCGCCTCTACCCTGGAAAGTGAGCCAGACTCCCTCTCTCGCCAGGTGCCCATCAGGGTCCGTGGAACCTCACTGGACGGGACCATGGTTCCCTCACCAACCCTCCAGGAGCAGAGGACCAGTCTGAAAGAGATCAATGGAGCAGGTGCGTTGCAGCTGAAAGACTCACAAAGTATAGAGGGTGGGGAAGAAATAAAGAACGAACGAGAATAATAAACAATGAAGCAGACAGAGAAAGCAAGGAGGGGAAAAGGTGTGTAGGAGGCAAAAAACAGCTTGTAATACCTTATTAGCTGACTGTCCTAAACATTGCTATTTTCATCTCTGTGTGAGAAGTGCTGTTTCAAACCTAAATAACAGTAATTTCCACATGACTCTACATCCTCACAGACAAGTCCCCCAGACCTGGAGAGACTCCAACTGTTTCCACCACCGTCAATACGTTATCTCCAGGCTTGGCTGCAGTCAGTCGGGATGTGATGACTCCTCTGTATGACCCCCTGGGGCCCCGAGCCACCAATGACCTGGTCATTCGAAGGGCGCGCCACCAGCATTTGTCGGGTGATGGAGAGAAACGTAACTCCAGACCTGGCAACAAAGTCATTAAGTCTGCTTCTGCAACAGCCCTGTCTGTCATCATACCATCCGGTGAGAGGCACAAGGAAAGAGTGAAGTGAAATTTATGAGATACTCATTTGTGACGCACTAATACAATATGTCATTTTTCTCCTTACCCTCTGTCGTCTACTAGTGGAGCAGCATGGCGGCTTTTCTCCGCTGGCCAGCCCCATGTCTCCCCACTCTTTCTCCTCTAACCCCTCGTCACGCGACTCTTCACCCAGCAGAGACTTCTTCCCAGCAGTTAGTGTGCTGCGCTCTCCCATCACCATCCATCGCTCTGGAAAGAAGTATGGCTTCACCCTCAGGGCCATCAGGGTCTACATTGGAGACAGTGATATTTACAGCGTGCATCACATTGTTTGGGTAAGAAACTTACTCCAGCTGAAGCTGAAGTCAGTGACCTCACACACAGAGAACGCTTTTAAAGTCCAGGTAGCAATAAACAGGGATCAGTGAAATCAGAAAATAGTCCCAGAAACTAGATTCAAGCTTGATGATCTTTAAAGCAAATGTTATTTCTCTTCCTGTTATAGTTGTTTTATATTAATCAACATTTACCAGTGTCCCAGTTGTGTACTCTTATCTGACATTACAAAAAGACGCCTGGCTGAAAATATTCCTTTTATTTTGGGGTTGACTGGGAATTACTGGCAATATTTAAATACTGTTTGATGTTTACACTTAATTGGTTTTTGTATGTTATGATTGTGAATGATTTCTATGTATTGGCAGCATGTGGAAGATGGCGGCCCCGCCCAGGAAGCTGGCCTGTGTGCTGGTGACCTCATCACTCATGTCAACGGGGAGCCTGTCCACGGTCTGGTCCACACTGAAGTAGTAGAGCTCATCCTCAAGGTAGTAATCAGTAGGTCTATTCATTCTTAGCTGTACTGCATATTAATGCAGTATTTCTCTGTAGGTTCAGTAGTTCTGTCAAAGCAAGGCTACTTAGTCATCTCCTTTTTTTTCAAGGAAATGTCGCTCAAGAATAGTCTTTGTTTTAGTGCAATGTCTTTTCATCCCAAACAGAGTAAGATAATTTATTCTGTTTTTGGTATCTATAGTAAACATAAAATAAGTAATGATTAATTTAGGGTCGGCATTAGCTCAGTTGGTAGAGTAGTCATCTACAAACCGTAGGATCACTGGTTCAGTTCCTGGTTTCTTCTGTGTACATGTTGAAATCTCCTTGGAAGGGAAACAGAAACCCCCTAGTAGTGCCCATATGTATTGTCGGGCAGCAATTCAACAATAATTTTCCCAAGGGGATCAATAATGTATGTTGTTATTATTATTATTAATTATCATTGTAGAATTAATTTAATGTCGTCGATCTGTGCAGAGTGGTAACAAGGTGACTGTGACAACTACACCTTTTGAGAACACCTCCATTAAAGTGGGTCCTGCCCGCAAGGCCAGCTACAAGTGTAAGATGGCTCGACGAAACAAGAGGACTATGGGCAAGGACGGCCAGGACAGGTAGGAGCTTACACACCAGCATGGTTGCAGAGTCTGTGGTGATCTCATGTTTCAGTAACAGAAGGTACTGTAATGGTAATAAACGTAGACAGAATCCCAGTCCAAGCACTGGTGGTTTTGCATGATGTAGCCCATTACTTTAATATAACAAATAATAATGCATACATAATACAGTATAAATAATGTACAAAATAGGTAGTGCAAAACCACTGTTACTATTTAAAAAAATTTAAAAATGTAAATTAATCGAGGAACGTATGTTATTTCTGTTTATCTCAGTCCCATTTTTTTATTCTCTATCCGTTCTGCAGTAAGAAGCGTAACTCCTTGTTTCGGAAGATCACGAAGCAGTCCAATCTGCTGCACACCAGCCGCAGCCTGTCTTCTTTAAATCGCTCTCTGTCCTCCAGTGAGAGCCTTCCTGGCTCCCCAACTCACAGCCTGTCTGCTCGGTCCCCAACCCAGGGCTACCGCTCTACCCCTGAGCCCTCATACCTGGGTAGGACACTACACTAAGTAAACTAGAACATATAGATACTATTACAAGTGTTTAAACAAAAATGTTTTAAGAACAGTTCACATTGCATATGATTACTTGTTTATAACCTGAAGAGAAAGAAATTGGACATTGTCATCTAAACGTACTTCCAAATGAAAGTATTAATAAAATTCACCTTTTTAAGTCAGAAATTGCGCTAGATCTAAAAACCCAAATCCATTTTACTTTTAAATCAAATGTTTGTTTCCTCTGGGATTATTTGTATCTTATCTGAGCTTTTCTGCATCCTGTGGTCCTGCAGGTGCCTCTTCCCAGAGCAGCTCTCCAGCTTCTAGCACTCCAAACTCTCCTGCTCCCTCCCAGCACATGAGACCCAGCTCCCTGCATGGCCTCTCACCTAAACTGCACCGCCAATACCGCTCTGCTCGTTGTAAGTCTGCGGGTAACATCCCCTTATCCCCGCTGGCCCACACGCCCTCTCCTACCCAGTCTTCGCCTCCACCTTTGCCAGGTCACATTGTTGGGAGCTCCAACACCACCCAGTCCTTCCCTGTCAAGCTCCACTCATCACCACCTGTGGTCCGACCCAGGCCCAAGAGTGCGGAGCCCCCGCGATCGCCTCTTCTCAAAAGAGTGCAGTCAGCAGAGAAGCTGGGCTCACCTCTGACGCAGTCCAGTTCTACGGGAGGACTAGGAGGTCCATTGAGGAAGCACAGCCTGGAGGTGCAGCACTCTGAGTACCGTAAGGATGCCTTCCTCTGTGAGCTTGGGCTGCAGAGCCTGTTAGAGACAGAAGGGGAAAATTTGCCTCCTAATCCTCCACCCCTGCCTTCATCCTCGACTGCACCAGAGACTGGTATGCTGAAGCCTGTGAGGAGACTAGGGAGACAGGAGTCACCGCTTAGCAGGGAAACACTGCTAGCTGGGAGGGAGAGGGAAGAGAGAGAAAGGGGAAGGGAGAGGGACAAAGAGAGACAGACAGAGAGCGGGACAAATCGAGTTGGAGCAATAGTATCCCAGTCACCTTTAACAAGAAAACCTCATACAGGTGAGCTGCCCTTGAATTCACAGAGCTCCAGACTAAGTGTAGAATCTACTAAAGCTACAAATCCTAGCACCTCCAGCAAAAGTCTAGTTGGTCAGCAGGCACCTGAAAAGATCCCCCAGGGTCAGGCAGACTTAATTCCAAAACAACAAGATAATAAGGCTGCCAAGAGTGTGATATTTAATGGCAAAGCAACCCAAGAGCAGCTAGGTATTAGAACGGAACCAAAGCAGGAAGGTGACAACAGGAGCAGGCCTGGATTACCTGGTGCCACCTCCAGTAAAAACTCTGCTTCTACTCCAGATAAATCAATCAACAACAACGGGACGGTGACAGCAGGTCCTCTGAGCATGAATAAAACCTTTAAACCATCAGGTATTAATGACAGCCTGAGAAAAGTTGGAGCTGAGAGCTGTGATGTGAGGACTCAAGAACTTGGCTCCAAAAGCCCCAAACTTCCTGCTCGGGTCCTCGCTCCTGTTGTCCCACCACATGGGCAGCCACTCACTCTGGGCAAGGTGAGACAGGGACTCGGGGCCGTCAACTGCTATCGGGGAACCCTTGATTGGGAGGACAAATGTCGCTTGGAGGTAGTAGAAGAGCATTCGCCTTCCCCTTCTCCCTCCCCTACTGCTGTCACCCCCTCCCTCTGTGGACCTTCCCTCTGTAAGTCTCGACCTGTCTCCCCTGGCGACAAGACAAGCTTTGTCAGTCAACTGACCACTGTGGCCAAAAATGTCCTCGGGCCAATTAAGCTTGGCTCCCAGGAGGGGGCCAGGAGCAAAGACCAGCAGACTAAAGCAGTGGAGGAGAAGCAGGGAGGCACAGTGGGAAAGTCTGATCCTCCTGCTGGAGGCCGAGTGGTTGTTGGGTCTGCAGTGGTAACACAAAGTCCTGCTGGTTCACTGCTAGAGAAGGCTGCAAAAGGCAACAGCCCACCAAAAATGTGATCCATTACGTCCCTAAAAAGTACTTTAGTAGAAAAAAAAGATGCCTTTTTTTTGGAAGAACAATGCAACATAAGTAATGCACTTAAAACCAATGTACATTCCAGTTCAAGAGTATATGAAATGTTATTTATTGATTCTAATCACTGACTGATTCTAACTTAAAACCAGGAGTAAAAGAATCTACTGAAAAGGTGCATTAACTGTTGATTTTCTATTCTAAATTATTTAATAAGAAGACCCTTAATGTAATGTGCAAGACTTTATCAGATGTATATGTGTGAGTCTATGTGAATGCATGTCATATGTACTGTACATGTAATAGGTACAAGAGGTCTAAAAGTGCTTTACCGATCAAAACATGCTGAATACTGTGAATACCAAATCCAGTCACTATATTTTGTCTTTCAATCAACCCTTTCTTCATTCACTGCGCGTTAAACAAGACAATGAAACAGTGGAATAAACTGAGGCACAGTCAGATTGTTATATTTTCATCAAACAATACAAATGACACAGCGTCAGTTTGGCTACAGTGGATAAGCAACAAGATGATTAAGCTCATTGCTTCTTCATCCAGCAGATTACTTTCTTTGTTGGTGTGCACAGTCAGACAATGCCACAGCAGGCGTTCTGTCAGTGGACGTCACAATCGGCACAGTCCAGCTCTGTTTGTGGCAGAGGGATTGTGTGTTTGTGTGTGTGTGTGTGTGTGTGTGCGTGCGTGCGTGCGTGCGTGCGTGCGTGCGTGCGTGCGTATGTGCATGTGAAGCCACCTTGGGTCTATTTCTGGTGGTTGAAGGCTATGTCCTGCTGCAGGGAGGGGGGCAGAGCTCAAGCTCAGCGCTTATCTCCCCCTCACAGGAGAGCTACCACAGCCCACTCATACACAAACAGACATACACATAAACACACAAGTTGCCAGAGGTAGCAGTGTCAGCAGCTCATTTTCATGCATTTAAATCCACACCCCTGTGGTTCCTGAATTGGGATGTGAGTGTGTTTTTGGGGGTGTGTAAGTCTGTGTGTGACGATGTATGTTTGTTTTGTTTTTTTCCCCAAGAGATATATAGACGCAACAAGGGTCATGGCAAACTGGAAATAAACACACAACAGTAAGGATCCAGTAATACGTTTTGCTGAATGCTCTGCAACTGTCTTAACAAATGACACAAGCACACTGGTGATTACTTATGTGGAAATGTTGTGTAAAAATAATTATAAGCAAATATACAATGAACCAATGTGTCGTTTTGGGCCACAGCAGGAAAAGCATGCAGTCATGGATGTAGCATACTGTGATTCATTTGTTAAAGGGCTCAATCACTAAGGTAGGGTTTGTGGATATGGGCAGAACACAACATCTGTTAATGTAAAAACAACTGTATCTACAGTAGGTGTGATGTTAGTGCTCAGTTACTACACATTAGATTGTCAAGATTGATTCATTTAATCACATTTTGCAATGTAACATACTAGTAAAGATATTTGAATCCGTAATCTAAGGAAGAGTGCAATGAAGAGTAGCCAACAGGTGTGAAACAACTTGTGCTCCTTTCCCGCTGATCCAAATCATCTCCTAATTGTTCATATCTCAGTAGCTATCCACTGTACATAATCTTATGCAACTCATTTACAGATGTGTGCAAGGACTGCTGTCATTTACAGTGTGGACTTGGATAGAAAGTAGAGGGTAAACGATGTAGTCCAGGTTTAGATGCTAGATTCTATAAGGGATTTGACTAAATGTTTGACTCTTCTAAGGTCTGCAAATGTAAACTGATTCAGCCAACAACAGCACATGTAAAATCTAAAGCGAGGCAGAAGTTCAAAGACTGAAATATATTTTCTTGTCCAAACTTCACTGTCAAACAAGTGGTTCTGTCTGTACAACGGTTTCAACTCACTAAATGATGAAGTTTGTGCTCCAACTATTGCTCTGGTGGTGTACAGTTGTATCAGAAGCGGTTGCCTGTTGTTTTACATAAGTTGACCGCTGGTAATTGCTAAAAGCTATTGCATGTAGAGCTATAAAGTGAGGAGCAGATTTCTGTGGTATAGGCAGTCTAGAATATTTTCACATAAACTGCCACTGTTCAACATATTGCTCAGTGCACCTTTAATGCATTATGAATGGATTTTAATCAGTCAGAATTTAAGAGAATGATTTTGTTAGCAATCCATTGTTGAACTTAATGGTGTTTCATGGTGTGTACCAATGATTTTACGTACCCCAAGTCAAAGGTTCCATGCACCAACCAGTGACTTTTCTTTAAGCATGGTACTCTACTGACCTCCAGTGGTTTACAAGGTCCACTGTTCAACATGTTTCCATAAAGCGTTAATTAAAAACCTGTTCGAGTTTCTGTAATGAAGCCAAAACTGCAGAGTTACTGCAGAATGGATGTTATTAGCCATAGGGTTACTGAATATGCATTTATGTTTTTAATGACAAAATATTTGCAGTACTCAAATGAAACACTTGAAACATGAATTTAGTCCTTTTCTGTTGTGTTTTTCACGTGACTGTTAATTATATCTTCTGGAATAGGGATTAACATTTTTAAATATACTGTCTTATATATTCTACTAATAGGAAGGAGTTCTTTATATCTTGATGTAACTAAAGGTGTCATCCGGTCTGTTCTGATCACCTGACTAAAAAAACTAACTTTAATGTAATCTTATACAACTATTCTGCCCACTTTCAGGCATTTTCCCAATCAGTGGTGTCTATGCTAGTGTTACATGTTTGAGGATTTTTTTTGTGACCTACAGAGAGAGTAGTATAAATGCACTTTATTTGAAACAAAGATCTTAATTTGCTGTTGTTTGTAAGTTACTTTGAAGAAAAAGTAAAAACACTGTATACAGATGTGGATTTTACAAATGAACACAGAAGTCCAATTATATATAACAATCCACATTTCTCTGTTCACTAAAAATGTATTTATTTGTACCATTGGGGCATTTTTGTTTGTGATAGATGTGATTCAAATGCAGACACCTGAAGTGCAGTAAAATAAAATTCTGACATTTGTTCCAAAACGTCCTATCATTTTTTTACTGTTTTAAACTTAAAGGATGTCATCTGTGATCATGATCCTGCAGCATGCTGATATCATCTTAATCTTGGTACACATATAAACTGACCACATATAATGTAACTGTTGACCATTTTTACAGCAAACACTCTTTCAACAACAGTCCAGAGAACCTCAGACAACTCAGCAGTAATTCATGCCATTTATTACACTTTTTTCCTAGCTGGAACAATAAACGTTTGAGTTAATGGATTTTCAGGTTACTTTAAATTTTAATAAATAAACCTGCTCCTGTAACACTAATTAAAAAATGTTTAATGATAAGGTATATCACTGATAAAATCATATCATAAAAAACTTTATTAATCAGGGGATGAAATGTTCTTTAGTTACACCTTCACTATCCAATACAATACAATACAAACACTTCTGAGATTAATTCTACTTTTACAAGTTTGTAATTGCTCAGTTTTTGTTGTTGTATAAGTTTATCACTATCATTGAAGTATGGTGGGTGGTGGAGTCATTCATGGCAGACCTCCTACATTGGATGCACTGATTGTACAGGTATAACTAATAAAGTGGCCTGTGACTGTGTACTGATAGAAATACAATTTTATATAATTACTGTCATGTGATTCGTTGCCTAGGTTACAGATTACATAAATGTACGACTTTGTATTAGCCAATAGCACACTGCTCGTGTCCACTATTCGAATATTATCCAATGAGCTTTCTCGCTGCGATTACTCCAGCCAATGGCGTTGTGTCGGGACGGGACAACAGGAAGTAAATGTCCTCTGCTGGTAAAGGTAGATGCGAAAGCTGCGGGTTGGTGAACAGGGAAACAAACCCGCAATTTAATGGATTATCTTCAGAGTGTTGTGGACAAATTACATATTTTGGCAAACGGAAGAACGCTAACTATATCGACATTATATGTATTTTGTCTGGAAGACATTTGGTCTATGGTCAGTCCGGCTTGAATGCTAGCTAACGTTAGCTAAAGCCGGGGCTAGCCTCTGAAAACGCTAAAGTTAGCTAAGACAGTAATAAAGTGAATTTCCCTGTAAAGACTGCGACTGGGGTGAGGAAAACACCGAAATGACTAAAACCACGACAAGGTACCGGACAGCTTAGCCGGCTTTTTACAGCAGGTACGTAACTGTGAGCTGCAGTCAACTTTAAGTGAATTAGTTTAACGAGGTGTACGGGTAACGTTACGGGAATAACTTGTTTAGGCTCGGTTGTTGTAGTTTTTAACGTTGCAATAAATGTTATTTGAAATCACTTAGGTCTGTTTGTTAGACATGTGACTTGTGTGGCTTATTCAAAGAAAGCTACATAACCAGTTTTGTGTCTGGTTCATGTCTGTCGTGCAGAAAGCAGTGTAATTGCAGTAAATGTGTTACAACTTGATTTTCTATCATCATTATAGTATAATGAATAGTGACAGTCAGTCACCATAATCAGATGACTTTCACATAAGCTGAAAAAAAGCTTGTCACGTAGTTTGTTAAATGTTGATCACATGATGTTTTTTTCCCCCCAATAGAAATATGTCCATGAGTTTAGACAGTGAATACACCACACTAGTCACTGCTGTACAGTTCTCTGTCAAAACTGCTACTCATCAGTTTCAGGGGAAAAAAGTCTCCGGCAATTCCCTTAAGCTATCTTAAATTGTGAAATGAGTAGTTTAAGACATATGACTTAATAATGTTGCATTTATTCAGGCTTTTCAGGAAGTGAGGATTTGCTTTTGGCCTACAGAGAATTCATAATGCTGATTTCTTGTACAGTTTAATAAAACCACGTGATTTAACAAGTATGCAAGTTAATTCTTATTAGGTGAAATTGTGTGACAAAAAATCTTGACTTAATGTCTACTTAATGCCTTTTTATTAGTTTACAGTTCAATCTGCCGAATACCTTTTCTATTATAGATCTTTTAGAATATTTTAGAAATTAATTAATTAATTTAAAAAAAATCAGAAAACGGGTGATCACAATGTCCAAGAGTATATATCATATTTCCCTTGTTTATGCTTTTTGATTAATTATTACAATTGTTTCTGATTTACTGATTATTGATTACCTTTTCAACATAATTTATTTTCTTTCCCCGATCAGTTCTGTGTTGCAATGAGGAGCATCTGAGTCTAGGTCCGAGGGCTTCAAGCCATGAACTCTGTTTCCCCCAGCGCAACACAGTACAGGGGGAGTGATATAGGAGGAGTGATGCAGGATGAGGTGGTGGAGAGCCGAAGGCAGCAGCCCATGGAGCGAAAAAGCAGCTTTGGTCTCAGACCACCTCAGACTCCAGATCACAGCAGAGAAGCTCCCAGAGAGCCTGATGAGATGGACAAACTAAAAGCCAAACTGATGTCAGCATGGAACAATGTCAAATATGGTTTGTCTATAGAAATTAAGAATGTTAGACCTCTGTGTAAATTCATGAATTTGTTTGTATATTTATGTCTGCTTATGTGAAAGACTTCAAGCCATAGTCGACCTTCTTTAGTTACTGTTTTGATAGTTCTTTTGTCAGCTTCTCTTTCCCTTCTTGACTCTCTTTCTGGAGGTTGGACTGTGAAGTCTAAAACTTCCTTCAACAAGGTTTCACCAGTCACTGTCCTGGGACACTCCTATCTGCTTAATAGCGATGGTAAGTTCTAAATTAAGACATATTTGAAATAACTTGCCGTTATTTGCTTTGATGCTGTGTGGATAATGTCTTTCTTCTCTAGAGAGGGAAACGTCATGTACAGCAGACCCCAGGTGTTACACCAATGTAGTTATGTGTGTTTTGGTTAACCACAGTGGGTAAACCCCAAGCCTACTTGTTTTACATCAGAGAGCAGCAGTCACAAAGCAGTAGTAAAGAAGAAAAATAAAACTTTCCTCCTTGTCTTGAAAGATTAATTTAAACACATATTTTTCATATATAATAAACATCATAAACAACTTCTTGCTTGAGTACACAGTGGTATAAAAAGTATTTCTTCATTTTCTCTGTCTCTTCCTCCATCCTTTCCCTTCACTTATTCCCAGATGAGGTGGATCGGTTTCGCCTGGCTTTCACATCCAGGATCTGGCTGACATACAGGAGGGAGTTCCCTCAGCTGGAGGGTTCCACCTGGACCACTGACTGTGGCTGGGGCTGTATGTTGCGCAGTGGCCAGATGCTGCTGGCACAAGGACTTCTGGTCCATTTAATGCCAAGAGGTTTGTGAATTAATCTGTAAGGCACATTTTTAAAGTCGCTACATAAGTGTAGTGTATAGTGTCTTGTAACAGGGAGGTTGAGCTTGTGCTGTCTAAAAGATTTAAAAAAACAATTTTCTCCCACTTGCATGTTTCTTTTTGCATAAACCAGGGGCTCTTCCTAAAAAGAATAGACTGAAAAATGCCAATAAATACCAACTGATGTACTTCCATAGTTTCTTTTTATCTAATTATGTCTTCTCACTTCAAAATCTTTGCTTTTCAGAAGTTTTTCTTACTTTCTTTTTCTGTTGACAGTGTTTGTCTCAGGCCCTGCTGTTTCTCTCTTTTGCTCAGACTCCTACTTTCTGTTTAAAACATTTTTTCCTTACGTCTCAATGTTGATACAAATTAATATGGTATTTAAAAGATTCTTACTCTCTGTCTGTTATCAAACCTTTGTGTATTTTGTAGATTGGACTTGGCCTGATGCTCAGCAGCTAACAGACGTTGATTTTGAGGTGTTTAGACCACGTTCCCCAGTCCGCGCTGGAGGGGTCCCCATCCCTTCTTTTGGAATGTTAGGTTCCAACCCACCTGAGAATTCCCTGCCAAGTGATCAGGGTCCCAAATGCAGCCAGAGAAAGAGACCTGAATGTGCAAGGGACAGCCAGGCAGAACCCATCCACTACAAGCTGGTCACCTGGTTTGGGGATCAGCCCCCAACTCCCTTTGGGGTTCACCAGTTGGTGGAAATTGGCAAAAGTTCAGGGAAGAAAGCTGGTGACTGGTATGGTCCTTCTATAGTGGCGCACATACTACGGTAAGGACGCTGCATTGTTTTTTTTATGTAGGTCTGTTCTATTTGAGAGCTTACTAAAGTTATGAATGTTTTTTTTTCTCTGTTTCTATAGGAAAGCTGTAGCCAAAACCTCTGTAGTCCACAACCTGGTTGTGTATGTGGCCCAGGATTGTACAGGTGAGATTAACAGACTAGACGTTTGTTGAGTCAAGAAATATCAGAATATTTATTGTTTTGCTCCAATATGTAAAAAATAAGCTAAAGAAGTCTTTATTTTTTAGGGGTGTATTTGTTCTGAAACTGAGATCAAAACCATGGCACACACATCAACTGTCTCGTGTTGCAGTACCATTTTCCAGAACCATGACTTCAGGGACAGTACAGAGTGTAGGTCATCCGTGTTTTGAATTGTTCAGGGACAGTTCAGAGTGTAGGTCATCAATGTTTCAAGAGCTCCCAATGGCTGAAAAATTACAAAAACCAGTGTAAACCTTAGTCATGGAATCATTACACCTACAATTTTAATGCTTGTGTCTGTGCTTTCTAGTGTACAAAGAGGATGTAGTGCGTCTATGTGATGTGTCACTAAACAAGGCTCCTCCTGATCCATCGAATGTGTGGAAATCTGTCATCATACTGGTCCCTGTCCGGCTTGGAGGGGAGGCCCTCAACCCATCCTACATCGAATGTGTCAAGGTTCCTATATTGCACTTCACACCACACATCCACTGACTGTTCTGTGTTTCTGGCCTCCTTGAAAATTGTGTTAACAAATAAGGGTGGTCATTTTATGTTCTTATGTAACACAGCTCCATCGTTGTTCAAACATTAAAAAAAATGTACACAGTGAGCCACATTGTACTAGGTGACATTAGGTTATTATGAAAAATATGGACAAAGTTCATTCTAGTCTCCACATCTAACAGCTATTGCAGTATCTGCTCCAGAACGCCCAGTGAAACAGTGAAGCATCTACATTGTTCCTTGTTTCGTATTGCTGAGCATTGGCACAAGCTGTTCTCGTGCTTATGGTTTAATTTGGGGTGCTCAGTGCCTCGCTGTCAGGCGGTGGGGTTACAGTAGTGTCCGATGTGGTTCTCAGTTTCACCCTCTTTTCACTTCCTCTTCTAAATAGCCCTGCTCATACCAGTGTGGTTCTTGTGCGTAATAACTTTTAAGAACTTTAGTCCGAAGTCAGGAGGCTAATGAAACTGTTACTAGTATGTAGCACTGTTTGTAGATGTGTTTCTGAACAACAGTTGAGCTGTATGCTGTAATAAGTTAAGTCATACATTCATTGTTGCTTTGGTCTTTCAATGGGATTAGTTGACAATTAGAAAAGTATATACGATCACCAACCTTATCCTTTAAGGTCATATCTTGTAGCTCTAAAGTATTATTTATTTGTCTTATTTAAACATTTGTATCATTTCTAGAACATCCTAAAGCTTGAGTGTTGTATTGGAATCATTGGAGGAAAACCCAAGCATTCATTGTTCTTCATTGGCTTCCAAGGTGAGAAACGGTCTCCTCATGTTTTTTAAGAAAAAAATTTAATGAAGGGAATAAGTAACCTAACAGTCCTTTCCCTGATGTTCTTTGGCAACCCAATGCCAGGGCTGTTGTTGCAGCCTAGAAAAAGTAAACATAGTGCACTAGGACTGAACATGTACTCTTACAACTGCATCCCCTTAAATCTTGTCTCATGCTTGACTTTCTTGTAAAAGCTTGACAAACATTAGCAGATACTGTCCTGATAGTTATGAGCCGAGGTGGAACAACCAAACTCCAATCACAAAAAAATGATTTAAACTTTTTTATTTATTAGTAATCCACCTAATAGATCAGTTAGAAAAATCATGTCAACAACATAATTATTATGCAATGCTGTGAAACAATACTTGCTCCCTATATGATTATTTTTATTTATTTATTGTCAAACTTAAATTATTCATATCATTAAACACATTTAAAAATTACACAAAGATAACGTGAGTAAATATATTTTTAAATGATGTATGTATTTATTAAGTAAAAAAAGCTGTCCAAACCTCCCTCTCCTTATGTGGGGGAAAAAAATCATTCCTAAGGCTTTCGGACTCCGGAGAACCACGGTGAGAGCCATTATTCACAAATGGAGAAAACTTGGAACAGTGGTGAACCTTAAATTCGATTAAGATGCTATGTAAACAGGCTGTTTATGCTCGAATACCCTCCAGTGTGGCTGAATTAGAACAATACTGCAAAGAGCAGTGGAAGGGGATTCCTCCACAGTGATGTGAAAGACTCGTTGCTGGTTATCAAAAACGCTTGATTGCAGTTGTAGCCCCCAGGGGTGGTAATTGCCCCCTAAACCTAATCACTAGTTAGGTTTAGGGGGCAATTACTTTTTCACATAGGGCCACAATGGTTTGGACAGATTTTTTTCTTAATTAATAAAATAATCATTTAAAAAATAATTCCTGTTATCTTTCAGTATTAACATTAGTTTGATGTTTTGAATCACTTCAAAAAATCAGGAAGGGGACAAAAAAAAATTCACAGCAGTATAAATAGCTAATTTTGAATAGAAGCTCTAAGTGGTTTAAATCTTTCACAGTTCATTCAACAGATAAAAATGAAAAGTCATTACTTTCATGTTTCACTGTACTCATGCTGTTTCTGTGCCTGGCCCTCTAAGATTTTCTCATGTGAACACAAAACTCTCATTGTATGTCATTTATCATCACATCATACATCATACCAGGACAACCAGTGTTTTATTACTCATGTATTCTGTTTAAAAATTTTCAGCAGTAACAGAGCTAAGGTTAGACTCCTTGACAGGTTTGCTCATTGTAGATTGTACTAGACCTGTTAAAAGGGCTAGTTAGGCACCTTATGTGATCATTTTTGATA
>JAUYWH010000001.1:13548001-13562959 GCA_034779795.1 Ctenopoma multispine
ATATATTACTAACTTATGGCGCTTATCACTGGCATCATCACTCAGCTATAGCAGTGAGTACATGGGCCTGTGTGACAAAAAACGGAAATAGCAAATATATGACCGAGCCATTCATCTGCTTCTGCCCACCTGGTTCAAGCTGGAGATTTTATACCTTGTTGTAATTCCCCCTTCTGACTTCTCCTTTCTGTCCGTCAGATGAACAGCTGCTGTATCTGGACCCTCACTACTGCCAACCTGTGGTGGATGTCACTCAATTCAACTTCCCACTGGAGGTTTGTTGCACTGCCTGCGTGTCTCTTTACATTTTTGTCTCTGCGTCATTGCCCTCATGTTTTTAGACTATATTGGATTCATAGTTTGATTTTCTCTTTCAGTTTTGTTTCGACTGCACAGACCAGTAAAATTAAAACTTTTACTGTCTCTTTATCACTCTCTAGTCTTTCCACTGTAGTTCTCCCAAGAAGATGCCCTTCAGCCGCATGGATCCCAGCTGTACCATCGGCTTTTATGCGAAGAACAAGAAGGATTTTGAGGCTTTGTGTTCTGCTGTTAGCGTGGTGAGATTATACTGACTGTATTGCAGTGGCTTGGTTTTTAGTGTAGTGCTGAAATTATTTTTGCCATCAGCAAATGAAGTAATTATGAAGCCAAAACTGTTTGCAGTTTATGAAAAGTGAGGTGTCCTCTTTCTATCATCTATCATCTAAATTTTTATCTTGTCATCTTGTTGTCCTCCCAGGCTCTGTCATCATCTAAGGAGAAGTATCCCATCTTTACCTTCGTAGAGGGCCAGGGTCAGGACTATGGACTGGAGGGTCACAGCAGCAATCGCAGTGGACCTGCAGCTCACACCCTGCCTCTGGCCCAGCGGTGCAGGAGTAACGACAGAAAAAATAGTGATGAATTTGTGTTTCTGTAAGACCTGAAGAGGACACACTCTCAGCTCCTACCTGCAGGGGGCAGAAAAAGACACTTCAATTCCCTCCAAAGGGAATGACTCCATCTGTTGATAAAGCAACTGCAGGGTGGATATGATGCTGTTCCTCGCTGGTGACCGGAGATAAAACTGCGTGGCTTCTGTCATCACCTCTGTGTCTATGAGTAGAATAAGCTAAGGATTAGTGATTTCTGACTGGAGCATTACTTCACTGGACAAAAGCGTGATTTCAAAAGCATCATGGTCAGAAATGTTTCAGGTACTTTAAGTATTCTTTATTTACACCTCAAAATCATACACGTGCAAGTGAAATAAAGCACTTAAAAGTTCTTCAATTAGGTTCAACTACTATTTTCTCCTGCTCTGAACTGGACCCACTTAATGTGATGGTCTACATGATATTTAATGAGCTGACTGGGCAGGTGAACAGCTGCCTGATGTTGATCTTGACTTGTATTATAAAGCAACTACTGTTGTTTCCTTTTTATTATTTGTTCTTTGAACGTATTTATCAGGTTTATGAATGTGTGTTTGTGCATGAGTGAGTGTCAGCTTAATGTAGTTTTTTTGTTTTGTCTTTAAAAACAAAGTATTTAGGAGTCACGTTTGTAAAGTGAGATTCAGAACTTTTTACTCTCATTTTTATGGATTTTATTTGGCAAAGTTGATAGGTCACTAAGACGTCAGTGGACATTTCTGTTGAGAAATCATTTGGGATTTTTTTGTCTTTTTTTTTATTTGAGACCTACTGCTGCAGATTGCACTACAAATGTTAATTTGTGTGTTGTCATGATTAAACTTCAGACACTGGAATCACATTTAACTTGAATCTCATATTTACTAGATTTATATTGTGGAAGTTGTATTCCTGTTTGATCACTGTAAACTGTGCATAAATATTACTGTTCTTAGAAGTCCTTTTTTTTAAAGCGAGGCTAGCTTCACATTTTATATATTGCATTTATCAGATGTGCAGCTGCTCATCTATATGGAATTATTTATCATTATTATACTTATTCTGACCAGCTTAGAATATAATGTGTCTGTATTGTTGCATTGCCACTTTAAAACACACTTGCGCACACCTGTACCTGACTATTCTGCGTCTACAGTCCTGACTTGATGCAGTTGTGAATAGAGCCTTGCTGCCGCTGCGCACGCATGCGCTCTGCAGTACAGCCGTGACTAGACATTCGGTCATAGGAGCAGAGGAGGGGGGCGCTCGAGCCACGTCGGAGAAACAAATCAACGCTTGAAGGCAGATTACAAAGAGGGTGAGTAGACTAATTGCTGCAACTGCTGCGTCTTATTCAGTCGCCCCCAAATATCAAATCGGGAGCGCAGAAATTCACCCAGGACAACCTGTCCTGTGATGCGGGTAGGTCAGTCGCACAAGCATTCAGTCCGCCATTCCCCTTTTTTATATTTAACGAGACACCCTTCCATGGTGTGGTTAAAGAAATTCTCAGTAGCATTGGCTCGTGCATAATTTACTGTATTTCCCAGTGTTCAGTTCAAGTTCAGGGGTAGACCCTGCAGCTGTAATTGCATATGCGCGCAACGGGTGATTTGTTGCAGCGCAGCAGGAGAATGGAGAGTTTTGCATCTGATAGGCGTTGGACCCTTATCATGGAAAGATTTTGCGTTCATGTTATCATAAAAAAGAATACTTGTAGTTAGATATCCAGCGTCGTTGTCATGATAGTTTTATGCGTTTGTCTAATTTAAGCATAGTGGCAAGTATGTTTTGCATATTGCATGTTAATCTTTTGCATCAGCGATGAGAGTTTTCCTCTCCTCTGTCACCCCCTCTCACCTTCACTGTCGTTTTTCAACTTTCTCTTAGGTGACTGCTGCTCATCCAGGAGCAGGACATCCAGGGAAATGTCCACTCCGGATCCCCCCATGGGAGGTACCCCTCGTCCAGGTCCTTCTCCTGGTCCAGGTCCTTCCCCAGGGGCTATGCTGGGTCCAAGCCCCGGGCCCTCCCCGGGCTCCTCTCATAGTATGATGGGTCCCAGCCCAGGCCCTCCCTCCTCTGGACACTCTCAGCCTGGGCCCTCCGGATACGGCCAGGACAACATGCACCCCCTGCACAAAGTAAGGATGCACAAACACTTTTGGAAACATATTCTTAAATTCAAAACTCTGTGTGACTGATCCATATTAGGGATTTTAAACATTTGATTTCCATAGTTGCAGAATTTATAGGCTGTACCGTATGTAACTATACATTCATCTTCATTAGTTTTAAAAGTATGTTTCAGACCATATGCTAATCCATATTTGAGAAAGTAATCATTGTTGATGGTCTAGTCATTTATTTTTACACTGCACATTTTCTCCTACAGCCGATGGAGGCCATGCATGAGAAGAGCATGAGTGAGGACAGCCGCTTCAGTCAGATGAAGGGTCTGACTATGAGACAGGGTGGGCACAGTGGTATGGGCCCACCACCCAGTCCTCTTGACCAGCACTCACAAGGTATTCATTCCACAAGACTGAAGCAGTTTAATCTTTTCCAGCATTGTGCAAGGTGGTGGTGAGCTGTTAAGTCTGACATGTCTGTACTGATGTGGCCCTGTGGCCTGACTTGTTCATAGGGAATGTCTCAACTGTCACAAGCCATGTGATGATCCATGAAGTGACTGTGTTTCCAACACTTTACAAAAAATGTATAATAATTATTAATAATAATAATAATTTATAATAATTTAAAAAATATAAATTACGATGTCATAAATTAGATAGTTTTACTAGAAAATGTCATTCAGCTCAATCCACTTGACAAAACAAGGGAAGTGTTAACCTTATGGTGGCAACCTTTTGACTGAAATGTAGAAAATAAAACACAGCCGGGAAGATCAGCTTAGCTTTGTGAGTCAGTGTTTAAAACATTATGAAATAATAAGCAGACAGGATTTAAATAAGGTTTTTACATGTGCCAACAAGTGGCAAACAAATCTCTTGCTGTTACCTGGAGTTAGACTGGACAGGACAAATGAGATTCAGTCACTAAATATTATAATGACAAACATATCATAAACTCATTGTTAACGAGATATTACAAAATACTTTAGTGACATTTTTAATAACAATATTTAGATTAGATAAAATGAAAAGCGTGTACCAGATTGTTATAAAAAAAAGATAAGACATACAGTCTACATATGAAAAGAAACATACAGTCTGTAAACTAGCTCTCTGGTTTTTGTCTGTATGTGTCTTCAGGCTACCACTCTCCATTAGGCGGCTCTGACCACTCCAGCCCCGTCCCTTCAAACGGTCCTCCCTCTGGTCCTCTTATGCCATCATCCTCATCTTCCTCCTCCTCTGCCGGCCCTGGCTCCACTTCTACACCTTTAGATGGACCCAGTGGAGACCAGCACACACTGGGTCCTAACAACCGACACGGGCCTCCAGTGAGTTCAGGACCAGGACCCAGCCCTGGACCCAGTCTTGGCTCCAGCATCTCCACCCTTGGGTCCGGTCTTGAACCTGCTGGCCCTACTGGCCCTGGAGGTCCTGGTGGTGCTACTCCCTTCAACCAGAACCAACTCCACCAACTCAGAGCCCAGATCATGGCTTATAAGATGCTGGCTCGGGGGCAACCCCTGCCAGATCACCTCCAGATGGCTGTTCAAGGGAAGAGGCCAATGCCTGGAATGCAGCAGCCCATGCCCAGCCTGGCTCCTGGAGCTGGAGGTGGACCAGGAGGAGGACCAGCAGGACCGGGACCAGGACCTGGCCCAATGGGCTCTAGCTATAGCCGACCTCATGGTAAGCTGTCACAGAAATTCCATTTAAACCTGTGTGTAATGTTGAATCCTTGCTTGCAGCTGGAGCTTGTAGCCTGGATCAGTTTTTAAAAAGCCTGTAATAAATACGATTTTAGACTTAAGAGAATGTGTCTCTTTTTTGGTTCCTTAGGTATAATGGGGCCCAATATGCCTCCACCAGGCCCATCAGGAACTCCAGCTGGGATGCAGGGTCAGAACCCAAATGGTCCTCCTAAGTCTTGGCCTGAAGGTATGTGGTGATGTGGTCCTTTTATGAGACCTTATGAAACTTGATCTCATCTACTGGGAGACCCTGTGAGAAGAAGATGATGGGCTCTGCCACCATTGGTGTGTGTATGTGTGTGTGTTCCTTATTTATAAGCATCTGAGTAAATGACTAATTGTAAATTATATTGCAATAAACTGATCCAATAGAACAACATGTTCATGGGCCAGTTTTAATAAAGGTATAATTTATGAGTATGAGTATTATTATCTCAGATTTGGCTCACTGTAAACCTTGGCCCAATATACTTTAATAATACAGACACTTGTAACATCTTACACATATTCTACCTTCCTGTATTTATTCTTATGTTTATTCCAAGCAAACTACTTTTACTTAATTATAGTTGTCATGGTGTTTTCTCATAAACATTAACAAAAGTTACATATTTATTGTGTCTATATATTAATTGTATTTTTTTAATACATTGTGTAACTACCAAACATTATGACTCCGTTATAAAATGTTAGCAAATTAGATTTACAACAAAGTAGTGTGAAACCAACATCAGAAATCTGATCTGATCTGAATACCTCCTAAATGTTACCACAAAACACAAATGATAATAACACAGTTATTTATCTATGCATCAAATAATCATATAAATTATTCCGACCTTTGCTTTGTAATTGCCTCATTGATCCTTTTTCCCTACAGGGCCCTTGGTGAATGCAGCAGCCCCCTCAAACGCACCCCAAAAGTTGATCCCCCCACAGCCCACTGGGCGTCCTTCTCCTGCGCCCCCGCCAGTTCCCCCCGCTGCCTCACCAGTAATGCCTCCACAGACTCAGTCCCCCGGCCAGCCAGCACAGCCTACTCCCATGATGCCTTACCACGCCAAGCAGAACCGAATTACCCCGATTCAGAAACCCTGTGGCCTTGACCCAGTGGAGATACTGCAAGAGAGGGAGTACAGGTACAACATGGTCTTTGGGGTTGTATCTTTTTCATCTCATGTTGTTAGTTTTTTTCTGATTTGATTCAAAGATTATGACGTAATTTAGCTTTATACAGTTTTAATCTGATCATTAAGTTTATGTTAGGTTTTCAAGTAGACAATACTCATGAGGCTCTCAGAAGGATTAGGGATATAAAAAGCCTTTACTTAAACTTGGCTATCAGTTAAAATCATGCCTACATTTTAGGTTTTAATCTTAAGTTCTTCAGGTTGTCATTTAATTAATTATGTCTTTTAAAATGTGGCGCGTGCACATACACGAAGTAAAAAGCATAACAAGCATGTTAATGATGAATTAACTAGATTTACTGTTTATTCCTCAGGTTACAGGCTCGTATCACCCATCGTATTGCTGAACTGGAGAACCTGCCAGGCTCTCTGGCTGGTGATTTACGTACCAAAGCTACTATAGAACTCAAAGCCCTTCGACTATTGAACTTCCAGAGACAGGTATGTCATTAGGTCATGTCATATAAGACCTTTAACCTCCACATCACATCTTGCCACTGTGAATCAAAGACCTGGCCTTCTACAGCTACGTCAAGAGGTGGTGGTGTGTATGCGTCGTGACACAGCTCTAGAGACTGCCCTTGATGCCAAGGCCTACAAACGCAGCAAGCGTCAATCTCTGCGAGAGGCGCGCATCACTGAGAAACTGGAAAAACAGCAGAAGATTGAGCAAGAGCGCAAACGCAGACAGAAACATCAGGTAGGGGACAAATGCAGCTGTGACATTAGAGATTAAAAGTGATATTTTCGATTGACTTTCCTCTGTCATCTTCCTTTTATCACAGGAGTACCTCAACAGCATCCTCCAGCACGCCAAAGACTTTAAAGAGTACCACCGTTCCATCACTGGCAAAATTCAGAAACTGACCAAAGCTGTGGCCACCTACCATGCCAACACTGAACGAGAGCAGAAGAAGGAAAATGAGCGGATTGAGAAAGAGAGGATGAGGAGGCTTATGGTAAGAAAAGTCCATAATGTCACAACACAGTTACACAAGCCTCCACGTCACACACCTAGCTGTATACACGCCCTCTTACAAACACTGTATGTTGTCTGTCTTGTCAGGCTGAGGATGAAGAGGGCTACCGTAAACTGATTGACCAAAAGAAAGACAAGCGTCTGGCATACCTGCTGCAGCAAACTGATGAGTATGTCGCTAACCTCACTGAGCTGGTCAGAGCTCACAAAGCTGCGCAGGCTCTCAAGGAGAAGAAGAAGAAGAAGAAGAAAAAGAAGAAGGTTACACATCTGTCCTCAACACTCTGCATTAGCAGTATTTGATTTGAATGGTGAACTGGTGTACCTGTCAGTACCTGGACTTGTTTCTGATTATGTGTCACGTCCTGCTGTTTTCTTTTAGTGAATTGTACACCTGAGAGTTGTGTGTGATTTCAGATGTGAGTAATTGGTTTTCTCCTGTCTTGTAGTTGGAGAATGCTGAGGGTCAGACTCCTGCTTTGGGACCTGATGGAGAGGTGAGTATACAGACATTCAAAATGGATTCATTTGTATTGATAAGTGCTGAGTTATTACAGTACGGAGAACATGTATGCATATGCATGTGTTCAGAGTCACTTATTTTGAAGACACACACCTGCTCTTTAAATATGCTATGTCCATAACTAAAATCTGATTTTTTGTTTTCTTGCTATCTGTGGTCTCTACAGAATTTCCTTTAAACAAAGCAAAGATAAAATGTCATGTAAAGTCATGGCAAAAATAGAAACCACAACACAAATCAGCACTAACAAACACTGCATTAGTACCACAATACATTATACCTTTCTCAGAACAATGACAATATGAAAGAGGTAACTACTTTCAAAAGCTACTGGCTGCAGCCCAGGGAACCATGTGTGAGCATGAAAACAATAAGTAATGTGACAGTGTATGTGACAGTCAGAGTAAAACCCTAAAGTAAGAAGTAAGTAATACACTTTATTAAACATTATTTCCTTGATGTCGGGTTAATAAGTGGTTAACCAGTAACATATAAGTAGCATAACTATCATTTCATCAGCCTCCATTTAAGTCCAGACTAGTCCAACTAACCCGATCCAAAATACACATTGCCTCCTTCTCCTGCAGCCTCTGGATGAGACGAGTCAGATGAGTGACCTGCCTGTGAAGGTCATCCATGTGGACAGTGGAAACATTCTCACTGGGGTGGACGCTCCTAAAGCTGGACAGCTGGAGACGTGGCTGGAGATGAACCCTGGGTGAGAACATGATTAGGAGACAGAGAGAGGAGAGACTTGCAAGAGGGAATGGCAGTCAGTCTGTTGCTTGAATTTTCTGAAATGAAATTAGATACATTGTTGGCACCAAAAGGATCAACATTATATATACCTTGATCCCCTAGCAATCATCTAATATCATAACCTCTTTGGATTTCTTAACTAACAACTATTAGCATGTCAACATTTATATAATATTTATTTTAATGATGCTTAATGCTTTAGTGTTACTGAAGAACGAGTTAAGAATATACCTGCACAGGTGCATTAGAATGACTCGTATAACTAAAATGTTAAGATATTGAGACTGTTGTTGGGCATTATATTTGAGGATGTATGTATTTTGTCCAGTTATGAAGTGGCTCCTCGCTCTGACAGTGAAGACAGTGAAGAGGAGGAGGAGGAAGAGGTAGGTTGTTTGTACAACATTTCTGAAAGCATTTCAATACTCACTGCCCCAGTTTGTGACAAGCTGCTGTTCCCAACATCTGGCAGGAGGAAGAGGAAGACCCACATCCGTCAGCGGCTCCAGTAGAGGAAAAGAAAAAGATTACGGACCCCGACAGTGAGGATGTGTCAGAGGTTGATGTCAGACATATCATTGAGTGAGTACCTATACTGTATAGAATGTATGATACCGTTTATACTGTATTCTCAGGGGTACACAGATGAAAATACACATCTTTATATGGTATTACAAAAATGTGTCCACATAATTACTTAATGTCACAATTGAATGAAGCTCTCGTGCTTCCTCTGCAGAAATGCTAAGCAGGATGTGGATGATGAGTACAGCGGTGCAGCATTTGCCCGAGGGCTCCAGTCTTATTACTCAGTGGCTCACGCCGTCACAGAGAAGGTAGAGAAACAGTCGACTTTGCTGATAAATGGACAGCTCAAACAGTATCAGGTAAATAACCTCAACCAAACCCAGTATATGATTTGTTGCCGTGCACAGAGTCAAACACTTCGACTTTTATGATTATGACGAGGGTTATCAGCTGCAGGAAGTACTTTTTCATGTTTGACAGATTTCCACCTGTTCTTGAAATTCCGTCTTATCATATAGATTAAAGGTCTGGAGTGGCTGGTTTCCCTCTACAACAACAACCTGAACGGGATCCTGGCGGACGAGATGGGTCTGGGTAAAACCATCCAGACTATCGCCCTCATCACGTACCTCATGGAGCACAAAAGGCTCAATGGACCCTACCTCATCATTGTACCCCTGTCGTAAGCTACCATGACTGTTTAGATCCCAATCATAAAGTCACTTAGACAAAAGGATTTTGCACTTTCAATGCTTAATAAATGACCTCTGCTGCCTCTCACTGACAGAACTCTTTCCAACTGGGTGTATGAGTTTGACAAATGGGCACCAACAGTTGTAAAAGTGTCCTACAAGGTGAGTTTTTGTAGCCTCACTACACATATTGAATGGGTTTTTTTACGTTCCACACAAACGTCTGCTGAAGTTAACATGTAGGAGATTTTTTCTTTTTTACATTTGTAATTTTGAGTTGTTTTCGTTTTCAGGGGTCTCCTGCTGCCAGAAGAGCCTTTGTTCCCCAACTACGTAGTGGAAAGTTTAATGTTTTACTCACCACCTATGAGTACATTATCAAGGATAAACAAGTACTGGCCAAGGTGAGTTGGGTCGTACAGACAAACACAAGCAGAAGGACACAAAATCACCCAGGCAAACATTCTTTCCCCCAACACGTGCAAATGCCCGCAACAAGATGTTGCTTTTATTTACTAATTATTTGATTCATCGGCCAATCTGACCGCCACCTGTGCTGCTACTCAGCTCTCTCCTAGGTACTGCCACCGCCTGTAAAACCACGTCATCCACTGTCCTCTGTGGCCATCGTGCTGCTATGCACTCATGTAGCTTCCTGACTGTGCTGCGAGGTGGGTATTGAAGTTCAGGAAAGAGTTTCCCCATGTGTTGACTCAAAGGCTGTGGCTCTGGGCTGAGCAAGTGTGACACGGGAGACTGGACACGGGACAATCCTTCATATGGGAACTTTCTGTTTTTGGTTTGTTTAATGTGAAGAAGCAGTAAAGCATTAGCAAAGTGCTAACTTTATCCAAATGTTTTCTTCTCATCTTTTCTCCTCTACTCTCCTCACATCATCTCCACCAGATTCGATGGAAATACATGATTGTGGACGAGGGCCACCGTATGAAGAACCACCACTGTAAACTGACCCAGGTCCTGAACACCCACTACCTGGCTCCTCGGCGAGTCCTGCTGACAGGGACGCCCCTGCAGAACAAACTGCCTGAGCTCTGGGCGTTGCTCAACTTCCTCCTGCCTACCATCTTTAAGAGCTGCAGCACGTTTGAGCAGTGGTTCAACGCTCCTTTCGCCATGACTGGAGAGAAGGTGTGGAGGCCTCTGTTACATCGCGTTTAGACAAATAGACTGCGTGTGTGATTGTGTGATTGTTTGTGAGATGACACCAGGCAAGAGGAAGTGCCTCTCTTGCGCCAAACAACAATTTTCTCTTTTTTTCTCTTTTGTCCAGGTGGACCTTAACGAAGAAGAGACCATTTTGATAATTCGGCGCCTTCACAAAGTACTTCGCCCCTTCCTGTTACGAAGATTAAAGAAGGAAGTGGAGGCACAGCTTCCAGAGAAGGCGTGTTTCACCTCTGTCATCAGACACAGCAGATAAACTCACACACACACACACACACACACACCACAAAGGTTGATCCAGATGATTTTCAAAAATGTGAGAGGTTGTCAGCATTGTTTGTGCTGTAATGTTTGTAAAACTGGAAGCTTTCGGATGCAGCACAATTTTTTTTTTTTTTAAATCTCTTGCTCCGTATGTCCATCTCTTTTATTAATCCAACGTGTGTCTTCGCTCTTTCAGGTGGAATATGTGATCAAATGCGACATGTCGTCTCTTCAGAGAGTGCTGTACAGACACATGCAGGCCAAGGGCGTCCTGCTGACTGATGGATCAGAGAAAGATAAGAAGGTGAGGCACTTGAATTAGATTTTGGCTTCATATTATGTCAGGCAGATGTTTGTGCAACATCATAGTTCTTCTTTTAAAGTTAGTTAGTTAATTTTTTATGTCAAAGATTTGTCTCCAGATTGCTTCACAGAAACTCTACATTTCCTCGTTGTCATGGTTTCCAATATAAGAACTAATCTCAACAAAATACTTTTTGCTCAAATTAGATGAGTCACAAGAATATTTTTGTTTATAATGAAGTTTTACTTTCAGTCTTAGGGTGAGAGCGAGAGAGCTGATAACTATTTTTGGGTGGTGCCTTTTAAATAAAAGTTAAGAACATATAAATCGACATTAGAAGCTGCATATTTTGTCTTGTTGTGTTTACCAGGGTAAAGGCGGCACAAAGACGCTCATGAACACCATAATGCAGCTGAGGAAGATCTGTAACCACCCTTACATGTTCCAGCAGATAGAGGTACCACTGAGGAGGGTTTTGTTATTTTGTCTCCTGTTATTTGTTTTGCCATATTTGACAAACTTTGAACTGTGTCAAAATCACAATCAAATAATTTTGCCAAGCACCAAGTGCAAGGAATTCAGTGTGATCCAGTCTCAACAAAAAATAACTATAATCAAATAAGAATAATAGAGGAAGGAGCACAGCAGTGGCAGAGAGGTGACACTGGTGACGTGATGAAAGTGTGAGCAGAGCAGCATGTGGGTAAGTATAGATGTGCATAAAGAGTGTGAATAGAAGTCATGCTTTGATAACGACTAAAGATAATGCATAGATAATAGTGATCAGAACAATGTGCCAGGGGATGTGCTCGCCCCAGAGTTTACAGTATACAAACATTATGAACCTGGGAACCAAAGGGATTGAAGCGTGGCACTCTACAGTCTTTTGTTTTTGAATTTTTTTTTTGTGCTTGTTGAATATGACTGTTGTCATTTCTTAAATGGTTGACTTTTTAAAAAATCTATAGGAGACTTGGGATTACGTGTGTGTGATTGGACTCCTAATAACGTCTTTACTGTTTTTTTCAGGAATCATTCTCTGAACATTTAGGATTCTCCGGTGGGATAGTTCAGGGGTAAGCGCTCATTACTCTTTAAGTCAAGATCACATACACACTCACACCATTTGTAACCTCTTCTATCCTCTTTTGTGTCAGTCCAGACCTGTATCGGGCATCAGGAAAGTTTGAAGTGTTGGATCGAATCCTACCCAAGCTGAGAGCTACAAACCACAAAGTGCTGCTCTTCTGTCAGATGACCTCACTCATGACCATCATGGAAGACTACTTTGCGTATCGCAACTTCAAGTACCTGCGTCTGGATGGTGAGACTCGTCTCTGTCTCGTCATATCCATGGTCAGGGGTCAGACATGACTTTCTGTCAGAAGTGAATTTAAAGTGGATTTAAACCCACGTTTCCAGGATATACTGCAACCTGAGCACAGTGCTGTAGACTGTTAGCTAGGGTTTTATAATAAAGTAAACATTTTGGCATTTTGTAAAATTATAAAAAGCTCTTTTCCTTGTCTTTTTCCTCCTCCCCTACATCTCAGGCACCACAAAGGCTGAAGACAGAGGAATGCTACTAAAGACATTTAATGACCCAGAGTCTGAGTATTTTATCTTTCTTCTGAGCACAAGAGCTGGAGGCCTAGGCCTCAACCTGCAGTCTGCTGACACTGTGGTCATCTTCGACTCTGACTGGAACCCACATCAGGTGGGATGCACATATGTCTTATTTTACCAAAGACAAATAAAGTTGATATCAACTTGGAGTTGCACATAAGGTGGACACTTTACCATAGACATTTGATATGATACCAAGTTTCTGTTCCTTTCCAATCACATCTCCAGGATCTGCAGGCTCAGGACAGAGCCCACCGTATTGGTCAGCAGAATGAAGTGCGTGTGTTGCGTCTCTGCACAGTCAACAGTGTTGAGGAGAAAATCTTGGCTGCTGCAAAGTACAAACTGAATGTGGATCAGAAGGTCATCCAGGCCGGGATGTTTGATCAGAAGTCTTCCAGCCACGAGCGCAGGGCCTTTTTGCAGGCCATTCTGGAACACGAGGAGCAAGATGAGGTCTGGGGTCAAGAAGTGTGTCTACGCATAAATGTGTGTGCGTGCACCAGCGACACACAATTTTAAAGAGTGTGCTTTCTTATGCTCTGCTTGCCAATGTGTGTCTGCTGTATTCAGGAGGAGGATGAGGTGCCAGATGATGAGACGGTTAACCAGATGATTGCCAGGAGTGAGGAAGAGTTTGAGCAATTCATGGTAAATGTCTGTGCTTTCAAAACTATATCTATACTATATCTCAGTCCTGGTTGACAGATGTAACTCGACCAGAATCCTCTCCCTACGTCTTTGCTCTCTCCCCCAGCGCATGGACCTGGACCGGCGTCGTGAAGAGGCCCGTAACCCGCGGCGAAAGCCTCGTCTTATGGAGGAAGATGAGCTGCCTACTTGGATTATGAAGGACGATGCAGAGGTGGAGCGGCTAACCTGCGAGGAGGAAGAGGAGAAAATGTTTGGACGAGGTTCTCGGCAGCGAAAGGAGGTGGACTACAGCGATTCACTGACTGAGAAGCAGTGGCTCAAGGTTGTCAGTCTCATGGGAAACAAGCATAGCTTTGAAAAAGAACTGATATTGATAAACAATCAATATTTAATTTAATTATTTGCTTATACGAGTTAAACATTTATGATTATTCCATGCAGGCAATAGAGGAGGGCACCCTAGAGGAGATGGAAGAAGAGGTTCGTCACAAAAAGACAACCCGCAAAAGGAAGAGGGACCGTGACCTGGACCTCCCGGGTCCCTCCTCTTCCTCTGGGGGACGAGGACGAGGGGACAAAGATGATGATGGGAAGAGGCAGAGGAAGAGGGGCCGACCACCTGCTGAGAAACTCTCCCCCAACCCGCCTGCCCTCACAAAAAAGATGAAGAAGATAGTGGATGCTGTCATCAAGTACAAAGACAGGTAGTAGGAGGAAGCTTTTGTCTCGACCTGTGACTTAGATAAAATACCAAACCAGAAAGTGTGTGAAATATACATGTACATGAGGACTCACTTGTTGATCTCTTACTATTTCAGAACATTTGTTCCACACTTGAGGACTGTGCCATGTACCAAACATCAAACATGTATTTTTCCCTAGTATTATACTTGCTCACCACATTTTCTGTTCAGTCTCTGCACCGTTAATCTAACTCATTTCTGCTGTGAAAATGAAACTAGTCAGGTTTAGGCCAACTTAAGTTTAAAGGTAAGTGGCCAGTGAATCTAACAGTGTAAGTGCTTACACAATTATTTCTTGATAACTTTGTTTCAAAATTATATTATTTTGATATTTAAATTAAACCTATTTCCAGTAAATGCTTTCATAAACCTACTGCACACTGGTAAGAGCCTTATAAAGGATAATTACAAGCTGAATAGCTCAGTTGATAGAGCATTAGATGTTTAATCTGAGGATCAAGGGCTGAAGTACTTGTTCAGATGAGAAAATCCTGGTTTAATGAGACATGCATCTATATCTTCTGCAATGAAATAGTCTCACAATTACATTTCTGAGTTTAATGTTACCTCATTTGACAGCAAGCAAACAGCAGGTAGAACCTGCCAGTCTTGCCTTACCCACATTTTAATGCAAAAACTTAGTAGTATTTGGTCGCTCTCAGAGTGCTGGTCTTCTTGTGGTTCCTAGAGTCTCCAAATGCAGACTGGGAGGTCGAGTCTTTAGCTATC
>JAUYWH010000001.1:13565385-13590155 GCA_034779795.1 Ctenopoma multispine
GGGCTTCCCTGCTTAGGCTGCTGCCCCCGCGACCCGACTTCGGATAAGCGGTTGATAATGGATGGATGGATGGATGAATTGTTCTCAGTCCGGTACATTTAAAAAGAAAAGCTTCCACTAATTTTCTAGAAATGTTTCTTTGTCGTTTTTTTTTTTCTTTTTCAGGAGCGCTCTGCCAGTGCCACTGATGAAGACTCCTGAACTGTACTGTGACGAGGAAGAAAAATGCATAAAAAGGGACATTCCACCAACTCACCAAGCACCACATACAGTGCTGTGAAAGAGTATTTGCCCCCTTCCTGAGAATTATTTTCTCTAAAATGTAATTATTCAAATCATCAAACTAATTTTAATATCACACAAAATAACCTGACTAAATACAAAATGCAGTTTTTTAAAAATATTCAAAATATGTATTAAGAGAATTTCAACTAAGATAATTGTGCAATGAAATTTTTGTAATTGATTTAGAAGATGTTCTGTAAATGAGCTGAATACTTGTGTACAGTGGTACAGTGGTTTATGACGCGCTATAACGTAGTTGTACACAATTTTCCATTTTTATTGATAGTATTTGTCAGCAAGTATAACTTCTTTTATAAAGAAATATTTTATATGATTTTAGCAGTGTTTTGCAATATCATTCATTATCTATCATACACGAGCCTAGACTTATGGGCGTCCACATGAGGAGTTATAGTTCGTGACAAATACTTTAATAAACGCTTATATGCTTACAATTTAATTATGCCGCATTATAAACCACTTAGTAAATATTTCAGAAAAGTCTACCACTTCCACCTCACCACATAAACAAACCAGATGTTTCAGCTCTGCTTCACCGTGGTGATGTGTTGTAACAGCACTCAGCCACTGTGAAGACACTGTGATCGCCAAGATGTGTGTACATCGCGAGCTTGTGACCGGGACTCACTGTTTGAGTTGGGAAATCCAGCCCTCTGTGGGTGCAGGGTGTTTCCAGACTTCTCAGAAACTCTTTAGCAGCTCGCCACAAATATTTGACTGAGGTTTAATGGAGTCGAGTCCTGGTCACTCTTCAGTATTGTATATATAATGCAGTATGAAAACAACCTACACCGCCTTGCTGCTGCTTACTTGTTACACTTCCAGTATGAGCACTTGTAACTGTTGATTGTAGACTTAAGGGATCGTGAGGTTGTAATTCATCAACGAGTACTGTAACTTTAATGAATTTTTTTTTTTAGTTGTTGTGTTGTGATTTTAGGATTTCAGAACCTTTTCATGCTTTGGCACTTTTTATGTTTTTGAGTTTAAGGCAAAGGACCAGAGGGACAGTGGCTCTTCTCTGCTTATGAATGCCGTATGGCTGTATGGTGTTAGATATACTGTATAGAGTTTTTTAGAGTATAACGTTAATGCACGTGTGTACAGCTTGCAAGTTCAGTACTGTACTTTTCTCATTACGTTATTAGATTGAAGAACATGCAACCAAAGCATAAATGTTTTCACCACTAATTTATTACAATCTGTCTGTGTTGTGTTGTGACATTGTTGCTGGAACCCAGAACGTAACAATAAACCACAGTGAACGTGGACGTTGCTTTACTTGATATTTTAATCTGTATCTGATTTGTCTTAAACAAAATGTGTAAACATTTGTTGGATCCTGCTTCCAAAATGTGATGATTTGCTGCTTTTTGTTTTTGTATAAGAAGAAATAGGATTTTAAGTTTACAAAATAGGCATTAATCATAAAAATGTATATAAGGAAGAACAGGTATAGGATGCCATTGAAAACAATAAAAAAATAAAACAAAACAAGTGTCTAATAACCAGGGATTATCTTGCTTACTAAATTGACAAAAACACAACAAAACATGGTTTAACTAACCTACTCTAACTACCCAAACATAAATACAACATAACAGCATCCCATAGACCCAGGGCAATAGGCCTTGATTGGCTTGAGACAGGAGTTGGGGGCCATTGACCAATCCGGAGCACACACTGGCACAGCATCGACTTGCTCATGAGAAAACGTATCAAAACAGGGATAAGAAAATAAAACAGAGGCATGGGGCTGTTATGCACTAATTAATGATGTTTTATAGACAAACCTTTGAAAAATAATTAGCAATTTAGTCACTATTGAAAAATAGTAGTAATAACTAATAACAGCACTAATAACAGCAAGCCTTGCATGATGTATTTTATTACTCCGGATCAACTGAGATATACTGATTGTATAGCTGGACAGTTAACAGCTGGACAAACTGAGGAAGGATGAAAACCAGTTAATTTGGGTTTTTTAAAGTTTGTAAAGTTAGTCACCAGTGATAATTCATGTGTCTGCTAAAATTAATAATGTGATATATTAGCATAAACTGAACTCCTTTCGCATTTGGATCCTTTAGGGACAGTAAAAACCTTTTAGTTGACTATGTTTTAATGTTTGGGTTCAAATAAACCCAACAAAAGCTCAAACTTCTGTTAATGATGCTGTTTGGTGTAATACCTCCATCTGACCTCTTGGAGGAGGCCTCACACAAATACTGGATAAACTGCTTCCAGGAAGAATTCTCATTTTGGCATCTGTCTGTAGAGAAGAAATGTTTTATAAATTTCCTAAATAGCTGATGCTGTTTAGTTTACTAAAAAACTAAAAAACAAACGAGGCAAACACACACTTGGATGAGCAGTGAAACGTTTCAGCCTCAGACGTTCAGTTGCCACGAGTCGACTTCCAGATAACTTCAGTTGGATGAGTGTGAATCACATGGATACAGAAACTCTTTATCCAGATGAGATAAACAACCCTGCTATACCTGTCATATTTATGTTTGACCTGTGAACGTGTTGGCAGCGCAGACGTACAGTTTCCATTAGGAGGATGGAACGTACAGATATGTCAGTGTGGTTTAAAACTGAATCTCCACAGTGAGCCCAGTGTTGGAGGTTGAAGTGTTCGCTGCTTGTGGAGTAAAGGGGGTGTAGGGGGTACTTGGTTTCCTGATTTCTTAAAACCTCAACATCTCAAACTCAAAACCAGCTGCTAACGGATGCTGGAGGGGGAAGGGGCAGGACAGCAGCACTAGATGTTGCTCCTCTTTTTTTTCTGTTGACTCACATTGAATTTAAATTTAATGTTATTAATCAGTCATGTGCTGAGAACTGTGTGTGTGTGTGTGTGTGTATTTCTGATATGTTGGCTGTAATCCTGTGTCTGTTTCAGTGTACATACCATCACTACCAACATCACAACCACTGTCCTTCACTGTGTGTGCAGGCTTATCGTATGTGTTGGACCTTGGCTTGACTTTCCTGACATGACTTTCATCTGGCTAAGCTCTTATTTTGAAGGACACATACACAGTCAGTGTTAGATAAAGCCATGTAAAGTACACACGCTGTGTGTGTCTCAGTTTTGAGAGTGTGTTGATATCAAGTTTTTTACGTACTCATTCAGCAGAGCCATTGTTCATATTTATAGTAAGACTTTAAGACTGCTATGGAAACAGTCGGGTTTTATACTTAGGTGAATTTGTGGAAACCAGCATGGTTCGTTGGACGTATTGAACGTCTTAGTCAGTAATATTTAAGCAAGCAATATCATATTAAATATTGAATAAGTTATTATTATTATTATTAAATATTTAAAAAAGATTTCACCAGAAACATTTTGATAGGTCAGACAAACAGTAAATAAAATGATGGTTGAATTCCATTTAGCTGCTTGGTGTTCAGTATTGTGGTGTTACGCATAGGGCCTCACTGTGACACTTGAACCAAACAGAGACACAGTTTAAGTAGTATCAGTATCATCTGTGCTGTTTCTGCTATGACAAGCTAAAATGTTTGCTGTGCAAAAGGCTTGTAGTCTGCTCTTATTAGTCTTTTAGCTTTAGTATAGATTTTTAGTCCTTCAAGTTAAGTGAAAATTTCAAATTTACAGTGTAAATAAAAGGGGGGACATCTGAATCAGTCACAGTGACTCATCTGTCACAGTTCACTTCAGAAGTTAAGTAAAGTTGATGTTTTACTAATCATGGTGGTGACAGGTGTAGTTAGAAATGTGCTGTGCATGTACACACACACACACACAAACAGTGACATCGGCCCCACACACACAAACAACCCTTCTTCTAATGCGCCTCTCTGTGGGCGTGTTAGTGTGTGTAGTTTTGGTGGGAGTGGAAGAACATGTAATCCAGCCGCTTTTTCTGCATTCCAGGGATACCTCCTGCAGCTCGTTCCCTCCCTCTGCCAGAAGCTGAGGTCCACCCCCCCCTCTGTACACACACACACACACACACACAGTTTTTGGGGGGACTGTACTGGTTTTTGTTGTTGTCACCGTGTTTAGTAATAAGTGATTTCACTTAACTTTACTTTACTAATCAGACTCTGTGTGTGTGTGTGAACAATATTGTACCTTGAATGTTTTCTCCTACTCCCTTAGACGTGTTTGTAACTGTCACCACAGCAGTTTCTGCCCCTCCACTTCAGGGAATCATTGATCAGCTAATGAGCTGCTTCACTAGCTGTTCAATTTTTGAAATCAAAACCCCAAATCCCATTTATCTTTTAGGATTTAGAAAAATCAGCATAGAAGGAGAGATGAGAAGCCAGTGATGTAGACCCCCCATGGAAAGTTTGATTAATCTTAAACTACTGTATATTGCATCAACCTGTGAGTTCCTGTAAACTATACTTGTAATAAAGTAAAGCCAAGCTTATCGTGTTTCCTGGACTTAGTTTGCATCACTATTAATGGTGAAGTTTTGTCTTGCAAATGTTCACTTTGCTTTGTGAACAGAGACTGTGTATGTAGATCAACCCAAATTTGTAAGAAGCAAACACAACTGCAGTTTTATTATAAGTGATGTATGTCAAAGGAAATTTGAAGCTTCGCTAGTCTGTGTTAATCAAAAGAATGGTGTCTTTCTAGAGCTGCTTCTCTTTTTGTCACTTAACAATCTGTCCTTAGGTCTTTGAGCAGTATAAGTAATAATAAGTGGTTTACTTTACTTTACTTGGCAAACGCTTTTATCAAAAGCGACTTACAAGGAGAAGACACCAGCAATTACCATTCGGCTTCCGTAAATTAAGTGGTATAATGTAGCTGTAAGCAGATATGTTTATTAATGTGTTCGGTCAACAACTGTAGGTCTAATGAATCACAGTTGTATAGAACATAAAACAGGAAATGTTTATAACAATAAAAATACTTTACACTAAGGATTCTACCTTCTTATTACAGTGATACTAACACTGTGATGTGTGGATGTGGATGTCAATGTAAAACCTGCATCTTTACTTGGAGAATTTCAAGTGCGTTTGTTGTTTCTGTCACCTTTTCCTCTTCCTTTCTTTTATTCTCCCTGACACACACACACACACTGGAAAACGCACCAGTTTGATAGGAGGAGGAGGAGGATGGATGCGGTTGACAGGCGGAGGATGCACACACAAGCACACACATACCATCCCAATGATACAGCAACATTATGGCTCCTCCCCGGCCGGGCTCACGTCTAATTTCAAACATCACACCACTGCTCTAGCACCGCCCTCCTGACAGACTCATTGAAAATGGTCAGATGTGACTCGGACCCAATGCAAGTTAGCCGGTACTCCTCTCTTACGCTCAGCGGCGGCGCAACTCAGTCTGAACCAGAGCCTTTTACGCACATATCCTGCTGAGAAGGCACCCTATCCTCTCCTTAATATCTGTGTCCACAGCCACTTGATTTTTCTTTTTCTGTCCAGTAAGAAAGACTAAGGAAGACGGGACATGGGGACGTGGAGGGGACTCACCGGCCTTTACACATGTGGGGCTCTCCTGATGCTGATTCATTTTTCGCTCCAAGCAGGTAAGAAATGTGGATTCGTACCACACGGACAGATGCTCAGGAAGCTGGCAAGGCTGATGTAGGCGGTTACAGCTGCTCATATTAATATCAAGTATATTCCTTGTGTCGCTGTGCTTTTGCGTAATTTCCCCTTTGTATTAGGCTGTTTGAATTTTTTGAGCTGTTCTTATGTTACACATTAAAATGTTGTCACGAGGATCCGACGCTGAACATAAATGCATCAGGGGAATTAACTTCAGAACATTTATTTTTAAGTGTTCTCTAAATCAGCCTGTAAATGTAATAAGTGTAGTAAAGAAACTTGGTGAAGTTTCACAGTTTGATCACAAATGAATGAAATTTACGCATCGCTCTTCCATTGGGTCGTCACGCTGTAGAAGAGCCTATCAGCTTTCTCCGTTTCCGGCTGGTGTCGAGTTTCAGATGGAATAAACGCAGAAACAGGTTGACAACCAGAAAGGGTGTGGCTGTAACTCCGGCTGTTTGGGACCACTCCTGCATCATGCTGGGCTGAATGGGATGTAGGGACATTGCATTGCAGTAATACCATAAATACTGTAACCTGTCACATCATACCACAGAAAATCTTAAAAGCGTTTTATTTATATGGGATATACAAAAGTTTTTTATAGTAGGATACTGTTAAAAACAGACTCTACATTTTACATAGAAATATACATTAGAAATAAAGTAGGAAGGGAAAAGAAGACGGAGTTATAAAAAAGTATTACTAATAATATATAAATGCAGAGAAATCCCAAAGGCAAAGCATTTGTCTTAAATGCCTTCTCTTAAAGATTTTAATAGATTTGGCTTTTCTGATATATTAAATGCGTCATATACATCATCCAAATTACAAGTTATCCAGATAATGTATGTATAATACTATTGTATGAAACACAACAGTACAAGTAGATATTTTTAATAATAATTTTAATAACATAAGAACTCTGGAAGGTCTGGTAGTCTTTTCAGTTTCTAAAGTTACAGCAAAGTGCTGTGACTTTAGCCATAAATTGGTCGGTTTTTTTCAGACAAAAGACATGACTAGGTTTGAACCTAAGGCCACTTAAAGCTAACATTGTGCTGAGAATTAAGCCGGCTGCAGTTTATTTCTGCCAAACACTTCAGTAATCCTCCAATAATCTTAACTCTCCTCTTAGGGGTTTTCAGATTAGTTTTCTTTCCAGCTTTTGGTTTGGATCTGATCTATTATGAGTCTGTGGGGGTGTTAGATGGAAATTCTCTTTGTTTAAACGTGGGTCCCTGGTTTGTTTAATGTATCCACTCTGTGTTTAGCTTATGCTTGAAGTTTTCACTGTAGGATGAGTAATAAAAGCCTTTCAGACTGTGGTGACGGAAACTGTGGAGTTTCTATAAGTTGGAAATACCTGTGCAGCACTACTCTCACATTTGCATTCTTCATTGAATCAGTTGATACTGACATTATGTGAAAGCCACAAAGGAAATGTGGAGCATGTGCAGATTGCGACCTCATTATCAAGTCCTAGATTTGAAAGTCTTAAACTAAGATGGTTAGATTAGTTTTTTTTGCATTTGGGAATCAAACTTACCCTGGCCACATTGTACAGCACTATTAATTTATCACAGAGTAACTACGGTGAACTCATTTTAGTAGTGGGGAGATACCTGAGTCAACACATACACATACACCTGCCTGCTATTTATTAACTGCTGTGCGTATGTTTGCATTAATAAACACACCTTTTTCTGAGGGTTTTTGATGTGTCTGTGTGTATTGTACGTATGCACGGTGAAAGATAGCAATGCATTGTTAGTGAACAAAGTCTAGTGTGGCCACAAAAGAGGATTGTTACCGTACAGTGTTGCAAGGACGACTTCCCTAATCTCTTCAGAGGCATTATTTAAATTAATTTTTTTAACAGCAGTCAGCTGTTTGTCATGGTCACGTAGTGGGTGACGTCTAAGGATGCCGTTCCTCTGCAGAAGCATGATAAAGTTCAACCACATCTGTTGTCCCAGAGTTTGTGGTTTGTCTGCAGGTGCAAACGTGAGAAGCACCTACCTTGTTCTGCTGTTCAAATTAAGATGCAGTAGTAGTTGTTTTTGTGCTGTACCTCAGAGTTGAACATGATTTTAGATATAAAAACATATGTTGCGGCTTAGATTACCTCATTCAGTTTCCACTGAAACTACACTAAACATTTGCTTAATGACAGATTTAAATACTGAATTGGATGGTCTATTTGGTCATGCTTTTTTCAGGTAAAAACGTGAAAACGGTGAAAAAACTCCAATGGAACAGTTTTTTTTTGGAGGCTTGTGGCCTATATGTGGAAGCAGCAGGGACGATTAGATGTGGAAGTGAAAACATTAAGCTGTAGTACAGCTTTTACTCTCACGGTCAAGAGTTTGAAGGTCAAGAAGTGCCAACATTTGACTTACTTATGAGCCTCGTCTTTTGACATTTCTTAAAAAGGGAAAGTTGCAGATGATGTCTTAAACTTTGTTATGACCTCGTCACCACATATCTTGAGGAACTGCTGGACTGTGCTTTAGAATCTCTAATCCTGGAAAGTCTGGCTCTGGCTGGCTGCATGCCTGGCCTCAGTGCAACGTGTGTGAGCTTCTTTGTCTTCGTGGTTTCTCTGACATCACAAGAGTATGGGGTACACAGGAAGAGCTTCTCTAGATAAGACAAATGTTTTCCCTGAAGTGAATTAGTACTTTAGTACTTCAGTGGGGAGGTAACTCATAGTGGCAGTCCCAGTATTGTGAAAACTCACCACTTTGTCAAACCTGTACTCTCCCTTTTAACTGTCATCAGTCATTGAAACACTCAAGCTTCCTTATGTTTAGAGTCTCTGCCTTTGTCTGCAGGTCACTATAGTGATGCTATTACCAGAAATGCCACTCTGGGACCAATCAGCAACTGGTGGTGTGATTGTTCAGCTCCTCCCATGCTATTGTCTTAAAGGGATAGAGGGATAGTCTGACATGTCCCCAGCCTCCAGGTCACAGAAGAAACTGGCTGTGCAGAGATGAAGATGATAAGGATCACACACAGACACAGTAGTTGGTGAATTGTCTGTGTTAGTTTCACATGTGCCCTAATGCTGAAGCCCTTGTTGCTTTAAGTGACAGGTTTACTAACGTTTGATCGTTTAGAGTCAGGACCTCAGAGAATAAACCTGTGTCCATCTAAGGTCATACGACTTCATATTTTTAAACCTCACTCAGAGTAGTGAACACTTACGTGACAATAAGAGGTGTGTGAGTTCTGTTCAACACCTGAAATACAGTATGTCCCATCAGTGACACAACACAGGTGTGTGGTTGGTTTAGCCTAAACTTTCTTTTCATTCCAGTAGCATTAAAGGTTGCAACACCTGAGTTCAGACATGATTAGTTTCTGATAAGATACAACACCCCATAAAGTCTTAGCTGATGAGTGGAATGTTCTGAAATGGAAAAATTCATTGTTGTATAAATGCATAATTTTTAAAAAATGATTTTCTGTAATCTATGTATTCATTCATTATTTCCTCTTTGTCTTTTGTCTTACAGTGTGTTTACCTTTTGAAACATTTATTTATTTCTGAAACTAAATGAATTTTTGTTGAACTGTGTTTGTGGTGATGTGTGTGTCACAGGTGGATGTACGATAGGACTACTAATGTTATGTTCCCACAAGGGATGGGCTTCCTCTGTCCAAATAGTTTACAGACATTTTATTACATCATGTCGTGTTCTAACATATGTAATGGGAATCTCACAGTTTTGTTATCTTAATTTGTCTCTCTGTTAATTTAATCTCCCCTGAGTTAAGCAAACAGTACTGTGTCATTAGTGTTTTTTCACACAAATAATTATCTGAATTTCAGCGGCCTCAAAGGCTTTTTTGTTCCTTGTGTAATTTCCAGTTAAATATTAACTCACCAGATACTGTATATGTTTTTCTGACACTTGAGCAGTAAATGCTGATAATGTGACACCTTGTGATGTTGAATGGAAATGTTCTCATGTCACAAACTAAATAAACTCTTGATATCATATGAATGCACTTTTTATTGTCCACAGATGCAGCATTCACGTGCAGCTCCACTCAGTTTAAGTGTGGAAATGGGAGGTGTATCACCCGCAGATGGATTTGTGATGGAACGGATGATTGTGGTGATGGAAGTGATGAGCTGCCATCAACATGTGGTATGTTTAGCCATTAGCCATTAATTATTCTCACTGTTGTAAATATGACACTTATTTTCTCAGCTCAAGGCAATAGCTTTAAATGTCTTGTTTTATCCAATCAATGGTATAAAAGTCAAAGATAGTATTTATTTCGCAATCATATATTACAAAGAAAATACAAACCTGCACATCTGAGAGTCTGGAAAGTCCTATTGTGGCTTTGTTGCCTGAAATGACTGATGCTAGAAATGATCAACTATTCATTTCAATTATATGTTTATAAAGTAAAATATTACTCACTTTTTAGCTGCCTTGATGTCAACTTTATCAGCAGCAACAGTGACTCAGAATCATATCTATAAAGCTGCTGTAGAACAATAGTTTGCTGGTGAATGATTGTCCAGTTTTACAGGACAATAATACAAAGGATTTGAGTCACACTTCTTCTTCCTGTCCTCAGCAACCAAAACCTGTCTGGAGTCAGAGTACAACTGTGGCCTTCCCAGGAACCAGTGTATACCTGTAAGCTGGCACTGCGACGGTAAAGCTGACTGTGAAAATGAAGCTGATGAGAAAAACTGCAGTAAGTTTTACACAAGAATAGATCTTGTTTTATCAATAACAACAATTACTTAAATAGAAAAATAAAATACAATGTCTATCTGTATATTCACCATATGAATATGTAGTTAAGTCATTAACTTCTTTCTTCTTCATCTCCTGACTCACCACAGCGGCCAAACAGTGCAAAGCCGACGAGTTTCGTTGTACCAATGGCCAGTGTATATCCACCTCCTTTGTCTGCGACAGTGACAATGACTGCTCAGATGGCTCTGATGAGGCCTTCTGCCCCAAACCCACCTGCAGCTCTGGTGCCTTCCAGTGCAACAACTCGGTGTGCGTACCAGCCCTGTGGCGCTGCGATGGAGACAAGGACTGTGCCGATGGATCTGATGAGTGGCCGTCAAACTGTGCGGGACAGCAGCCGGAGAACACGGTGCGCTGCAGGGCACACGAGTTCCAGTGCGCCAATGGGCAATGTATCCACGGCAGCTGGAAGTGTGATGGGGGCTTCGACTGCCAGGATCGGTCAGACGAGCTGAACTGCAGTGAGTATTTTTTCTTTCCACACATCAATTATTTCACTTTCATATTTTGTGTTCTTTTTGTTAGGAAACGTACTACCTAGCCTAATAATTATCCATGGCCACTTACACATACTCAGCATCATTAACAATAACACAAAATCATGAGTTAATATTGTCGTGGTGATTTCCCCTCACTTTGTAGTCTCATTCTTCTCTTTTTATCGATTTCTTTTTCTAGGTCGTCCTACTTGTCGCCCAGATGAGTTCCAGTGTCATGACGGCACCTGTATCCATGGCAGCCTCGAGTGTAACAGAGTGTCCAACTGCAGGGACCTCAGTGATGAGATGGACTGCCACATAGGTGACTCTCACTTAAATCCTGTCAACTTTCACCAACATCAAAGCTTAAATGTTCTTCTTTGCACATTCATACTCCTGCCTTATTCTCAACAGAAAATGTATGTGAAGGTCCAACCAAGTTCAAGTGTCACAGTGGGGAGTGTATCAGCATGGAGAAAGTGTGTGACACACGTAGAGACTGCAGGGACTGGTCAGATGAAGCTATCAAAGAGTGCGGTAGGTGAATTATGAATTATTTATCCACCTACACAAGAGCCAAAAATAATCAGACTAGGAAGTGTATCACAGTTTGGGTAGACGCTCAGTTACATTATTGCTTAGAGAGAAAAACACTGTCCTAGAGTAGTTTGTACTCTACAAATGAGTTCACCATCAATTTTAGTTACTGTCAGGAAAATGGTTGTCACATTGTTTGAATGCCTGGTGTATCTGTGTCTACACAGACAACAATGAGTGTTTGACTGGAAATGGAGGGTGTTCCCATTACTGCAGCGATCTGAAGATTGGCTTCAACTGCTCTTGTCCTGCTGGATATAGTCTGAAGATGGACAAAAAAACCTGTCAAGGTGAGAGAAGGGAGCCTCAGTGGACCATAGATAGGTTTCAGTTTGCCAACTTCTATATCTCAGTTTGTCCCCTGACCTTCTGTTACTCCACTTGCAGACATTGATGAATGTCTTCAGCCAGACACTTGCAGTCAGATCTGCATCAACCTGCCCGGCAGCTACAAGTGTGACTGTAAGAGTGGCTATGAGATTGACCCTGCAACCAAAACATGCAAGGCTGAATCAGGTAATGATTCAGAAAGTTTACTCATAAGAGACACTTTCAGATTTATTGTCCTCTCTGAAAACCAGGATGAAACCTTTCTTTTCTGTTCCTCCAGGTACCATTCCCAACCTGTACTTCACCAATAAACATGAGGTGAGGAAAATGACGGTGGATCGCAGCGAGTACGTCTGTCTGATCCCACAGCTGAAAAATGCAGTTGCTCTGGACATGGACATGCCCAACAAGATGATCTTCTGGTCTGACCTGTCTCTGAAGAAAATCTACAGGTTAGAGACTCTGACACTTTGTTGTTCTGTGCAGGCAGCCCTCTGGTAAAAAAAAAAATCTTACAGATATCATAAAAAAAACATTAGGCTTGTACTGTACCACAGATCCTATGTCTGCAACTCTGTACTACACAGCATGTGTTATATTATATTCAAGATAAGCAAAAATTACTGTGAATAAGAGACTATGATAACAGACTAGACTGCAAAGCTATCTCTCTGTCTAAAGTGAGTCTCTCCACTCTTATCTCCTTCCTGACAGCTCCAAGCTTGACGTGGCCAGTAACTCGTCTCACCACACTGTGGTGATTGACAGTGGCATTGAGGCACCAGAGGGCATTGCAGTGGACTGGATCCATGGCAACATATACTGGACGGACAGCATTATGAAGACTATCTCAGTGGCAACAACAGACGGCAGCAAGAGGAAGTCCCTCATCACAGAAAACCTGGATAAGCCAAGAGCCATCACAGTGGACCCAGTAAACAAGTAAGTGACAGATGTGCAAAAGAATTTGGGATCAACTGCGATTTTTTTCCTGATTGTCTATAATTTGTGATTCCAGTTTATATTAATTTTCTTGTGTTTTCTTCAGTTTTATGTACTGGACAGACTGGGGTGAGGAGGCTAAGATAGAGAGGAGCGGGCTGAATGGAGCCGATCGGTATGCCTTGGTGACAGACAACATTGTGTGGCCCAATGGCATCACCCTAGGTAAGAAGAAGTTCATGCTCGCATTAAAGGGAAATTAATAATTTACATTCAAACTGTATAATGAGCACCCAAACATATTAACAAGTCTGATATCTGTATTTGTGCATTTCATGGTCTCTCTAACCACAGACATAGTCAACCAACGTCTGTACTGGGTGGACTCCAAGTTGCACACACTGTCCAGCATTGATGTAAATGGACTGACACGACGCAGTATCATTTTCAGTGACGAAAAGCTCTCTCACCCCCTCTCTCTGACTGTCTTTGAGGTCAGTTATGACAGCGGATGTCATTTATTAAAGGGATTTTATAAAATAATGTTGGTCAGAATTATTACTATACTACTGTTGTGCAATTGTAATGTGCTTTATTACTGTATTTCAAACCGCTCAGTCGGTAATCCAGTTCATGTGTAGTTATCTGGCTAAAATGGTTTCTAATTGTTTATGTAAAAAACCTGACTTTTTGAGTACTGCTGAGTATGCGATTTATTCCCTATAAATTTCAGCAGGATCAGGATCAGTAGTGTTAATTCTTAATAAGCCTTTATAAATAATCCATATGTGTTGCCAAAAACGTTAGTAAATAAAAATATTTTTCTCCCTTTAAACAGGAGAAAGTGTTTTGGACAGACGCCAGCAACAATGCTGTTTTTAGTGCCAACCGCCTGACGGGAAATGACATCACCAAGCTGGCAGCGGACCTGGACCAGCCGGAAGACATCGTACTGTACCACAACCTCAAGCAGCCCACTGGTACAGAAACGTCACAAGATCTGAAGACTATCATTAAAAAAAAACAAACTCTTAAGTCTGCACATTTTCTAACATTTATTGTTCCCACCTTAACTCTTGTAGGTACGAACTGGTGCAGAGAGAGAAACAGTATGAATGGTGGTTGTGAGTTTCTGTGCCTCCCTGCCCCTGTAATCAACCAACGCTCTCCTAAATACACCTGTGCCTGTCCTGACCACATGACCTTGGGGGCAGACATGAGGAAATGTGTGACAGGTAAATGTCCCCTGGTCAATGTCCATATAAATTAACTGAAGTTTAACATCGTGACACTAACTCTTATATTTTTCATTCACAGCAGGCTCAGTTGCCCCACCTGCTGAAAACAAAACCAGTTCAGTTGCCCCGCCCACATCTCCCTCCACTCCTGCTACAACCAAGCAGCATGTTACTACTACTACACCTACAGCCACCACCAGCCTGAACAAAAAACTCATGACTACCGTGTCTAACCAGCCCACACAGAGCACACAGCAGTCTGCCACTAATAAAGGTATGGGAAAGGTTCTGGATACATGTTGGTACAATACAGTGTTTGGTGTCCTGAGATATAATTTAAGACCTCTGAGCCAATCAGAAATACTGTGGCCAGTGACATTATCAGAAACAGAGGAAAACTCTATGTCCACTGGTAACAAAATTCACCTAGTGGCACCTCTAAAGCTCACAAATCAATACATAATATGTCTTTTAGTTGCTGTAGCTTCATGCAGTATAGTGTTTATAGTACAGACATTCAAACTTTGAGGAATTATATTAAGGAAACATTGTATCATGTTTTTGTTTTTTCAGATAACAGATTTGCAGCCTTACCTGGAGAGGCCCCTTCATCCCACCCTGTCGCTCTCTATGTCATATTACCAATAAGTAAGCTCCACTCAGCTTTCTTAATTTCTCTTTGTCACAATCAGTCACACGTGCAATCTAAAAGACTATTTTAGATATATTAATCCTCTCATCGTCACTACTTCTCCTGATCTCACCAAATTACATCTGCTCCTGCTCTGCAGTGGTCGTCTCTCTGCTGGTGTTTGGGACAGTGCTGCTGTTAAGACACTGGCGTGTGAAGAACACCAACACCATTCACTTTGACAATCCAGTGTACCAGAAAACCACAGAGGATGAGGTGCACATCTGCAGGAACAGCTCTGAGGGCTATGTGTATCCTCAGGTATGTTATAATGCCACATTAACCTTTAGATATTGCACAATGTCTAGAAATAGGAGGATGACGTTTTACAGCTTTGCTTATGAGACATTGTTTCTTTTGCAGAGGCAGATGCTGAGCATGGAGGACATGGATGTTGCATGACCGAAAGATGAAGAATACACTAGCTTTATTTGTAGTGATTTTTTGTGCGACAACCCAACAAAGGCCATTTATTCCCTCCCTGCTGCTTAGTACCCCCTCCCTTCCCCTGTGACCTCATTTTGTGGCTTATGTGTCTGACCTCAGCACTGTGCTGTCCAAGTCTGAAGAAAGAACTGAAAAAAAAAAAAAGATCTTTGACACTGTTATACAGCAAAGTGGAGCAAAAACTATGTGTGGTGAGAACATGTTCTTGATTCCAGAGCCTTGACTCATTTGAAGCTGGATGAGAAATTGATTGATTGATTGATTGACTGATCGCTTGATTAGCAATTCTCACCTCAGCGTGTTGCCGACTTAAATCCACTTAAATCTTTTTTCAGTGAGTTTAACTTAAAACCTTTGACCTGTGTGTACTGTCCTAACACTTCTGTGTGCCTTCCATCCACACTCTGATAGTTTAGAGAAGCTTAATGGATGAACAACAAATGCCTTACTGAGCCCGCTGCCTCACAAACCACTTTGTGTGGTAGTAGGCTGCTTTTATTACATTATATCTTCCATCCAGATACAACTTTGCACATTTTGTTGGTTCCCACATCAGCGGCATTTGTCTTCATCACCTGATAGTTTTTCTCTAAAGTAAATCCATTTTTTTTCTTTTTGTGACCAAAACAGGGAGACAGAGGGTGAGGAGTTACAGATGGTTTACATTGTAAATGGAAAAGCTGCTGAGTTTTTAACCAAAATGAAGAAAATGAAAGTAAATTAGTTATTACTTATCAGAACACTGTAAATAATTTCTGTAAATATTTTATAAAACAATCTAATGTTCACTTTGGTGTTGCTTTTTATGTCTGTAAATGTAAATCAAGGAAATTGTAAATATGTTTGAGATAATTTTATTTATTCACAGAAGGTTTCTGAAGGATTTTGATTGTTTTGTTTGTACAAAATCCTGTAGCGCACGGTGATGCCTATCATTTACAAATGTATACTACAAACGTGAAGGAGCTCTCCTTGTTCCTCGCACTATTGTTTCTTGAATAGTGATGAGTCCCATTATTTATTTTATTTTATTCTTCTGCCCTTCATCATGACAATTTGTTTTCGCTGTGAAGTTAAGGAACATACTGTTCACTGTGTGTAAGGCGCGATGTTCTCACTAACAGCAGAATGTATGTACAGATCTGAAGGATTGATTCATGCACACTGCTAATGTACATTGTTTTGTTTATGTTTGGTTGTTTTTGTCTTTTTTAAATAAATTTGAAAATATTGACCTGTCCCTCTTGTTAATGTAATGGGAAAAATAGTATGTTGACTGTGATAAACAGGGACATCTAAGAAAAGACATTATGTACTTGGTATCTCCAGTATGCAGACAAAAAGACTGAGTGTAGTGTTGATGCACATTACACTCACAGTGCATTGGGTCATTAGAGATACAAACTGACCTTAGTACTGAATGTGTCCGATAGTCTCCTTTGACAAACCTTATTATTCTAAGACTGGGTTACAATAGATGTCCACAAAACCTGTTTGTGTTGCCTAGAAATGTTGCCATTACTCTCCACCTAGGACATAATACTAACATGCACACAGTGTGATTGAGTTCTTCAACTAATCGCCAGCAGACTCTCGTCCTAGATTTGTTATCACAGGTTTGTTAGCACATGATGGAGACTTTTATGTGCTTGAACTTAAGCCAACTTAAACAAATGTGGTTCCTCTTATTTGAATGACCTGCTGGTTTCACCTGTTGGTTTTGAATTGAAAAAAGACGACAGACATTAATATCACACACAACATCTGTAAGTCAACGCCAAATAAATAAACTCCCACTCTTTTCTGTTTACCATGAGGTTGAGAAACAGGTGTAATGTACTAATTAAGACTGTAATAACTAATGTGATGTGCGCTCTGTGTTGTTTGTTGTCTTGGAAGCAGTTCACAAGGGAGTATACAGAATGATCATACTATTTCTGCAGCTTGAAAGGGGGGCGATGTTGCTATTTTATTGTCTTCATTGTAAATGTATGCTACTTGGCTTTGGGCCTAGACTGTCATCAACAGCATCCTTTAAATCTTTGTTTTTATCTGTGGCTTGAAGATTTTGTCATGCTTCCCCATTGGATAATGTGAACTTAAACAAAGATGTATGGTCCATGCAAGTTAGGTAAGAACTAGATATTAATTCATATACTGTACAGCATAGGTGAAAGAATAGAGCTGTAAAATATGGCCTGACACACCCATAAACATGAACAACCAGCAAACATCCTCTCACTCAATGTAATGAACCTCAGGAGCAGGGGGGGTGGTCACAGGAAGCAGTGTTGTAGCATCAAAAGCGACTGGAAAGTGATTTATCATTAAGATCCAACCCTCCACACAGAAATTAAAGGTATTTTGGTTTAGGTTTTTTGGTTTAGTTCCAGGACTTAGAAACAAAGAATCAGTATGAAGACTTGTTGTATAATTGTAAGAGCAGGATATACTGAATGACCCAGAGACTAGAGGAACAGGATTTTCATGCTACATGTGAACTTGTGAACATTTTTTTCATGTAGCTCTACTCTGCAGAAACTGAATTACAGCAATAACATTTATATTGTTATACAAACATTGGACATGGATCACGTTTCTTTTACAGACATCATGCTTCCTACTTCTCTGTAGCAGCAATAAATTAATAAACAAAAGCATCTTTTTTTTAAATAGACTGCGTGTGCCTGCACACACATGCTGCACCGTCATCAGCTTGCGTCACTAAAAATGGTATGTCGTCTGTCAGGAATAGTCCACATTCCAGTGTAAAGGACTCTACGCCCTACACCATCACATGTGATGAAGGCCAAATGTCGTCTCTAGTTCTGTGCCGCCGCTGTTCTTCAGATCAGATCAAATCAGTGTGATTTCATTGAATCTAACGTTGAAATGCATCCAGTAGAGAAACTCACATCCTTACATCATCAGAAGCATCACTGTTGGCACTTTGCTATTCATAACAAATTGGTCTGGGTATCATTGTGTGCTGTTATACTGTATGCTTGAGACAACAGGGAGACAATGCACCTGAGGCTCAGGTGACAAATGACACCTGTCCCCAGCTATGTTGTCTCTCGTCCATAATATCTTGTCACCTATTTACATATGATGGTTGTCTTCCTATTGGCCAGCTGGCAACCAAAGGGTGGAGTTGCATCTCACACCACTAACTCGTAAGCGAAGGGGAGTGTTCTCCAAAATTGGCTGAGGAGAAGATGGGGGAGGTGCAGGGGTCGAACGGAGGATGGATATTCCCCTGTCAGGTTACCAAACAGGCCACCAAATGTTTGGATGATAAGGTAACAACAATAGCCTGTTTGGTTACTACTTGACAACCTGAACCACAGCTTCTCTGGCTGCTGGGGGCAGGAGGCTGCAACTGCAGTAACTTATATTACTGTTAAAAAAGTAAAGACGTTTAGTTTAAAAAATGCAAACTGTGGACGATCTACTTTATCAAAAAAGTTGGAGAGAGAGTCATGAGCAGCTCTGTTAGGTATCCTGTATCGAAGCCAAAAGTAGCACGATTATCCAGGCATGTCTGACTAACGTCCCTTTCACTGTGAGCTTGACTACTCTGACTCTAACAGTATCTTTTCAGTCTCAGTATTGGAGTCTTTGAGAGGTGACTAATCCCAGCAGATTACATAGTACAGTTCACACATTTTCCAGTGACACCATAATATTGGTGTTTTCTGAAACCACGTTTACCTCAGGTGAACTCACTACAACTCATTGTCAGGTTTAGTGATTTTAATAATACAAAGACATGGTTAATGATATTTAAGATGGTTCATTTATTGGTTCAATTAGACTTTTTGCTCCCACGTTTATTTTATTAAAATACATTATCAATGTAATGCTGGAGTGGGACCAATATAATGGATCAAATGGACTAACATTTAATTATACATTTAGTACAGTCCTGCAAATGTATTCGCTTTTAGTCCATTTTATTTAGGATTGTAATATTCTGTGACCCTCAATGGATTTAATTTGTAGTCTTGTTATCATTCCCCCGAAATGGAGCAACGCAACGCCTGCCTTAGCCACCTAACATCAGGTGTAGCTAACATTCAGTGCAACAAAACCTTACTAAAGCAGGAGCAGCATTTATGAGAAGATTCAGTTTGATTCACCATACAACACTCAAATCAGTCAGTTTACTCAGAAAGATGATAGAAATGGCTGCAATTAATATTCATTGTTATTACCTGGAGCAAAGCTTCTCTAAAAGAAGATTTGTGTGGGTCTCACTTTTTTCCCAGTATGATAACCCTGTTATTATTGTGGGAATTACTGTGGACCAACTTCAGATGTTGACCCAATGAACTGTCTATAATACTGTAGAAATTCCCAAAGTGGAATCTTTAAATTCTGATCTGACTGTCAAACCAAAGTTATCACCGTGTTATCCAGTGTCCTATACATGTCAGAAAAAACACAGAAAAAACATTTCTAAATCTGGAACCAAATTAACCTTTTACATTGCTTGAAGGATCAAACTAGTTAATATAATTCCTCAATCTTCTAATCATTAATAGTCATTGTAACTAAATGTTTACTGAACATTTCAAATGTTCTGCTTTTCACTGTGTATAATGCTGCTGTTCGTCATAGCACCAATAATTATATTGATCTTAGGTCAATGCTCAACTCTTGATTTTAAATTGAATTCCAAATTTCCTCCTGTATGGTAACACGATAATGTAGCCATGCATTTGCAGAAAAGAACTATTTGCAGGAAGTTCCTACATGAGGTCAAACAGGGTGAAAATTAGTTGGAGCTGCACATGTAAAGCAAAGTCTTATCTGACTATAATGTATCAAATGTTTGTGTTGGTTCCTGCCCCTGTAGTGTTTTCTACAGTATAATCCAGGTCCCATAAACAAATGTGTTGGTGTTTGTATTAACAAAATGCTACTATTATATTATAAGTCAAATATTTATCCATATTAACTTAATCTGGAAAAAGAACATGCTGACAAATGTGGAGGGTTAGAGGTTAGGGGTTGTGCAAAATGTACACACTATAATAAAAGTGTTAAATACAATACAATGATTCACACTATGACTAATGACTTATCTGTTTCATTTTCCATTATCGAGACTATTTAATAATCTTATTACTGTTCATTTCCTGTGTGAACACATGTCTAAGGTGTGGAGCTGCATCATTTATGGCACAGAAATGAATGTGTCTTATTGGATAAACAGATAAGAAGAACCAAACCTTTATGGACAAAAGGAGGGGGATACTGGAAAAGACTAATCTCCATCTGGCCCATGGCGGCACACATTCACAAGGCTCTGTAATGGCAATATGTTTTTTCTAGACACTGTCTTCCTGCACTCTTCTGACATAGGAATATGAACAGAGACTTTATACCACACGCAGAGGCCCAAAGGGGGGATTGTTAATATGTATAGATCTAGTAGAGCAAGGTTTCTGGCTTAAGATGTTTACCAAACATGTGATCAGCAGGTGAAGTCAGAGTCTGCAGGGTGTGCATAGAACCAACCAGCGTCGAACAGTTTTGAGTGTAATGTTTGGAAAATTGAAATCTTAGTATATTACAGTATCTTTTCTTGCACATGAGTTTTGGTTCCTTATTTGTAATCCCCTGGTGTGATCATTAGAGAGTACTAGAAACATATTCTGCACGGTCTCTACTGGTTTCTCTCCTCCACCATCTACTATCTATAGAGTTTCATGCAGGCAAATCAGAAGCTCTACGCTTAGGGATTGACCTTGGTCCTTGTGTTGATGGGTATGTTTTAAATATATTCAGTCAGTATCTGGCATATAGTGTTTTTAGTTCAGGCTGACTTGAACTACAAATCCTAAATGAAAATCCTGAATGGGCCTTGATGACTTTATGCATGCTCATGCTCACAGAGGTTCCATATGTACCTATGACTTCAAGGTACATCAAACAAAAATCTTCTTTTTGATCCTCTCACTTGAAAGTTTCCATCAGAAACTGAGATACTGATAGTTGTTATCTCGAGGACATTAACATCTCTGACACATTTACCTCGCAGAATCTATGGTAAATAATTGCTAAATTTACAAACCAAGAATGTGTGTGTTCTCATAAGATGTACTGTGAGAATAAGTGTGCTCTAATGTGTAATGTGTACAAACTCACACAAACCTGTACAAGCTCTTTAAATGACATATTTATCTTAAGGATTTATATTGCATTTCATAAACATTTCATGTTAGCTAATGCAAATGTATTAATTTAAAAGGAGAACTGATCATTAGAAAACCATGATGGTAACACAGTTGACAACATGAAAAACATGGTAATTCCTATGTGTGTCCAAACGTTTGACTGGTAGTGTGCAGTGGACATGAATATAAATTAAGTAAAGCACTGTTACTCAAAACTGTAGCTGAATACAGTAAATGTGAATAAAACAACAAATGTCATGAACTCGACAGCAGGGTCCAGGCTATGATTTGTGGGTCTGCAGCGCCCTGCAGCGGATAAACCGTGCAGCACACGGACACCCCCCCATCCCCCCCCGCGTCCGCTCAGGTGAGCTGGTAAATGTTTCACCTGTAGGCGATGACGTCACGGCACCTTCAGGAACAAGAAACGCTGGAGTGTGCGCTCACTTCACGCCGATCAATGTCTTCCTTTTGCATGGCCGAACCGCATGAAACTCAGCTGGTCGAAGTTTAGATTGAGATCCTGTACTTTGTGAAGTATCTTGTTGTGCTTCTGTGAGGAAAACCACGATGTCTGCCTCCGCTATATTCGTCTTAGATCTGAAGGGGAAGGTAAGCGCAGTGTTGACACTGATAAAAACTTATTACACGCGACTTTCTTCAGCGACACAAGTCATAAAACCTCACACTTCTTCCTCCTTTTGGTAGTTTTCGGTTTTAGCTGTTGGTTTAACTGTTAAACATTAATAGCGTCGTTAAAAATTAATAACGAGCTTACAACAGATCCATTCATTGACCTTTCCTGTCTGTACTTCCGGGATATATCTTCCTCAGTGGATATACAGCTCACTGCCTGCAGACAGGCAACAGTTGTGTGTCCAGTTGTGTTGCAGCTGTATACGTGTAACCTTCACAGTCGTGACATCCTGATAGAAAATGCTCTTTAAAACTTTAGGTTGTTGCATGTTAAACAGGTGCTTTGGTTTGACCTGTGTGCTACAGTAGAGTTGCAGCATTTTCATAAGGAAATATGAACATGAAGGTGGAGCTTTCAAAACGTGAATGACATCTTAATGACCATCTCCTTCTGAAGAATTTACAAAAACAAGCTTTCAATCAATTAATCAGCCAATTAGGAAATAGTTAACTAGTACTACCTAACAGTGTGAATAATTCAACAGTGATATTTATATAAAATTGTTAAAAAATATTATAATTGAAAAAAGAGGTATTAATGTTTTTTGTCAATTGACTATTGCTATTAACTATAACTACTGCCCTCATTGTATCAAGGTAAAAAAAGTGCCTTTATTGCCCCCCTGCCTCTGTTTATCACTTCATCTCCTGCTTTAAATATCCTGCTCAGGTGCTGATTTGTCGGAACTACAAAGGCGATGTGGACATGGCAGAGATTGACCACTTCATGCCTTTGCTCATGCAACACGAGGAGGAAGGACTTCTTTGTCCTGTAATATCTCACGGCAATGTTCACTTCATGTGGATTAAACACAGCAACTTGTACTGTATCCTTGTTTTGGACTTTGCCTTCACAAACAGGAGAGGCTGCTGTCGTGATGTTCACAGAAATGTAGCAGGATCTGGACTGTGATGTTTAACCCACGAGTCAGAAACATTTAACAGGTTTTCATTCATACAGCACAGTTAAATGCTATAGCTGGCATATGTACATGTATGTGAGTAAAATGTAGAGATGTGATTTTAATTTGAAGGTGTAGAGTACTCCTTGACTTGAAGTCTATGCAGTGGTGGCCACCACGAACAAGAACTCTAATGCTTCCCTTGTGTACTCATTTCTCTACAAACTAGTGGAGGTGAGTGAAACATAAAGCGATGAATTATAATTGTTGTAAGTATTTGTTCAGCCTCCTCATATGATGGAACCTGACGTCTGTTGTTCGTACTGGACAGGTGTTCACAGAGTACTTCAAAGAGCTGGAGGAGGAGAGTATACAGGATAATTTTGTGGTCGTCTATGAGCTACTGGATGAACTGATGGACTTTGGATTCCCACAGACAACAGACAGCAAGATCCTACAAGAGTGAGACTCTCAGACGCACATGCAGACAAAGATATTGCTTCTATATGTGAGTGTAGTGTGGAATCACAGCAGGGCATCGCTTCTCATCTCATCTCTTGCAGATATATTACTCAGGAAGGTGCAAAGCTTGAGGTGGCAAAGTCCAAGGTGCCGACCACTGTCACCAACGCTGTGTCCTGGAGATCAGAGGGTATCAAATACAAGAAGAACGAGGTCTTTATTGATGTCATTGAGTCCATCAATGTACTGGTAAGATGAGATGTGGGGATCATTTATCATTAGATTTATTAATAACATGGAGTGAGTAAGTAAGTAATAAAGGACTAAATAGCGAAAAATGTTTCTCTGATTATGTCAGTATGAAACATGATTAGTTGTGTGTTATTGGTATAATTTCTTCTGTTATAATTTATACATTAATGATGACTTAGCAATTTCTAAATGCCCTAGATTTCATGTTTTCTGTCACACAGTAACCTCTAGTGTACATCAAGCACCATTTTTCCGCTTATTGCTTGGTTTTATTGACTAATCTCCTATCACTTGAATTATTTATTCAAGTTTATGGATGGCTCTTTATTGTTTTTTTATTTCAGGTGAATGCCAATGGCAGTGTGATGAGCAGTGACATTGTGGGCAGCATCAAACTGAAGACCATGCTGTCGGGGATGCCTGAACTACGCCTGGGCCTTAACGATCGAGTGCTTTTTGCTCTCACTGGGCGTACGTATGCAATCTCTGTGTAACCATATCCAAAAGTTAATGCAGTTATTTAACTGGATATGTGACTAATCTACCTGCTTTATTTACATTTACACGAATTTTACTGATTGTGTTGTTTTGTGTTCAGGTGACAAGGGAAAGACGGTGGTGATGGAAGATGTAAAGTTCCACCAGTGTGTCCGTCTGTCACGATTTGAGAGTGACCGAACAATCTCCTTCATCCCTCCAGACGGGGAGTCTGAACTCATGTCCTACCGCATTAATACTCACGTTAGTCCATCCCAGCACTTTGTATTCATACTAAATTGTTTATACTTGTTTATACTACATAGTTAGATAGATAGATAGATAGATAGATAGATAGATAGATAGATAGATAGATAGATAGATAGATAGATAGATAGA
>JAUYWH010000001.1:13590255-13604417 GCA_034779795.1 Ctenopoma multispine
TAGATAGATAGATAGATAGATAGATAGATAGATAGATAGATAGATAGATAGATAGATAGATAGATAGATAGATCATATGCATATGCACCCTCAAATGGCATTCTCACATTGTTTTTATTTAATTGTAGACTCATTTGTGTAGTGAAACCCTGTCTTTCCTGTCTTCCAGGTAAAGCCTCTGATATGGATCGAATCTGTCATTGAGAAATTCTCTCACAGTAGAGTGGAAATTATGGTTAAGGTAATACATTTCACTTTCGCGTTCTATCTTACACAACTGTTAAAGCATGAAAGCACAAGTAATAGAGCAGGGAATATTTCTACCATGTTTGGTATTTCATTTTTTGTTTCTGTTGCCAACAACAAGGAGAAAGTTCTCACAAGAAATTCTGCTGTGTTGCATTTTTAGGCAAAGGGGCAATTTAAAAAGCAGTCTGTGGCAAATAATGTGGAGGTAAGGGTCCCCGTCCCCAGTGATGCTGACTCACCCAAGTTCAAAACCAGCACAGGGAATGCCAAATATGTGCCTGAGAAGAACCTGGTGGTGTGGACAATCAAATCTTTCCCCGTAAGAAATTCACATTGTAATCTTTAATAGGTGTTATATTACTTTCTTTTCTGGACACATTTCAGTATATTTTGTGTTTAACTCTTTGTCTCTCTGTATGTCTGTCTAACCTGTTAATGTTTATTCACTGATTCAGGGAGGTAAGGAGTTTCTAATGAGAGCACACTTTGGTCTGCCCAGTGTGGAAAATGACGAGGCTGAAGGAAAGCCTCCCATTACTGTCAAATTTGAAATCCCATACTTCACAGTCTCAGGAATACAGGTATGTGTGCATGCAGGTTTGTGCATATTATCATTGCTGATGTTCTGCTATAATGTCTGACAACAAAAATATTTAACCTTAAGTCCATCAGTCATGTTCTTGTGCAAGAAAAACATATTTCCTCTGCATCTGAAGCATGTTAAAAGCATAATATAACTTGTTTATTACTATGGATAAAGATCTAAACACTATCTGAGGAGACACTTTGCTAGGTGTTTACAGCCCATGGAGAATCAAGTCAGGTCCTGTAGGACCTTTTTATGAAAGTAAATTTAATTTAATTTGATGATGCACAAAATGTTTTTTGCCTCAACATCTTGTGTTTTTTTCTTGCTCACTGTTTCACCAGGTGCGATATATGAAGATCATAGAAAAAAGTGGTTACCAGGCTTTACCCTGGGTGCGCTACATTACACAGAGTGGAGGTACATTACTAAATATTTATTAGACATTAACATAATAAAATATACTATTTTCAGAACATACTGTTGCTACTATTAGTAAAGTGAATGTAGTAATTAAAGTATATAGAATTTCTTATAATCTTGTAATGTTGTGTCTTTATATAGATTACCAGCTGAGGACCAATGTGTAAAGCCTGGGATTACTATATATTTCTCTCTTCCAGAGGATCAGAAATGATCAGTTCAACTGGACTTAAACCTTTAAAATTTCACCTGTTTTATGTATAGTCATTGATAGTCATAGATTTTGTTTTATGAAACTTGTGTGCAATTTGATTTTAAGATTTCTATTGTTGGATCACTGCAAATTATTTAAGTGCTTAATAAATGTATACTGTCAAAATAAATTGCTATGGGTAATTTTTGTATTCTTCTGGTGCCCTACTGTTTTTCTTACGAGTTTGCAAAGCAGTATAAGGGCGGATTTTTGTCCTTATGTTGCACCACTGTATTGTGTAATCACAGTCACAAAATTCCGCCTAAAATTAAAAACTTACACCCGCCTTTTTTGCCACACTTGCCTCTGGAGAAATACAACCTCAGGTCAGAAATGTGAATGAACTGCCTTTGAAGACATCAACGTATACGAATCGCCCGCTTTCTTCGCTGCGCGCTCTGATTGGTCAAGGGTTGCTGTTGCCACAGTGATGGCGTAGTAACAGAGTTGTCGCCCCGCCTCTTTTACCGTATATGGAAGAGCGTAACCCTCGGGGCGAGCTGTGATAGGTCGGCGTGTGCTCTCCCCAATGTTTGTAAATTGTAGTTAGGAGACGCCGCTGTGTAGATCTCAGCGCGCAAATGTATTTTCTAATGTTGATAAACATTGCTTCTTTGGATTTTATTTAAAAATTACTGGCCTGAACAGACAGTGGGACGGAAAATCTCGGTGACGTTGTGGATCGTGAGGAACCGAACAAGGTACGTGTAAAAGCTCACTGGTTTGTTTTCATTTTAATAGTACCGATTAGCCCGGATGCTAATTGTTTATTGCAATCAGTTGACCGGTTCCTGTTTCGCTGGCGCAAACATGTTCACTGTGCTTTGCTGTTTGTACGTACGGTTTGTAAAAGCGGGCCGGTCTAACATCACCCTAACAGAGTCAGATAACACGGCGTCAACGGGAACTAAAGCTTACGTTAGCCGGATGCTGTAGTAGCTAGCTGTAGCCGCTTCTTTACAGCTCGTCGTCTTTTTTATTGTCATCACGAGGAGCCTGTGGTTGAGTTTCGGTGTGGTTAAGCTGTTGTATATCTACTGAACAGGCAGATAGAGAGACTACAATGGTCCTTAGTGAGATGGATGCCGGTAAAGCTTTGACGGCGGCAGCAGCCAGAGGGAATACCGGCGAGGTGCAGCGGATCCTGGAGGAATGCAGAGTACATCCTGATACTCTCAATGGATTTGGCAGGACTGCCCTACAAGTAAGAGCCAGCTGCCAGAAATGTTACATGATTCATATGTACCTTGTTTTTAACCGAGGAATATTGTGTCTGTTTGTATGTTTATATCAAGTTCCGAGTAGAATAGTTTTATATGTATATATTTGATTCATGAGGAATGAATAAGTAGCTTAAACACTACGTTGATCATTTATTAGACGTAAACCAGTAGCAGTCGAACAGCCTTGTTGTACTTTCTGCCTTTATGAAAGCTCTTGCTTAATCTTTTTTGCAGAGATGCTGATTCACCTTTACGGTCTATTGTCTATTTGTATCGTTAAACTTTTAGGCATTTCTGTTAATGGAGTTTGTCAACTCCATTAATATAACTAAGTAGAATAATGGCTGCAAGGCTGCTGTTACTGAATCATTTTTTTAAGTAATTGAGAAAAATATCTATCACAGTTTACCAGACTTAAAGAGATGCATCTTCAAATGACCTCTTTTGTTCAAAACTTAAATATATAATACAGTTCAAAGGCAAAAAAACCCATAGCTTCCAAAATTATCAACAAAAACTGCATATGAAGGAAGAATTTAATAAACTGGTGCCTCATTTTATAAACACTTGTTGACTTTATTGCTGTATTATCACTAATACTTAAGATGGTTATCTTTTTTTAAATTATTTACCAGGTCCCAACTGACGTTGATGTACTGAAGTTTTATGACTAGAATCAAACATTTAATGAGGATTAGTGAATTCTGTGGCCATCCTTAACACAAGACTGCTAAAAAGCATTTGTGCCATTTACACACATAGGTGTTGAATTTACTGTGTGCTCTTATCATCTCTCCTCTAACATCTTCTAAAGGTCATGATGATGGGGAACTCCAAGATTGCAACTTTACTGTTGGAAAAAGGAGCAGACCCCAACATTCAAGACAAGCAGGGGATAGCGCCTGTCCATGACGCAGCCCGAACAGGGTTTCTGGACACTGTGCAGGTTCTGGTGGAGTATGGTGCTTCAGTGAACATGCCAGACCACAGCGGGGCCCTGCCAATCCACATTGCCATCCGGGAAGGGCACAGAGATGTTGTGGAGTTCCTGGCACCACGATCTGACCTGAAGCACGCCAACTTCAGTGGTCAGACGGCGATAGACGTGGCTCGAGCTTCTCGTGTGCCTGATATGATTGACTTGCTTTTCGCTCACATTCATAGTTAGTCCAAATCCTGGGTGTTGGGTGACTTGTTGGAAACCGAACCTCACATATGTTTTGCTTGGAACCTGGTGACTTGAATTCATTGCTGTGTAAAGGATTATTTTTTGTTAATAGTGGCTCAGCATTAATATGTGACACAGGACATATTGTCTTGGCAGCTTATTTTCAGTGGATAGGTGGCTACATACAGTAGTCACCTCTTTTGCACAGTGCAATTTAAGCACCTTATCATATATCTGTTTTCCCTATTAATTGGGAGTGCACATTTGTAGATAGTTTTCCCTCAGTGTTGTGTAATTATTACATTGCCATTGTGTAAGAATTGTAACAGTTTATACAATATATGTGTTTTTAAACATTTTACAAACCTTGACATGGTGCACCCTGATTGCTTTGCATAGTTGTGTTTCTTTTAATTAGACGTACTTAGACTTTTAATTTACTCTTATTTATTGTTGGAATAGGACTGAGTATTCCTGTGACTTTGTAAAGAGTGACATTTATTGTGATTTGTTGAAATGTTATTTATACCTATAAATACTTTTAAAACTAAAGTGAGACTGATCACTTTACTATTTGAATATGAAAGCGCACAATAAAGTGTTGAACTTGAAGTTGTGAAGGGTTTTTGTACAGTATTCTGTATTTAGTTACTGTGTAGGTGGAAAGACAATCCGGTAAACTGATTCAGGGGTGTAGTTGCTATTGAAGACACAATGGTCTCCTCTTTGCTTTTTGTTTCTATAAATCTATAGATATATACATCTATATATAGATATCTAAATATATATTTGTTAGCAGTATTTTATTTTATATTTATGATTATCTCCTGTATTCTGACAAATACAGTAAACTTTTAAGTGCTTAGCATTTTCCAAAGGTGATTGATCAAGGTCATTTATAATAACGGCACACTGGAACGCACTGCACAGTGAAAACCCTCTGAAAGGTCATGCAGATAACTGAACTAAATGAATAAGAGCTCTGTTTTGTTGAAGCTTGTAGGTAACAGCGGCACAGTTTGCTGATGTCTGTGCTCAGGGCTCTTATGATACAATGGGTATTTTGTTTGCTTGTGTGCCACTGGCCACCTTCACCAGCTACTGTGCTGTCAGACCACTGTGCAGAGGTCCATGATGTCACAGATGCACATATGTGCAGTCAGGTTTTGATAGCTTTTTCCCCTATTATAATAATTTTAAAAACTGCATTTGTATTCACTCAGGTTATCTTTGTGAAATATTACAATTTGTTTAAGGATGTAAATAATTTACATGTCACAAATGCAAAAAAAAGGAAAGGGGCAAATATTTTTACACAGCATTTATACTTAAATAATAATGTGAATACTGTACATTTTCCACCATGGATTTAACAGTCTGCAGTTGTTTTGCTGTTTTTACCTTCCTGTTTCAGGTTCATAGTCCCAGACAAGGACACCTGCTGAGAGCTGCACAGTCCAACCACAATATTTGACTGTTGGGAATTTAAAAACTCCACTGGTGCTGCTCAAGATCAAATGTATGCCTCAAGGGCAAGAGAAAAACAGCAGTTCCCCACCCATATTTTCCCAACCATTTGGGGTTTTGAAACAGCAAGTCTTCCGGTCAGGAGTCAACTATTCTATTTTCTGTGGTACCACTCCCTTTTATTGTGTAATAATAGACTCACTAGTATGAATAATATGACATACACACTCCACTACGTAGAGTTCCCTGATTTTCCTGAGCACTAATGTAGGTGTGTTGCTAGATGTCCAAATAATACCTCTACAAACACTGTTGTAGTTTGTCTGTTCTGCAGGTTAGAATAGATATGGTGCTTACACATTTGTAAGCAGCAAGAAATAGTAGGAACAGACGAGAAAAAACTGTCAGCCTACTCCCTCACACACATGGAAAATCACCCACATACAGATGTGTAGTAATATGAGGCAATGACAACAAAGAGGGATCACAAGGTATGAGTCAACCGTCTGGTGAGAGAACGTTTGTTCCTCCTAGAGATGAGAGAATATGACAAAAGGATTGAACTGTCTACCACACCTGACTAAATGCATATAATTGGTGACAGGATACACCCTTTCCTTTTTAAACATTTTTTTCTTGGCTTTAATATGTAGTACACAGTGGTGTTAACAGGAAATGGGAGCGAGAGACAGTTGCAGGGGGTGACATAACTTCAGTTTCTTAAATCTTTCTTAGACAAGGTTTCTAGTTACCTTTCATTCAGATAAAATAATATTTTGATATTTTATTAATTTAATCATTTCCAGACTAACAATTTCCAGATGTATCAATTTCCAGTTTATTATCATATATTGTAAATTGGTTGACTTTGGTATTACTTTGTCCAACTATTAGCTGACCAAAATAAGACACTTCAACACATCACACTGGGTACTTAAAAATTGTTTTAAATGAGTTTAAACTAAAGTGTCATATTAACAAAGATAGCTATTGAATGGTAAAATAACAAAACACTTAATAACTTATGAAGTTTAAGACCAATTTACTTTAAGTCACACTTCAAGACCTAATAATCGTGGCGCGTGACTGTAAACTGTCAGAACATACTGTAGCATACTCTGATAGATCATGTACTTTAAATGTACAGTCTGACTCACATCAACACGCTGCACAGAATCATAACCTCTAGGCACAAATTCCTAGATTTCAAGAGTCTGGAACGATATATAGCAGCACACTGTAGTAAAAAAGCTTATTAGTCTGATTGCATACAGGACAATCATACAGCAAGTGTGACAGCAGTTGCAGTAGCCTGACATCACACATTGGTATTTCCAGCCAAGCCTTAGTCACCCTTATGAAATCACATCTTTTGGTTAATGATGGTTGCACATTAAACTCCCACTGTCAGACAGAACGAAAGAACCCAGGAGATGATTAATAAGTGCTGTGACATAAGACAATTTTGTCTATGAAAGTGTCCTTTTTTTGGTAATTTCGGAAAATACACAAAGCTAGGTCTCCTTGTGGGAACATAGTTAGGTCAGTGTATGTTCAAGTATTACTGAGGAATGTTCGTAGACTGACTGATGGGATCCCATTTTGTATCCATGCAAGCCAGGACATGACGGTGTTGCAGAACAAGCTGTAGAAGCCCTGACTAAGGAGTAGACCTTTGTTATGTTTGAAACAGATGAGTGAAATCATAGAGGAAACGTATGGACGAAAAAGAAAGAATTCAAATGGAAAAGTTTGTATTTGTTTGTACGAGAGAGAATGAACCATGTACATGTAACTGATTAAAGCATTTCAGCACATACTCAACTTAAAATTGAACATGTATTGCTAAGATAACCTACAATATCAACAGAAACATTTCAGTGTGTTCAACATAAACTATAAATATGCATCAGTATCACTTCCTCCTTTCTCCATATTTTACATTTTAATGGCTATTTCGTCTTATTCTCACTATAAATGATTAATTATCATATGCCGTTCTGCACACACTGAATATTATACTGACTATTATACTCTGAACTTTCTCTGATGTATAATCCCCTTTATGAATTCAGTGCTTTCTCCATTTGACAGAATATGTAATCAGAGGAATGAACACCTATTATTTTGCTACAGAAAGGGCTTTTCTCCCACTCATTTGATGCCTGAAAGAAAGAAAGCGACAAGAGCCAAGGGATACAAAACAGTTAGAAGTCTACTGACTTTTGCTTGGAAGAAGCCAAAAATTGTTCAGTAAACAAAATACTGAAATGAAAATGACAATTTGAAGGTCATGCCTGACAGTTTTATTACTGAAAATTGTTATATAAATATTTATTTTATACTTTACTTTACTGTATGATCTACCCCAGTAAAAATAAAAGCAGTAGAATATCTACATATATACCTAACTAATAACTAATTTAAAAACTCAATGAAACAAAATGCATAAAAAAACATGGCGGGTGATTTTTCACACTGACTGATTGATTTCTTTAAAATAAAAAAATTGCCCTCTAATGGCGTGGACTGATTCTCTGCTAATTCGCTGCATCCTCTGTGCAAGTTGACCACTATTCAACACTGTGAAAAGAGGGTTAGTCCATTACTCTACTGTACAGATTCAGTCATTATTCAACCGGCGTTTAACATGTGATGGCAGCAGATCCAGCAGGTGCTCCTCTACTATCAACCCACTGTGAGTCAGAAGGCTACAGTCCCCTATCTCTGGAGGCAGAGACTCCAAGCGGTTCCCTTTAATATCCAGCCGGACCAGCCGTGCCAGATTGGCTACTCTGGAGCTAAGAGAAGACAGGCAGTTGTTTCCAAGAATCAACGTTGTTAGCCTTTTACAGGAGAACAGCTCCTCTGGTAGTGTCTCTAAAGAGTTGAAAGCTGCAGAGAAGAACTGGAGTCCCTGCAGGATTCCTACCTCAGGAGGGAGAGAGGTGAGCTGGTTGTGGGAGACATCAAGGTGCCGGAGCTTAGTGCAATAAAAGAGTCGAGAGGGAAGCTTCCGTAGCTTGTTCCAGCTAATATCCAGCTTCTCCAGGGAGTGCAGCTTACTGATATGATCCGGGATGTAAGTGATTTTGTTGTGCCACAGTCGGAGTGTCACTAAACGGCGGCAGTGCTGTAAGCTCAGAATCTCCTCCACAGTAGTAAGTTTGTTTTCTTTAAGGTCCAACTCTTGAAGATTGTTCAGGCTGAAGACAGCACTTGGGATGCGCTCCAACTCACAGCCTACAAACTCCAATGTGACAAGGTTGGCTAACTTCTTTAGGCTGCTAAAAGCTTGGAGCTTGACACCTTCATTATTAATGCATAACCGCTGTAGCTGCAACGCTACATCCCCTATGGTGGGTGGGATCTTGATAAGGTTGGAGTGGAGAGTGAGGACTCTCAGAGCTCTAAGTTCTCGAAAGGAGTCTAGAGTGGCACTTCTGGACACCTCATTGGTTAAGGGACCTTTCAGATGTAACTCCTCCAGGCCATGTAGTGTGTACATCCACATAGGCACCTCGTCTAAACTTTCAAAACATAGACGCAGGACCTTTAAATGTTCCTTAAAGTGGTTTAGGGCTGGCAGCTGGAGCTTTGTAGGGCAGTAGATCAGTGATAACTCCTGAAGAGAGTCCAGCTTTGCCACATTAGGTGGGATGGTTGCATTTTTAACTTGCTCTAGTTTGAGTGATTCCACTTCAGTGATCTCAAAGACTGTGTCAGGAAGCCCTGGCAACATTACCAGGTGGAGTTCCAACTGGTTTCTGACATTCCTGGTAAGACAGGTACGCAGCTTTTTGGCGGTCCACTCGTTGTTGAGGTTGAGCTGATGGAGGCGACTCTCGCTGACTTCAGAGAGAAAGACAGCAAATCTTTTAGAGTAAAGTGCATCATATTGGTCCACAAGGTGCAGGAGGAATGCAAAATCATTCTTCACATCAGGTATGTCACTAATACCTGTTTCCAATCTGACATGCTCAAAGGAGTACACTTTGAGAGGCCGATGACACAACCAATAGAGGGCGTAGATACACATAAGTCCATACACTCCCACAAAGCAAATATAGCAGTATGAAAGCTTGGAGAACAGGTGGGCTTTGTTGTGATTACAGCAATATATATCAAAACCAGTCAGCTCTGGAGGAACATAACAGCGCACTACTGTCTCAATGTTTGGTACCAGCACTGCGGTATAGATAATAATTACAAGGAACTTAACAACTTTCAGTGATGTTTGTAGCACATACATGAGGTACAAGATGTCTGCTTCCTCTACATGAGTTCTGAACTTCTTCACCTTTTCAAACAGAGCTTTGGCTTGCTCTCCTTCCTTCTTATCCAAAACAGAGAGAGCTGACTGAGACTCTGGGTATTTCTTTTCTGCATTTGACTTTACAGAGGAGAAAAGACCTACAGTCTCCTCTTCATTCCCTTGTTGATCTGTGGAATTGTTTGAGATTGTGTTCCTCCTCCAGCTAACCAGTTTCTCCTCTCTTCTTTCCTCGGAAACTTCATTCAGGGCCCTCGTGGTCCAGGGTGAATCAAAGCACTTCCCAAGAATGGTGACAAAGATGTCAATTTTTGAAGAAGTCCCAGGAAATTTGAACCAGAAGCTGCTTGCTACCATAAAGATCATAGTATGGATCACAACAAGGTATGGAAAGTACTTTGCATACCAGTGGACAAACCTCTCGTAACAGTAATAGTTGACAAACACATACTGATGGATGTCCAGGTCGTTTTTGCGGCCAAATGCCTCCTGGATGATGGGATCCACAGGTCTGACTAGTGTGTGCTGAGATGTTTCATTCTCCCTGTACGTCCGGATGTAGCTGCAGTCAATTGCCTGAGGTGTCTGACTGGTGAACTGGCTTGGCAGGCAGGCAATCTTCTCTTGAGTGAGCTAAAAATAAATAAATAAAGGAATGAGTGGCAAAAGAGGAAAGGGAAAAAAAAAGAGGATGTATGGGGACTTATGAAATAGATACAACTGTAGAGAAAACCTATAATTTAAGCAAGCAATTTAAAGTGAGCAATTATAATCTTTTTCATTTGACCTGCTATATATTAACAGGTGACAAAGTACTAGCATTCGACAATTGTTAAAATATTTAATCTATATCAGCCACTGCTATTAATTTAGTCCGTAGTCTACCAAGTTCAATTTAAGACTTTTAAAGACCTTTTTTATATAACAGACTTTGTAATTTAACATTTGATTCGTGATTATTCGTCCGATGAAGCGCTCAGGTTCCAACCTACAGTAAGAGCAGCATCAGTAGAGCCACTTGAGACAAATGTTAATATAATGATACTATGAAACCAATGAGTAAAACAATACTGTAAGTAATATTAACATTATCAAAGATTAACATAAATGGTTAGGTAAACTTTCAGTGGTGTAGTGATTTCTGGGGACATTTCTGGGTGTGTTTTGTTGAAATGCGTCTTGGCCACCTGCTGGTCATGCTCAGTACTAAGCTCTCAAGTCATTTTCAGTCCATCAACTTTAAATTTAGATGCACATTAGAGACACATTTAGGGCTGATAATGTACATTTCAGACTTGTAATCCATGTTAAGACTTCTTACTGTATTTAAAAGATGAAATTACACATCCTTTTCTGTTTAAAGCCACACTAACTTCACCACGTTTGGACTAGCAGCAAGAAGATAATCTAATCATTGTAAAGATAATCTTTACAATGATACTGTGTGCATAAATACACTGAAAAGGTTTTAAGAATTTTAAACAGAATCTAATTCTTAAATTGGCAAAATATTGTGGCAAAAATGCTCACAGCCACAAAGTCTATAGAGGGACACGGGATTACCAAGACAAGTAGAAGAACTTAAATCATTATCGCATCTTAACTCGTTTGCTTTTTTTCTGTGCTATTTTAATATGACACAGAAATGATAAGAAGGTGGTGAGCGACACATTAAGCAGCAAGTTTGTGATCTGAATGTGCAGAAAGTGGGCCAGGAGAGTCACGTTAGTTCTGTTACATTGTCTGTGTTTTCGCCTGACTTGGAGGTCAGATAATGTAGGAACTGGTGTGGCATGTGCAAACACACAGAGAAGAGTGTGTGCGGGGACAAAACATTCACATTTCGAGATGCCAAAACGGATATAAATGATGTTAGGATATTAGGATGGTAACAATTATGCTGCTAAACAGGCTAACATTTAAGGATTTGAGAGCATATGGTCACTAAGTGGCAGGTTAGTAGGCGCCTCACCTGCAAGGTGCAGCCAAAGACTCCAATCATTAGCATAGCAATGCACAGGTACTCTGAGAAAACATCCCACCACGGTTTCAGCAGGCGATACTTGGTGTTCTGCTCTGAGGCAAAGTGTCTGAATTCACCCACTGGGATCATCCTGGCTGCTGCTCCACACTGGTGAAAGAAAAAGAGCGAACACTGAGGCTATAATAGACTTTTAACTCCGTCTCTAAGGAACAGCTTGTCAAAGGTTTTAAAGTTACATGACACAAAGGAGACATACGTTGGACTAAGAGAAATATTTTCAGGAGTGAATATTTAGTTTCATCATTCACAGTGTGACAAATACTGTTATGACGTGAATGAATGACCAGCCTCCTGCTGGACTGGATGATTCAAAGTGGTTAAACTAGTTTGGCAACAATCAGTCTGAAAAACTAATTCAAGAAAAAGTTTATGCAGTTTATATATATCATGATCATTTCTGACAGTAAGTTATGAGGTACCAAAAAAAAATAAACTTAACTAAACTGTGCTTGATTGCTTTAAAAACATCCAAATTAACCTATAAGAATATTTAAATTACTGTAAATTGTTGAAACAATGGCAAAACACGGTAAACCATTAGACAAAGCACTGCAGCTAACTTTTTGTGGGCAACAACCACTTCTTTCTGTCTATATCAAGGCGTTGTAGGGGCTGGATTTTATACCTGCGAAACCACGAAGACGTGACTGGCACATGCTCACACTCTTAAGTTACCGTCCACTAACTTCAAGTGTATTTAAAATAGTTTCAGTTTGTCAGTTTGTCTAAAGTACCACTCTATACAACTTTACCCAGGTGATTTTTACTCACCTGCGCCCGGAGAGGATCCACAAGTGCCCAGTCGGAGTTTGTTTTTCATGTTTGAAGGCGAGCGCACCAGAGTCAATGAGGAATGATCTACACATCCGGCCAAGGTTTTCAAAATAAAACGAAACATAATAAACATTGTATTAAATTGTAAAGAAATTTACTTCTATGTATGAATAATCCCTAAACATATTTCAAGTTTACGTAGCTGCAATTGGGTGTAACAAAAAATGACTTAATTAGTTGGTTTTACTTATTTACCAAAATGTATTGTATATATGTATCTGTTTTTTTGTTGTTGTTTTTTTTTAGCTATTTCTGAAATAGAAAATGTAGTAAAGGGAAGCTTATTTCTTTGAAAATTCTAAATATAAGGTTTTATTTACCACAAGACAGACTCTAATGGTTGGTGTGTCCTAAATCTGTATTGTTCAATCATATGTGTGTGTTTCAAGTGTGTGTTTTTAAGGGATGAAGACTTATAATTTTAATTTACATGTTACACTGAATGTAAAGCATCAATGTAAAATAAATGTAAACACTTTATTACAACTCAAACACACTTTTTTTTTTTTTGAGGGCCACTGTGGCCTTGGGCAGGATTATGTCTTGATACTTCTGTAATCCCACATAATCACAGATGTTTTCCTTTTTTGTCAATATAATAATGGTCTTTCACATCCTGCCAAATTAAATGAGGAAATGAGATATGTTGGAAGTCGTCCTGGGTGGTCGACTAATGGCACACTGAGACAACAAAACAAAACTAAAAATCATTTACAGTAGGCAGTTTATTAGGTGCGGCATTTCTTTAGTCTCGCTAATTTAGAGAAGTGCTGATTTGAACTTTAGACTACTGCTGTCCCAGAATTATTTAACCCACTGAATAGAAGCTCTAATATGACATACATATGCAAACAAGGTACTGTCTCAAGTGCATATAAGTGTTAACTTGTGATAGGACGTATCTAATATCTGAACTGGTTAGGGGTTGGCTGAGTGTCATATGTGACAGCATGTTAGAAACAGAGGTGGGTAGCAACGAGTTACACTTACTCCGTTACATTTACTACATTTATAACACTCGACTCGTTACTTTATCATCATTTATCATTTATTCTACCAGAGATGTCTAGAGCACAAGAAAACAAATTAAAACCATAGAGAACCGTATTTAAATCATAACGAGTTAAATATAAGCAGTTTTCTTACTTTTTAGCGTCAAGTTTCGTCTTTTCAAAATGAAACGTTTTAATAGGAAATTACAAAATAAAAGCGATCACATAAATTTTTTGAGCAAAAACCTTAAACAGGTTACATATTGATCATACAGTGTATTGATGTCATTTATATCACTTTAAAGATTTTTACAAAATAATATTGCGAGTTTTTCTGTATTATTAAAAATGTTCATTTAAACAAAAGGTAAATCAAGATAGTGATCTCACTGTCAAAGCAGACCATGTGAAATGTTTGTATAAATTTAGATCAGACATTAAAATCTAGTCCACACATGCCAAATTAAATTAGAATCAATATTTCATAATAACTTAAACTCAAGACAACTGGACTTCTTTTGTGGTAGGTTTAAGATATTTGGATGAGCAGTAAAACGCCTCCCACGCCCTGAATGGGATGTGCAAAGCTGGTAGAGACATACCCTAAAAGACTGGCAGCTGTAATTGCAGCAAAAGGTGGTTTTACAAAG
>JAUYWH010000001.1:13620048-13669054 GCA_034779795.1 Ctenopoma multispine
TTTATTGAGAAGAGGTTTACAGAAAAGCAAAGCCAGTTGATGGCAGGGCGCCAGAAACTGTATATATAGATATATATATATATATGTATATATATATATATATATATATATATATATATACTTTAGTATACTATATATACTAAAGATAAACTATTATGTATGGACAAAAGGATATTAAGTTATAGTGAGTAATGTGACATATTCAGTAATGTGCACAAATAATGAAATCTCAACACGAAATTAGAAAATTACAAAATGCGGATACCGTCCTAAATTTAGTCCAATTCGTCAATTACTCAAATTGCTTCCTCGCTTGTATGTGCACTTCACCTTAAGCAAAATCTGCTTGCTCCAGGCAAGTGCTGAGACACCTCTGAGCTTTTTCCTTTCTTGCAAAACACATTATTCAAATCAGTACAATAAACTGTATATGTTGTTCTGTTTAACAGCCATAAGGTGGCACCAGAAGCCCGCTGTGTGGCTGCAGGGGCAAAGAATTACTTTCCGTGGTAGCTCAAAATACTTGACGTGCTTCTAAAGACGTTTTAATTGACATTTGCAAACGACATTTAAGCATTATTCCCCTATGGTCAGGATTCACAGCTGATTAAACCAAATAATTCATACTATGATTATATCTCTGAGGCTAAATAACATTAAGATAAAGCATCAACAGTCCTGAGAAATCCTTGACAGGACATGCCAAGCCTTGAATCAACCTTCATTTATAATTCCCCGGCTGAAGTATTAGTCTGTCCTCACTCAACATGTAGAATTTGTCAGAGGAATTAGGTGAGTTTAGCCTGGGGGCACTAATCCTGCGCAAGTTGATGCCTGTTTTGTTCTCATGCATCTGTGGAATAAAGGAACACTTGTATGCTGCTGCTTTTGTGTTTGTGTTTGATTTTTATCTGTATATCTGCTTCTGTACATAAACATTTTTGTTTCACTTGCATCTACTATACCATGTTTTCTAGCTATATAACATGTTCCAGTCGCCAAAGCTCATTTGAGTATGACGCCAGGCACAGTACAGCATGTATCTCGGAATCTGTAATACAGGCCTGTATGTGGTAGAGTCTGTTCTTGGAGATCATTACGAATGACTCATGACTTCTACCTGTCCACACTGTTGTATGATTATAGCACCAGAAAGAAAACTGGGAGACAGGAAAGACACTTGACAGCAGGTGCAATATTGGTGGATACAGCCAACATTCGAAGAAACACCTGCACCCTATTAAATTATATCAAAGTTATCCCACTGCCATCTGATGATAATTATTTTAGATAACTGAGTATTAAAGTCAATAGGGAAATCAACAGTAAACGTTTCTTTGCATGGAACAAATGAATGCATATCTTAGGGTGTTTTTGCACCATCAGTTTCCTCTGAGAGGTGTGAAAACTTACGTCTCTAAATAGATTACTGCAAATAAAGTATTTGCACCAGCCATCAGTAAGAGACGACCCATACCATACATACATTTAGAGCCACAGGAAATTATAATCTTAATTATATGTTTTGTTTCAAAAAGGCTCTATTGAAGATGTTCTGCCTTTGTTCTTTGCGTGTGTTTGAAATATGCATGAGTATATATGTATGTGTATATTTATGCAAATGTTTTATAACTATATAAAACATTATAATGTGACTGTAAAATACTTTGTGACCCTGTTTTTTTGTTTTTTTTACAAGTGATATATGTAATGTTTTGCTTACTTACTTACTATGAGCAATGGCAAATCTCTTGCGGTTGCAAAATGATGAAGTAAATCAAGACTTAAGTTTGTATTTGTTGCCATACATATGTGTGGCATCACACCACACACACACAATATTTATTAACTACATGTAAAAGTACAAGTAAAATGACACTTTTAGCCTTGGAAAATGCAGAAACTTTGTTTGAGTTTATCCTGTCTACAGAAACTACAGCTTCTTGGGAACTAACATTAATGGCAGCTGTATAATCGTTTTCCATCTCAGCCATGACAAGTGTGGGCTGCAGGTCAGGGGGTATGGACAATTGTACCCACAGGTTGACTGAATAAGAAAAAAGAAAAATGTGTTTGAATAAAAGCAGCATTGTGTGGTGCTTGAGCCTTCTTCAGACATGCAGAGCTTGTAGAGCAAAGCTGTATGTAGGCCAATGCCATTACCAGATGTGAGACAAGGCAGCGATTTCCTTTCCTCAATTCTTCCATTCACACAACCTCCGAAACACCAGAAGAAATACACACAGATACGCATTAATGAATGTACTGTATGAGCGCACATATAATGAAAATAAACCAACAAACCATTAAAGGAAACATTTTATTCCTCTTGTGAAAATAAAGGTAAAAACAGATATAATTTACAATGTATGACATAAAAAAAGACTTCAGAAATACAAAAACTTCACTATGTGAATTACAGTACAAAAAGTACACCACCTCAACAAAACATCTGTCTAAAAAAGTGATTTAGAAGAGTGTCTAAATTTACAATATAAACAAATAAGTACCTCAAACTATAAACAGAAATGTTCTGTTAATATGATGAATAGTAAAACACCGGGTGCAACTGGATGATAATGATTAATTTCTTATAAAAAAGTCAATCATTTATGGGACTTGTACTTACAAGTGATGCATCTAAGCTGGTTTCAGTTAGCTTATCACAGTGGAAAGAAAGCCTAATCACATTATATAACAACAATTTATTATTAGATGTTTTTCTGCAGATGCAAGACTAACATTTTAGAGTTTGGATACCAGCTTTGACCACTTTCCCATTGATACTGAAAAGGTTAACCATCTGGTATTTCAAAACTAAGGGGGGATTTTGATTTTGCAACACCTTTGCTCACACATCTACACCACAACAATCTTCACTAACCTGTCTTTGCGAGAGCAGCTTTTCTCTTAGCTTTTTTGTTTCCTTGTAAGTTTCCCTGCATCAGGTACACATGTGTAAGCGTGCTCTAAATGATTTTCTCAAAACAAATATAGCACAGCAAGAGACTTTGAAACATCAGCGTATTTCCATTTTAAGGGCAACAAAATTCAGGTGCACAGATTACTTACTGCATGTAATAGAAGGGGCATGTTTTTAAGGCACTTTAGTAAAAAAAAAATGCAAAAAGGGGCAAATCCAACCCCACTCATTTAGCATTAAGCCAGCAGGTTAATCTTAAATTTACACCTTTTCTGTAGTGAGAGTCTTTGGCTTTGTGTCCATTAGAGATAAAAGTCAAATCCAAGGCTTGTTCTCCATTCATTAATTTTTTTCAGTGTTAAATTTACACCTTTTCTGTCGTGAGAGTCTTTGGCTTTGTGTCGATCACAGATAAAAGTCAAATCCATTTTTTTTTTAAGTGCACATTAGTTAAGGAGAATTTGCATCATCACACAAATCGACTACTCCTGGCATCTTGTTTGAAGGTCACCATTGTGGTTATATTGCTATGACTGCACCAATTATGATCTGTCAAGGAGAGACATTTGTCTGAACTTGATTCTTTCATAACCTGTTGGTGTCTCATATGTCTCCATTGTCATTTTATACATCATCCGTTTTTGGCTTTAGTCCAAATAGAAGATGTGCTACATGTCCTCTGTTCAGTGGGAACTCGTTTACACACTCAACCACTCTATGTCCTTATGACTTGAAGAGTTTGGGGTAAAGAGCTTTAATTGGAGATGGAGTGGTGATAACATTACCAGAGGAAATGGTTGTCTCTAGTCCCCCCTCCAACTTCTGAGATGCCACCTCAGTCTTACTAAAACTGCACTCTAGGAATGGCATCCCAATCTTCTTAATTTGGCCGTCTCTGGTCATCAGACACGGCCGGCAGAGCAGCCTCAAAATGGCTCTCCTCATGTCCTTGCTGGTCAGGGTGTAGATGATAGGATTAAGGAGTGAGTTGACCATGGCTACTCCCAAAAAGTAATCAGCCTTGTAGAGCAAGCGGCAGCTGTGAGTGGGACAGAAGAAATCCAGGAGGAGGAGAAGGAAGAGAGGTAGCCAACAAGCAATGAATACACCGAGCACAATGGTGACTGTCTTGAGCAGGGCAATGTACTTTTGCGACTTCCTTGCCAAGCCTTTGCGCATGCTACCTGACAGGCCTAGCCGCTGGCGCTGCGTGTTGGTGCGGACAATGCGGAAAACCCGAACATAAAGGACCACAATGGCCAGGAGCACTGCGCTGAACACAGATATGCAGCAGAAGATGTAGCTCTTGGCATAAAGCGGGAGCACTGTTGAACACTGGCTCAGTCTGTGGATGCAGTTCCATCCCAAAATTGGTAGGACCCCCAGAAACCCTGACAGGGCCCAACTTGCACCAATCAGCGCCAACATCCGTCCCCGCTTTGCCCCATGGTATGGCCTCATGGTCACCATGGTAACGTGGCGTTCAATTGCAATGGCCAGCAGACTAATGACAGAAGCAGCCAGAGTAATAAAAACCCCTCCCTCCCTGAGAAACCACATCAACGGTGTCAGTTTCAAGGTATTAGGTCCAGACAAGATGATGTTGGCCATGTAGGTAATTCCAGCCAGCAGGTCAGACAGAGTCAGGTTGCCCAGCAGGTAGTACATGGGCAGGTGAAACTTCTTATTTCTCCAAATGGCGATGAGAACCACAGCGTTTTCCAGGACGATGAGGAGACACACCACCAGGAACACAATGCTCTGAGGTTTGAGCCCCTCACGGTAACGATCTTTCTGCAGCTTTCCGGTGTAGTTATAGTGCTCCATAATGACAGATGTGTCCTGGTACTCCCAGAAGAACTGCAAATAGCTGGAGGAGGAAAGGGTAGGGGACGTGGGCAATATGGGGGTCGAGTGGGGGGTCGCTGCTCGAGAAAAACTTGACGTTTCCATGCTTTAAGCTGTTTTTTTTTATTATCCTCCAGTGAGTGGCTATAAAGTCATTTTTTTTTACATGCTTTAGGCAGTAGGAGTTGTGAAGAATTAGTCCAAGCACAAAAGCGATACACAAAAAATCCTGAGCTCCCTCAATAAATGGAGGGATTATGAAGTTGAAAAAGTAAAATCCACCAGATTCTTTTTGATTATTTTGGCCAGAAGACGGTGCTCTTGAGCTCTATTTGTTAAGGTTAAGGGTTTCAGACACTGCAATGAGACAGGAAAAAGAAATTAACCATGATGCAAAGAAAGAATGCAGGACCACTGTAGGCAGAAACACTAAACCAGAAAGACGCATTTGGTAAGATGTGTGAAGACCGCACTGACAAAGTGTGAGCTTTCTTATATTATGTCAGAGTTTAAGGTACATTACATTTAACCATTGCCATATAAATGCAATAAATAAAATCTCAAGCAAAGTGTAAGCTGGTGACTACTGAAACTGAATATGTCATATAGATATATAGAGAGTTAAGTATATTGTTCCATAGATAGGTTTATATATTGTGACATTTTCCTGTGACAGGGCAGAATGTGATAATAAAGGCCCAAAGGACAAATGGATCAATTTAATGTGAAACAAACATTTAGTCTTAGTAATTGTGTATGTAAAGAACGTCACTTGGTGCAAGGTCGTTAGACAACAACCATCACAACATATGCAATTAATTTGGGACACATGCAGCTACTTTTCTTTTCCAGCACCACTCACAATATAGATGTGCGTTTTGAGATAGAAACTGCATGCCCATAGTTTAAGTCAAATCAAAGAAATTATCATAAATGCACTGAAGCTTTAGATGCCATGTTAAAAACAGTAAGGTAAGATTAGGCTTGCATTCCTTTTAGTCTATGTCGTTTGAGGGAATGCTTTTCTTGTTTCTTAAGTCATATGTTAACATTTAACAAAAGTTGAACCCATTCAATTTCTTGGCTGAAGATTGGTAAATTAATTTAACTTGCCTGGCTCAAAAGGCCTAACTGAGGAGATGAACTGATTGAATCTACACAAAGTATGAAAATATGAATAGGGATCATAGAGTAAAGTATTTCAAATCATCCACGAAGAAATGTAATTGAGAAGATATACATACAGCATTCTAATCACACGCATCAGCATTTTCAAAAATGATGACTTACTGTATACATCATTCAAATGTGAGAATTTGACAAGGTTTTCTTGTTTTTGTCATTTTTGCTTATAGTACAATCTCATATTAAATGTATGTCTAAAGTTTTAGCATTTTCCCCCTGGTAGGTATAATGTTTGTCATTAGTATAAAGATTTAATATAAGCAAGAATAAAAAAAATCTTTAAACAATTGTAATTTTTTTCTGCCAGTGCTGAAAAAAATGACCTAAAATGCTATGTGAAAAATACCTGAACCCAACAATGCCAGTAAAAACATCATCTGTCACATATTGCATCAGACATGGGAATTACAACAAATTACCTTGAAATTGTTTTAGCTTTGCTTTTATCCTGCTCTTCATCTGCTTTTCAATGAGGAGAATCCAAACACCAACACCAAGTGAGTCACAGTCAAACTGACAAGGCAGAGGGAGTGAAATGTGAACTTAGCTGAAACATGCAAAAGGGGGTTGGTCTTAAACTCCCTCTCCCCTTCACATTCTCTCTCTCTTAGTCTGTTTTCTTTCTCTCTCTTACATATATAACACTTACACTTACATGTACACACTACAGCAGCAAGTGCTGCAACATATAGCGCTGCATGCTAAAAGTTCTTAAATTCTGTACTTAATGAGGGACAGATGAGGATGAGTTGAAGCAAGCACAATGACTACTGCTCAACACTGTTAGCATAAATGGAATCATCCTCATATACAGAAAGTATGAAAGTTCATCTGATACAATTATGGCATGATGTCACATGCGTGAGAGTATTCACATGGAATTCACAGAACTGTAGCTAAGGTATATTTTATTTTGCTGAAAAGCCAGTTTTGAAAAGAAAAAGCTCAGTAACACTAAGCTTTTGTATTTCTCAAGTTCCTTAGAATTCTGATTTATAGCTCCCACAAATCCTTTCTACAACCCCTACTTATGCACCCAAGAAAGAGAATTGAATATGGTTTATGTAGTAATGATGACATCCTGTTTCCCACAGTCTTTCAGTGAAATTGAAGCATGCTTTGACACGCTTCAGCAGCTCACCTGCGAATTCTACCCTGCAGGGTCTACAGAAGGTTTAATGACAAAAAGAGCAGCGGAGATATGAGAAGGATACTGCATACACCTTAAATAAAACTTTTATTGGTTTGTTATATGTTTTTGCAAGTGCTTGGCATACTGTACACACATGATGCAGCACACGTATGAACACACAAACACATTGACCAATGAACACATCTCAAACAGCTGTGAGTTCATTCAAACTATCCTGGTTCCTAAAACCGCAGTGTTTTTTTTGACAGTTGGAAATCCTGCTTTTCTTCCTGCTGCACCTCAGATATGTTGCACTGCAGTGTCTGTCTGTTCAAACAGAGGCTTCCTTAATTAAACTGGTTGGTTGTGGTGCTGTGCATTTGTTCTTTCTTTCTTTTTTCCTCTTTTTTCTTTCTCTCTCATCTCTTTACCGCCCACATTATTCATCAGAATTTTTCTTTGGCATTTCAAGGGTCATGTCCCTGCTTTTTCACACTCCTGGTAATGTCAGTTAAGTGTGAATGTTGACATAATGACTCACATCAGTTAATCAGAACATCAAACAGTCACAAGATTTGAGCCAACTTGTGTTTGGGGCTTTGTACTGAAACTGTATCAGTCCAAGTTTTCGGCTAAAATAAAATCATGAGCATCCTCACAAACTACAGCCTATGTGCGTCACTGGGTAACTAGAAAGTTGCATCATGTATCCAGTAATTACTGTTGCATGTGTGTGCACCCACAGCTTTGTGCATCTGCATGCATTTGTATCTGAAGCTAGTAAAGGTCTTGAAGTTGGTGGGTGAACTTTCTCTCTTTCTGCTCTGTGCTTCTCTGTTTGAGTGTATGTAAAAATAGTGCATGTTTCACCTACACTCCCTATCAGAAGAACATTAATGCAAAGTGGTGAATGGTAATGGTGAATGCAAAGACCTCACATAAAAGCCTCAGATAGAGTTGGGGTCTGAGCTTGAGCAGTTTAACAGGCAGGCAAGACTAACTTGCACAGGAAGGAAGAACTGTCCTCTTTCATCTCTTCTACTTGATCATTTGAGGGTTACTCAGACTAGTCTTTCTGCTTCCTCATTACTGTTTCTGTCTTTATCATAATTTTCAGATTTTCTTTTTTTATTTATCCTCCCAGTTGACTAATTTTCATCATATTTATGTCTTTTACTGTGTAAACCACACACTGTATTCCTCTCTATTTTTCCCAGTGCATGGTTATAGTCAGCACACAGAATGTAATGCTGACTACTTTCAGCTGAGCCAGTCCCTGCTGGGTGTGGATGCGATGTTGACCTTGATGGGACTAATTATGCGACTGACAGGATCTGTCTGAGGTGCATGAGAGGTTTATTTTTGATTCACCACAGCCACCCTGCTGATTTGACTCTACCCTGGGAGTGACGTTATGATAGTTTCTTTGTGCTGGCTGACCTGGCTACACATTTCATCTGTAGTGTTAATATTTTAATGCCCTTGATGTTTTGCAGCTTGTGTGGAGAGACGTGGTTTTTTAGAGAAGGTGCATTCTACCATTAGAATGTCTTGTAAATCAAGGCCACCTAATTAATCTTTTATCACTTTTTAAGGTGAATTTCATCCTGTATACAAATTTGACCAGCACTTCACCCTAGCACAGTAAAACTTAAAAATATCCGAGAGGTTATTTCACTGTTTCAACTTTTACCTTTTCTTTGAGGGCAGAGGTTTAGATTACTTTAGAAGAAAAGATTTGAGACATATTGAGCTTCAAAACAATCTAAATGGTCTGACATGTTTTCTCCAGTCCTCTTCTTTATTACCTAAAAACTTCAGAAGGGGTCTTCGTAAGGCAATCACACCAATGCCCATCCTGCAATCTATCACCACTCTGTCCTCAGCCCTAATCCACTGATAAGTCCCCAAGAGCAGCCAGACCAGCTCTGTGGCGATAAGGAAACATTCTTCCCTGCTAGCATTTGTATCTCTTTTTCTTTTTGGTCCTTTTGTTCTGCAACACACAGCAGCAGCCCCCGCCTCTCCTCTTCAACTTTATCCCCTGCCTCTTTACATGTCCACACAGTCTCTCTGAAGCATGATGTTTACTTTCCAGTATCCAATCACTCGATGAGCACTGACTGTAGCATTGCATGACCAAAGACAATCGAGCCAGCTCATCAGTGAATTGTTTGTTTGGACTTTCCAGCTGACTTGCCGTGGTTTGGAGGCCACCCCAGAACCGTTTTGAGAGTCTGTGGTTTTTGGAGTACTTGCAGGGCATGGTGGCTTCAGAAGGAGGGATGGGTTGAAGGGATGAGTTCAGAGGAAAAGTTTAGGGAGGGTTGGGGGGTTGGTTGTGGGAAAGGGGTGCTGGCGATCTGGTGTTCTTCTCATGACAGTTGAGTGGTTGCTGGGAGATCAGACGACGACCAACGAGTCCTCACAATTAATCTTCTTTCTTGCAGGAAATGACCCCCTATTGCTACAATTACAATGATAAGAGCAACACCTCAGACAAAGAAAAAGCAACTTTTCCGTTGTGTGCTCATGCCCACGTTCAAGGGAACCTGTGTATTTACATGTATTTCCTGTGTGCTTTTTTTGTGCAGACGTCTACAGCTTTTATCCAGTGGTTTCAGTCCTTTGGCGTAGCGGTGGTTCAGGTCACTGAGCACTCTATCGGTGATCCGGCCTGTATTTTTTTTGGCTTCGCTGTGTCTCAGTGCTGAAGCTTTGTTGGGTGAGTGTGACTGCAGTCTAGTTGTGTTCACTTCACAACTGGCAGGCTAGAAGCCTAATGAGATCCAGACTGAGAACTTTAGTGTTTGTTTAGTGTGTGATATTGACACCCCTCTCGGCTCCACAAGGCTGTAACCATCTCACTCAACCCTAAAGGTGATGCGTTCATTCCTTTGATATCAGAATTAAAATACAACACCTAGCCAGGCTTGACGCTTGAGGGCATGTGTCCCTGTGTTTGAGTGTTTTTCGGTTTGAGACTTTGCATATTCTCACACTTTTAACATCTCTCTCTACAATAAAGGATAATAACAAAATACAACAAACTAAAACTAATAATAATAAAGAAATAAAGAAATTATGATACATTTGCATCATTCTAGCATTTGTCCATTTTACTAATATTGAAAATTTGTCCTTGCAGTGTTTTATATGAAAAAAATGAATGTCTGTTGTGATATGTATGAAATGTGTTCACTTAATCAGACAGATTCCTAAAAAGGCATAATATATCAGTATTGTGCAGCTTGTTGTGCTAACCCTAACCCCCAAAGATAATACATATATACAAATACAATTGCACCCACAACTTAATAGCTTTCATAATAATTTTGTAGACATATAAATATATATAAATGTAAACTAAAGTTACAATAAAATACTTTTTTTCACTCAAGATGGTAATTGCAGCGTGATTATCTTCTTCACACACTTTTGCAAACACACACTAACACGGACACAGTTGAATTGTACCCGCATGGACCCCTCTAAAGACATGATGGTAATCAGAGAAGATGGGCGGACAAAGACATTACAACCGCACTGCAGCCATTGGGATTCCTGCGGGACAGTCGCTCAGAGATGCTGTTACTTACTGAGTTCTGCTCTGTTTCTTTTTGGCCTCTTGAAATTCCATCTTGTGCTCTCTTAATGGAGAAAAAAATGAGAGAAGGAGAAAGCATAAACCCGTAAGAATGTAAATGAATGCCAGATCTCCATGTTTTGCCCCCTTTCTGCATCCTGGAATAATTTGTGAAAACGTGCAGCTGAGACGCTGATAAGGGGAGAATGAGGAGAAAGGCACAAGACACGCTCAGGCCTGAATTTCTACTTTTCTTCTTTTTTTGTTTCCCTTTTTATTTTTCACTTTCGACCTCTACTCACTTTCTTTCGTTATGTTTCCAATCTGAAGGTGTTTTATTAAGGGAGAGGCTCGGGTGAAATTGTCAGAATACCAGCTCAGTCAACCAGATGGCAAAGTTAGCGTGACTGGAAGTGATTTGAAATGAAGTCTGGTTTCCCCTTTTTATCCCTTGCAGTGTTTATTCTTAAAGAGCATACCACTCAAAAAATGCTGACCTCAGCTCAACAATTAGCCTCTCACATCTCCTTCAAACCAAGCCAACGTGACGCCAGTGGCATTAATGGTTCAATGACTTTTTTCTATTGGTGCTTCAAGTCCATTCGATGTGCTCATAATGTAAAAAAGCTAATTTAAACCACATTGGCTAGTGCCGGTTCAAATAGATGACACTGACTTTAAGAAACAAGTTTGACATTTCAGGAAATGTGCTTCTTCTTTTATTGCAGGGTTAGATAATAGAGATCAATACCACTGTCATCACTGTCATGTCTGTGTGCTAAGAAAGGTGCTAGAACCAGGATGTGATTAGTTTAGCTTAGCATTAACACTTTAAACTGGTTTAATTGTGCTCTGCTGTTCTTAGCAAGCAGCAAGTTTCTACCTGTTCAGCCTACATGCAAAGCTAAATTAATCATCTGCTGGCGACTCAGACTTATTGAGTGTCATTTTGCCCTAAGTAAACTTGTGACAGATCTATCACATGTTTGAACTTAACTCCTCTCAGTGAATGTCTGACTCAGTCTGTTGGCGTGAGCAACTTCATATTCAGCCAATCAATCAGCAAAAATATACTAAACAAGCAATCACTCACCTTTATTGTTATTCCCAAGAACTTCAGTTTATCTTTCTTGATTTTTATATACTGTATGCAAATAGTTGTGTTATGACATCACCTCTTCTGGAGAAACTTTTTAGCAAACTAACTCTGTCCACTAGGTGTTGGTGAACATTATGTCCCATAATCAAACTGTACTGTAACCGTAACAATTATATTATTTTGTCATCTTACAGAGATCTAAAAAACACAATTTTCTTCCTATCCTAAAATAGAAATGATTGAATTCAGTCCTATTAATACAAATGTTACACAGCTAAGATGTCTACAAATAAAGATCTTCACACATGTCACACATTAAAAATCACTTAGTTTAGAATCAAAGGATTCAGCAACAACCCGAACATGTGCCCCTGATGTGAGCTGTCGTTAACGTACTTGGCATTTGGCCATATGATATGTGCTGCTATCACATTTAAGCCGGCTAGTCCAGTTTTCAAGAGGAAATGTAATCAAAGCACCAGAACATTCTGAAGCATAGTAGCTGTCACATTTTACACTGCTGCCTTGCTAACGCCTTAGATGACAACAAAGATAAACAGCAAGGGAAACACAAAAGTTCTGAACTGTATTGTATGTAAAACCTCATATATGATCTGAGATAGCTATATATTTTGCATTGAAGGACTCTCTGACTCTTTCAGCTAGCCTTTTAGTGGAAGTCAGTGCTCTGATGTCATTCAGGTTCTGCAACCAATTACGTGCGGTTTAGAAACATTCAAATGCAGAAACTTAAAATCTTCCTCGGTTTCTGTGCCTGTACTTCTATGTGTCAGTCATCCGTCTCTTTACCCCCCCCAACCCCAACACCGCCACCACGTCCCCTCCTCCAGAAACCACATTTCAGAGCTGCTTGTTCCATTGCAAGCAATTAGATGTCAGGTCACCAGTACACCAGCAGCTGGGTCCTGTTTCAAGCTCAGTGCAGGTTTCAGTAAATTAGGGGACCATGAGTGTATCGACGTACTGTACAGATACAGACCAGCTGGTCTCTTCAGCTAACTCACCCCATGTTTAAAAGTAAAAGAAAAGTGACAGAAAACTTTAATTTAGTTGGAATGTTCTAGATGTGAACTTCACCCTACTCCACCTTGAACGATTGCAGCAGCAGAATAATCACATTAGCCTCCAAAGTTACATGTGTAGGCACGTACACACACTCATTCGCATACCCACTGGGGAGTGGGGTAAATTCTTCCAAAGCCATGTTTGAGTCTTCATCTTTCAGACAACCCTTTTCTTTACCCTCATGCTTCAGGGGCTCAGAAATAGACCCAATTGAAACAGTGTGGGGATAGAAGAAATCTCTGGAGTCACTAAGTTTCCAGTTAAACATCCTTTTGTTTAAATCAGTCAATATCTCATGTTTTCAGCTGTCTCACAGATGACTGGGGGAAAACCAGCTAAATTGGTATCCTTGAGCATCTGATTTCCCGAACACACATGAACCAGGTAATCAGCAGTGGGTAGGGAAGGGATAGTTGGAAAGCATACCTTTCAGTGGGCCTTGTGGACCAGGTTTGGGAATAAATAAACATCCTGGTTCTGAAGATTTTACTTGTCAAGCCCACACATTTTTTGGCAGGTCTATCATAAGCTTTCCTCAAACCCACAGAACTTGTAAATTCTAGTCAAGATGCCAAAGTTTCCAAAGATATCAAATCAGACAGGATGAATTACAGGAGAATGTGTATAAAATGACGCACAAGACGTTCAAATTTTCCATAAGAGTATTTCAAACAACATGATTGTAATGTAGACTCACAGACTGTGATGAGATATTATCAGACTCTATGGAGTAACAGTTTTATCTCACTTCTAGACTAGTTTAGGGGAATGCTGAGAGAGATATTGAGAATAATACGTCTGAAATTCCACAGTTAGGGTTTTGTATGTACATATTTGCATGTCAGTACCAATCAGCACTGTGGGACTGCAGAGATCAGCAGGTCACTGAGCGTTTCAGCTCCTTGTCTTATTTTGGTGTTTTGTTTGGTTTCTTTTCAGGAGGGAGAGTTTTTTTTTGTTTTCCCAGTGACTGATAGGCCTCATTGTTTATGGAAGCACGATTATACGAATGACCAGGCAGCCTTCTGGTCCTAAATGAGTCCCGAGGGCCCCCCTAAGGGCCACCCTATAACTGTTGGAAGTTTGGTGAAAGGGCAGCTCGTGTCTTTGTTGGCTTCTATAAACCATTTTACTGTTTGCTAGTACTGTAGACACTGTTGAGCCTTTGTTAGCAGGTTCTACCATAGTTAAGGCTGTGTTTGGTATTTTTTTTACACAAGTATTATTTTACATGTGTAAACATGTGTAAAAAGATATTGTGGAGAAGTGGGAAAAGGAGACAGTGGCAATGGGTTTCACAAGCTTCCTGATGTGTCTCTGACATTCCCACTGGGACTTGTCATGTTGGACCTTCACCCCCCCCCCCTAAAAGGTATGTGCCAGGAGCAGTTTAGAAGGCTAGAAGAGCAGAATAAGAAAAAAGGGAAAGCCAGGCACAGACAAATAAAACAAAGTCACAGTGATGAAGAGAGGAAGTGAAAGGACAGAGATAAAACAAACATGATGAAATACTGATTAAACATTAGTCACCTGCACGTTACTTTTCTTCCACCTCACACATAAAACAACTTTAATGAAAACATGGGAAAAAAATGAGTGCCTCTCTCAGTGAATAGCCAGGAATATGCCAGCAGCTGAAGAGAAATTACACTTGTTCTTGCTTTCAAGATTGTTTAGACTAGAGAACAAAATATCCTCCATAAGTCCTTATACAGTCATCTAGTGTCTTGGCTTCTGTAACCTCTACCTCCTTCAGCCTCTTACTCCCTGTGTAGGTCTCAAAGGTGAAATATCTGCTGTTGCACATCTGTGTTTATGATTGTGAGAGGAAAACCATAAAATCTGAAACAATGAGGCAGGTCATCAAGAAAACCAAAGTGCTACATCAGTTGTACAGTAGTGTGTCTTTTAGCATGATGTGTTTGATTTCCTTTCAATGAAAACATGCAATTACAACAAGTTCTCTGGTTTGGTGTCAGTGGGTTCAAGTCGCTATTTTCTTGTTCTGCAGCGAGGTGCAGTATGTATGGCTGCCAGCTGACAAGGACATCAAGACATGGGGTTTAGGCGAGGAGGATGGGAATGTGAACTCAGCAGGACGTGCAGAGGGGCGCAGCAGTGGGGGATTGCTTCTTTGCAGTACAGTCCACCATTCTGGTCTTCCGTTCTCACTCACCCCTTGCTCCCACTTTCTCTCTCTGTTTCCCGGAGTGCCCTTTTTTCTCCCCCCACTCCTCAGCTTTGTTCTCTCTCTCATATTTTCCTCCAGCTTATTTCACCATTTGGATAATTTTCCTTTTCTTCACTTTGCTAATTCTTTAAACCCATGTTCGCCCACTGGATTCAGCCTCCTGCTGAACTTGCATGCCAGCATCAACTGACTCTGTTCTTGGCATCTGAAATCCTCTTTTTTCTCACACCGAAATTTTAACACAGAAAATCCAACAAGCCTGCTCAATTCATACAGCATTTAGTCAGGTTTGCAGAGCTGAAAACTTGAAACAGTCCCTCACACTTTGTGTGCACGGATGAATGCAATATTATCTGAAAATGTCTGATTTTTGCATCTCACCTCTCTTGACATATCAACAGCAGGATTTTCATGCTGCTTGTGAGTGTGTGGTTTTTTGCATCATCTATATTTAAACGTTTGCAATAAGATATGATCAGACGCCACATGCGACAGACTACTTTGTTTAAAGCACACCCCTGTCTTTGCTCTATAACCAAACATATACACTGGTCCAGAATTTCTTTCTGATCTTTTGTCAATGTCTTTTGCAGACACAGATGACATAGGGATTTAGGACAGTGCTGCCATCAGCAATGTTGGAAATTGAGAATATAAATTTAAATAGAATCGTATAGAACTGAAAATTAATAAAAAAATAATCCAGGCATTTGGGATGTGAGCCACTGTGATGACACATAAAAGCAAATACGGTAATGTGTGTGTGTCCATTCTGTGTCCATTTTAAATAAATGTGGAGAAGATTAAATGACCTCACTTTCCCATGATTAGAACTTCTCCATCCAGTTGAGTGCACGGTTGTGTTGAATCTATTGGAAACAGAATACAGATGGTGACCAAATCTTTCTTCAGGCTGTTGCCCAAACTCCATCTCCTCCAGCAGAACTGACAATTTTATGCCCATTTCTGGACAACTCTTTTAGCATGTCCGTGCTGCACAGAAGCAAAACAAGCAAACAGCAACCCAATACATGAATGATATCATTATATTTGTCTCTTTCAATTCAAATGCCACTTTATGCTGACACTCACTGTGAAGATTACAATATACTGTATTAACATTAATGGTCAAAACACATTCGTTCATAGGCTATCGCTCCCTATTACTATGGAAATATTACTAACCTTTCTAGGCCTCCACGACATGGCAACAGGACATAGAAGCATGATTAAGTGATAACATCAGATTAAATCTCCAGGTCATGTTTGTATTTTTTACCAATTGAACTACTTTATTGTTTATTGTTGTTACTATGCAAGGGCTCCCTAATTGCAGATGTAATTTTCAAGTGCTTCTTAGTTTATAAAGAATACACTTCTCCATGGGTAAACAGTTTCTGCAGGTTTATTGATACCTTTGGCCCACTTATGAACATGTGAATTTGCATCTAGTATGTTTAGACATGTGTGTGTGTGTGTGTGTGTGTGTGTGTGTGTGTGTGTGTGTGTGTGTGTGTGTGTGTGTGTGTGTGTGTGTGTTGCCTAAATGCTGCCACAGGCCAGACAGACAAGTAGAGTCAAGATCAGCAACTGTCCTTTTTCACATGTGCTTTATTTCCTCACTAGTAACATACCCACTGCATTTGAACCCTTCATGTTAGTCACAGGTCTCAGCTTCACATTTCTTGTTTTTTGATGTAACCACTTGTTTTTCTCTGTGACCCTCTGCCTTGGCTCTTAAGGGCCTCATTAACATCAATTTATGCAATTAAACTAGAATGCGTGAAGAGTTAGCACGTTGTTTCTCTCTAGCCAAATATGTAATGGAGCTAATAACAGCTGCTCGAGCCGGATCTTGTAACTCATTCACATGTTCCATTAGGGGCTGTACTTGTGAGCCAGCAGCAGAGTGACTGGCTCCAGATGTTCTCTGTGGAAATGAAAAAAGCCTCACAGGATACAACATAGAAGATGAGGAGACGTGTTTTCTGTCACAAGAGAAGGATGAGAATCATCCCTGGTGATTTAAATACCCTAAAAGGAGCTCAGTTTTACCAACTCTGAGCCTGTTGGGCTGCATTTAATTAGCCAGACCTTCTTAGCCAAATTATGATAATCTATGAGCTGTACAAATGATAACACCTCGGTCATTGAGGTTAATATTTTGGTTCTTGGAAACGGAGCACTTTGTGGCTGTGTTCAAATCATGTTTGTGTGATTCAAGATCAGAACTGATCAAGCCAGACCCTTCTATCAATGTGATTTTTCTGCCTGAGTTTTATGGATTCTTGTGTGATGGTCTTAAAAACATGTCCTGCTGTGTTTCATCAATGTTTGTGCCAACTGTAAAAAAATTTCCATTGTTTGTGTAGTGAAATTGGCCTCTGATTAGTAGCATGGAAACTACTGTTGCAGATCTTACTGCCGGTAAACTTTGTCCAAGCCAGACAGCTGTGTTCTCAAGGGAAAGTTATTATCGTCAACGCTCTCTGTAGGCAGTTCATGTAGAATCAAACTTTCAGACTGGCATCTCATAATTCATGAGTTCTCTTTTTCTGAAAGCTGACTAGAGAAACACTTTGAGCTATCAGGAAAGGAACATATTCTTCATAACTCAACTTCCAAATGATTTGACCTGGATGATCAACAATCTTTCGCAGCATTTCCAAGAAATAAGTTCATGCTCAAGCCAAGATGAATATTGTTATTCATAATTTTAATTAATCATGTTTCTATTACTTTAACTCAATTTTGCATGCCTCCACAGGATCATCAGTTTTTTGTTTACAAGTGGTCCAGAAGTGCATCGTCAGACTAGTGTTTCACTGTAATCTAAAAGTCATTGAGGCATGTAGTGACAGGGTTTGATTTTCATTTTATTACATAAAAAAAAAAATTAAATCCATTTTTAAAATTTTGCATGATTCCTGCACTCACACAAAATTCAGTGCCAGTGCAGGAAATAGCGTGCTTGAAAGTAGGAATGTGGGGTTGGAGTGGTGGGGTGTTGTGTTCACCATAACCATGACTTACCCATGCCCATTTAATTTGACTTATTTAATTATCATTAAAGCTGCAATGGAGAACGAGAGCATGCTTTTTAATTCAGCACACATCACAAGGAAAAGAGAGAAAACAAAAGAAAAGAAAGCAAAACTACAGAAGTTGAACATCTTCCTTAATTTGAATAAGTCTTTTCTTTTGCTGGGACATCGACTGCAGTCTTCTGCAAAGATTCAGTGTAAAGATTTCTCCTGTGTCAGGCAATGTGAGTTTTACGAGCCCATCTTCTCATCTGTGCTTCGTTAACACTGGTTGTGTTCTCCTGTGGTATTGGTTTATGTGGCTCTGATCTCTGGAACTAACTGCTGCTCAAGCAGTCAACTCAACTATAAATCTTAAATTTTAAGCAGATCTCGGATCTAGAGACAACTTTTGCCACATCATAGTTTAAGTAGGAGGTAATTGGAAGAACTGGCGTCTGGGGAGTTTTTAATGATGCAGTAATTGGGTTCACTTATGAGCTTGATGATGCTGATATGGTTTACATCTGCTTGCTCACAGTTAAACAAATCCAGTCTGATGAAGATCTGATTCCAGCTTTTCTCATGTAAACAAAAGCTGAAACAAAGGAACAGCAGTGCTCTCTGTGATCACCATCTGACTGTCTGTTGAAGCACCATAACATCTTTTATCTGCTCAGACATTCATGTCACGGATGTTTCCCAGACTGTGTAAACACAGTACAACACCGTCAGCTAACATAGGTATCTGGAATAAGGGGCGAGCTAGCAGAAAGAAAACAAAAAAAACAAAAGGCTTCACTGACACAGCACAGACAGCAACCGATTTAGACTGACGACAGCCTCATTCCTAACTTTTCACTCCCTGCAGGAGCAACCACATTTTGAAGATAGAGTTTGGGGAGTGAGGCTGCTCATTAATGAGCTTAGACGGTGACTGACATTAAACTTGGGGCTGACATTATAATAGTGCCACAGGATCTGAGTTTACATAAAAAGCACTCTAAGAAAATCTGTTTGGTGCCATTTTAATGACAGGGAGTTCATGTCAAGTACATGGCAGAGGACGGACAAGTGATGTCACATCTATTACTATAATGAACACAGAACGAGAGAGAGGAAGAGAGAGAGAGAGAGACATTCTCCACATTCCTGCTGCAGAGTCGACAATGTGTGTCATGGTTAGGTTAAGTTTCTCACCACTAAGTCTTATCACTGGTAATCTAACACATTTTTTTCCTTTAAATCTCAGGTATAAATCTTGTGAAATTACTGCTGTTTTTCACAACATGACCCTTGACCATCACTGTTTGTCTAACTGTGTAGTGACACTGTTAAAGGGAAAGTAGTGAAAACAGAGTGAAATCTTTGACTTGAAAGGTTATTCTACAATCTATCCAAGTGCTAAACTCAATTTATTGTGAGGAAACAGACCGTTCAGATTATTAATACAGTACTCAGTACAGCCCATTTTAAACACCTTATTAGCCAAAGCTAATTGGCTAATGAGTTCACCAAATCAAGTAGGTACTTGGTATTAAGGTACAGATCTTTAAATTCCCTCTCTGTTTCTCTCTCTGTTGAAATGTTTTGCTTTGCTCAACTTGTGTGATCTTTGATGCAGAAATTTGTGCAGATCCATAGAAAAAAACATCGATGGTGCTAAACTGGAGGGACAAAAACACAGAAAACTATTTATATTATTTTAGATAGAACACTATATCCATTTATTTAACCCATTTCAGCTGCTCCACACAAATATGAATAATATGCAGTTGAAATGAGAATAAATCAGCTCTTATTAGTGGATGATGTCTTGAGCTACAACTATTGTACCTTATGTATTTATACTCAGAGAGAGGACAGTGGATTTTGTTGTCAATTTTCGAGGCATGAGTTCAGACTGCTCTGAATCTGTACAGTGAATTAGTGAGTGTTACAAAGGGAAAACAAAAAGTGACCAGCGAGCCAGTCCATGATGCCATCAAAAATGATAATGATGCAAATTCCAAAGCAAGCAAGTCCCACTAGTTTGTGTAAACAAACTGTGTTGTTAAGTCCTCCTCCTAGACAACTGGAGCCATTACCAGGCACCACAGAAACCAAAGGCTCTCTTCTTATTAAAGATTGCCTTTATCCACATTGTTTTCATAAGCCCCTCTACTCCCCCCTTCTCCTCCGATCTCATTCTTTGTGGGTTTGGTGTTGGCGGGAGCTAGGCGTCACAAAACTTGAGGCCCACTCTTTCTCTCTCTCTGCTCTCCCTCTTCTTTCCTTCTCCTTCCTTCCTTAATTCCATTTCTCCGCACTGGGCGCTCATGTTTTAAAGGTCTTGCCAAAGCACATGTCAGAGAGAAACAATGAGGAAAGATTAGTTTGAAAGAAAACACAGGAAGTCAAGATGTATGGACTCTAACGGGCCTGTACCCCGGTAGGAGTGTGAGCCAGCCAGAGGAGAGTGTGGTTTGTGGGTGCGGCCCGATGGGGTTTTCAACCAAGAAAAGAGTGATTTACCTCACACAGGCAGAACCCGCTGAACTGAACACATGCAGGAACATTCACTCAGACACTTGCCAGACAATAATGCACACACGGATGTTCTGAATTCTCAATTTCCTTTTATTCTCCATCTAGATTTCATGACAAGTCAGCACAAAAGGTCCAGATAATTCTTCTGTTTCCAAGTGTCTGAGTTCAGAGAGTTAATGGAAACCTGTAGCCAACGATAAGGAGCAAGTACGCTTCTTTAAAAACGAGGACACACACAGTACATTTTACAACCAGTGTGGGAGTATGGGAGGACAAGTGGACCCCTGTAGATCTCAGTGAAGGAGGACTTTGTTGATAATAGTGATGGATGATGTTCTTGGGCTAATGAAGTCGTAGATGGTATCAGTTTTATGTAGGTCTAAAGATGGGTCTGCAGGAGATGGGCAAAGTGCCACACTCCATTCATCGTGCGAGGAAAACAAGCAAAGGGAGAGAAAACGAGAGAAGCAAGAAAGAGATACTAGTGTTTGAACATAAGTTGTTTATGGTGCATCCTGCTCCTTACATGGGGCTTTCCACCAAAGACCTTTCAACATAGCAACATGAAACACATGGTGGAGCTAAGAGTTGGGAAGAGAACAAGTAATTATTGGCACGGGGGGAGTCAAACAGTCATGAGGGAGTGCAGTCTGCGTAACTGGCATCCTCCCATTTTGTGGTTTCATATGAATCATTAACAACAGTTTACAGAAAAATTTCAACTCCGGCTCTCACACATGTACTTTTTTATTGTAGCTGTTGTACAAACTCACAGACGTGAACCTGCGAAAATGACACATTGTGTTTTTCATCCCTTCTGCTCCGGCTTGTATTTTTTATACTCATCAAGCATGTCTTCATATTGTTCACAGATGGCAAAACCAATGTCTTGTGTAGAAGCAACCCAAACCAAACACTACAAATTATTCACTTTCCTCATAGGGAAAAGCTTGCATCAGCAAAAAGCATCATGAAATATGTTGCTTTCAAAAACAGCTGCCTGCTGTATGCTGTGCTTGATGAGTTTGATTGACAGCACGGTGCATCTGTGCAGCACTGACATTTGGGATTTTCAACACAGGAAGTGTCAGAGGGAGATACTTAAGGTGGCAACGTCCCAACTATGAGGAAACATGATCCAAGAGCTCAGTCTGAATATTTAAAGCATTTTAGAGTGTCCTCTTATTTGAAGTTATATACTCCAGTGCAACAACATTAAACAAGAATTTTAACAAAGACAACACATTTGTGGGTTTCTTGTCCATGTTGACAATGATTTGTGAGGCAATCTGTGAAATTTAGCCCTCTACTACTTTGCAATACCACTCACTGTGTGAAAGATTCAGGACACCCCTTCCCCTTCATGTGAATAAGCAAAACAGAGGGTTAGGGCTAAATGTAGATGCAATGGGGGGGTCTGTCCTTTAAACACTTAACTAGTAGCCTAATGTTAAATGAATTGTTATTTATAACAACACAGACAAAATGTAATAAAAGATTGTCAAATAAATCAAAGATAAATGTTAAACAATGTTGGTAGCTATATAATGTTCACACAAACATTTCCAAACAAACATTTCCATTGTGGTCAATAAAAACAAAAGGCATTAATTTGAAGATTACGTCAGCTAGCTAACTCTGCTAGCATTAGCTGGATAAAAAGCTTCAGCCACTGTCTCAGTTAATGGTTGATTTATCTATAAAATGTACAGCGTATGTCCCATGAAATTGTAGCATCAACCTTAAATTGAAACTCTAGGGGAAAAAATGATGAAGAAAATAGATAAATGAATAAATGTGTGCCAAAAAAAAGAAATTGTAGAAAAAAAAAAGTGTCTTGTAACTTGTAGCTAAGAGAAAATCTAGCACTTTAGGCAGTGAAATGCTTTAAGGCAAGTGAAAGAGAGATTTGTAATGAATTCTTTCCATGCAGGGAATTTCCACAGGCTGATGAGTTACTATTAGACCCATCTAAATTGTATATCATCACTCTGAGAGGAATGTGCAGCACCCCCCTTCATCTATACAACCCTCACTGTGAGAAATAACCCCTCCACCCTCACCCCCACAAATCTATGCAACAATGTTAAGTAAAAATTAATATGACAAATGTCAAATGACTGCAACCATAGATTTGGCAGACACTTCTGTATCTGTGGCTAAACTTCCAGTAAAGATACAGTCATTGCACTGTCTGCAACATGTTTTTAATTTGCTGAATCTCACTGAATAGTTTGCATTTACAACACAGTCTATTAAAGATATCTGTTTAATTATTTTACCATTTATGTTATCTTGTCAATGCAATGTAATATGTAATATGTAATCTTGTTGTCTGTTATTACCTTTCACCTCCACTATTTTAGTATAAAGTATTTTTGTTGTTTTAAATGTGATCTATAAATACATTGACATGCCTGAACTTGACTAAAAGTGTGACTGCATCATGCGTGCCTGGGTTTATGTGTAGATTTATACTGGTCTTAATGAAGTAATGTTACCAGGTGCTGCTTTGTAGACATAAGAGAAAGGATGAGGTAAATGTATCAGGATAATTAAAGGACCACGTTATGTTTGTGTGTGTGTGGCAGAGGGTTTGTATAGGCTCATTTCTCTGTCTGAGTCTGACTGCTTGTTTGGATGTGTCCAGCATGGGTGTGAGTGTTCATGTCTAGGAATGTGTGTGACTAAACCTGCATTGTGTACTGGATCTGTGTTACAGTGACACACAAATTAGCATCTGACACACCTGTGTACGCCACGTCACCTCCTGAAGTGTTTGATTTTACTCTTCTATAAGGTTAAAGAGGTGATTAAAAACTTTTCAGTGTATATACAAGTATACATCATACTTTTGAAAGCAAGCGTGTCTGTGTGCGTTAATCTGTGTCTGTGTCAGCAGGAAACCTCATACTAATAATTCACACAGCTCAGTGACAGGAGCTGCTGTGATGCCCAGTGCAGATACACCATCCCGGGTAAGGGATGAGTGATTGCTAAGGCAATGCAACTCACAGCTGCCCTTTACCAGGAACAACTACACCAGACCGTTCAACTGCCACCTGCCAAGTCTTTATCATCACCTCCCTTGTGTAGCTGCCTGGGGTAAAAGTGCGTGTGTGTGCGGACTCAGAGTGGAAGGCATACAACGTGACCACTGATAGGAGATAAAGTGAAGGAATGAGTTATGTAGAAAAATTGTTTCATGTAGCGACGTAAGTGGCAGAAAAGCTGGTGGAAAGCAGCTGTGTATGTGTGTGTGGTTATACATTGTAGGACTTTTTTCACGTACACACACACACACACCTATAGAGCACAGTTTGAGGGTTGGTGTTAGGATTAAGTTTAGACTTACATTAGGTTTGCATTAGGATTAGCTCAAGAGTTGGTGTTGTGGTAGTTGTGATGGGGATGTTTAAGGGGTTAAGGAATCCATTATATCCTAACAATAATAGTTCTTCAAAGATGTGTGCGCCTTCATTTCCATAATGAAAACCGTACAGACCATTAATCATTTTAACACAGTGAGCACTTTCTTACCAATATGACAGATGATAATGTTAATTTGTTTAACAAATTACCATCTCAAATGACAGTAAAGCTTTGGCTGTTTCCTGAAAATGTCTGGTCCAAGGCACAGTGTAATGAGAGTTCGGTGCCAGTTTGAACTAGATGACTTTTCCTTAGTTTGATTTGACCCAGTCTGACCTTTTTTTCTACATCTCCTGCACGCTGTCTGGTCCATCTCCCCATAAATCTATCCTGCCATAATTCTTCTGCAGCCTGCTGTGCAAACCTCTGAGATGTGAAAAGAACGAGGGCTTTGTTTAGATTTACTTATTATTGCTTAAAGCTTAAATCATCACAGCTTTCTTACAGATTGGAGAGCCTAATCTCATCACATGTCTTTCAACCACAGCAGAGCTCTCTGTACAAACACGAACATCTGAGAGAGTCCTAGATCAAATCTGCAGTGTAGAAAACAAAATCCTTTACAGCTCGTTCAGAGTCTGCTGGCACCATTTTCATTGCAAGACTGCAACTGCTCAGTGAATTTGTTTGGAGTTTTTGTATGCAGAACTCCAAACAATTTCACACATGCTGGGTGTGTGCCCAGTTTTTTTAAATTTTTATTTTTTACAGTTTTTAGCACAGAATTTGAATTTGAAATTTGAAAAAAAAAATAGTTTTAATTAAGACAGCTTAAATCTAGAACTTTAATTATGAAAAATTACTTGCACGCATTATGTCAATTAGGTGCAGAACAACACACATGAAACGTATATTTCGTCACATATGGACGTCAGAAATGCTTGAATTTGAATTAATTTGTCAAGGTTTAAATTATTTGCCTATATTTTCACTTATTATGCAATCCAATACACTGGAGGTGCTTGAAATTTAACTTGTGATGCTCACGGCACTGAAGCCGCATTTTAAGGAGAAAAACGGCAATGAACCTGTTGAGATGCATTTATGTGTTCATTGTTTTTTTACAATGTCATGTTCAGCGGCCCGTTATTAAAGTAAGTGCATGTGCCATGTATGTTTTAGGAACACAAAATATCTGCCCCTAGCTGTCTCTTATCATTCCTGCTGTGCAATGATAAAGCCCTGTGCTGCAGATAATAACAGTAACAAGGAAGGAGATGACAGCCCCAAAATGTGCAGTACATATACACACCATACATCACATCACAACACACTTATAACAATATACACATATCACTTCATATGATTTGAATTTAAAAAAATCAATCATTAATTTTAATTAATTCATTTAATTGAGAAACGTTTAACTGTTAGGAGCAGATGCAGAACTTTCTAAAGCTCAGATTTAACCAGTGATACGTGGCTGCTTTAGTGGTTTTAAAAAAAATGTTCCTAAGCACTATGCTGCTTTTCAACAAAACAATAGATAATTTCGAACCCCCCCAACGCTGTCAGAAAGTCTTCACAGGAAACTGACTGCATACGGCTTTCATGAATGTACGCTGAAGCATGCCGCCAACTTACGCAACAACAATAACATTCAAGCCACACATTAAAAAAAAAAAATCTTTCTGTCTCATGCTGCTTTGGGTCATTTCAGCCACCAGGCAGCACTGATAACGCTGTTTATACTGGCTATTCTGTAGACACGTCTGAAAAAGAAGTTGTGCTTGTGTTTGGTTTTAGTCACAGAGTGAATGAGGTATAGGGGTTCATTTGAGAGCCTGGAGTGGAAAGGGAAAACAAGTAGGATAGAAAAGAGAAATGGAAGAAAAGTATGCCAGGAGAAGCAGAAATTATGAGGAGGAATAAGAAGAAAATAAGATTTTATTAAAGCTCATGTTAACTATCAAAACGTCATCAGCACTTACACCCAGCTGGCATACGTGGACTAGATTTGGTCTGCCCATTTGGAGTTTAAGGCAGAAAAATGTGACCTGAGTGTTAAAACAAGAAAAAAACATTGCCAATGTACCCACAAAACCAGGCAGATGAGAAACTTGGTAAGGTACCAATGTTTGTTTTATACAAACAAGAACCAGTTCATGTTGGTTCACTTGTGAGTGTGGACTCTCTCTGTCTTGAACACAGTGAGATCTGACAGACTGGGCACAGTTAGTGCTCAGATATACAGGATCAGATGGATCCTGTATTACTGCAGGTCAGGCAGAGTGTAGTGGTGTATGCGTACACCTCATTGGTATGTACACACTTTATTTTTCCTCTAAATTGCATGTAAAAGTAAGAGCAAACAATTGTGACTACAGACATGGTGTTTGTTAAAGTCCCATCAGTCATTTTGAAATGTATTGCTGAAATAAAGAAAATTTACTGCACCAGTGAAAAGCTGTACTTGGATCATGTGGAGTAAAACAGAGTCTAGTTTGTCACGGAGTTAACACCTCTTGGTCTCCAGAGAGACATTGTAGTGTGTTATGGACTGAATGTTTCATAGAGGCCAGGTTTAAATAATGGAGGGTCAATTACAGTTACTGTCACAGCCATAATTCAAGAACAACACACAGAGCTCAATGGACAGACACACACACATGCAGACTAGTAGCCAACTGCAAAACACATAGCCTACACAGTACTGTGCAAAAGAAGATAAATAACCATGTTCAGCAACAAGAACAAAGAGTCCTGTAACAGATGGCATGGTCCCCACAGAGCCCAAATCTCAACATCATGGAGTCAGTCTGGGATTACATGAAGAGACAGGCTAAACCCACAGGACAGCTGTGGCAGGTGATGTTGGTTTAAAGGCAAATACATCAGATACAAATTTTACTTATTTACTCTATTTACTGGACTTTGTGTGAAGTTAACTGATAAATATTGTGAAAACACCCTCACATTACTTTTACTGTTTGAAACTTTTACACATAACTATAAAATATACACTCACTGGCCACTTTATTAGGGACACCTGGCTATGCTATGAATTCTACTTTTACAGGGCTATAACTTCTCAGAACAAAACTTTTTACATAAATGACAAGACAAACTGTTTAACACCTATGACCTCAATAATGAATATAGAGTAAAATTATTATATTTCTCACAGTTTCAACACAAACTAAGCAATTATAACCCTGTAAAAGTAGGAAGTCATGCCAGAGCTGTTGTATTGACTTGCATTAGACTGTACAGCGAGACTGTACCTAATAAACACATACCAAAATAATTTCTATCGTTTGTAACTTTCTCAAACTTTCACACACACACTCACAAGATCTACTCATCCCAGTAAAACTGATGTTTACCTGCTGTCAACACAAAGAGATGAGTCATGGAGGAGTCTGACAATCATTCTGTTGCCATGACAACAGAAGAAGGCCTGTGGTTGACTGACAGGATCAAGTTCTAGAATGCTGATGTTTCCCTGGTAACCACTAAGTAACTGACAGTGTGCGTGGCTAAAAAGAGGGAAAGAAACATCATACTGCAAACACAACAACATATGAGCTGGTAATTTTACAAGATAAGGCCGTTGATACCCAATAAGTTACCTAATATCAACACAAGCCATGAGCACACAGCTTACTTCTTTTTGCCATAAACCCTAACTGTTTAAAAAACTATAAAAATAACACATAAACTGCTGCACCTATGTCTTAGGCATGTTCACACTTTTGTTCTCACCTCGCCATGTTGGCCTATGTGATGTGTTGAGCTTTGTGGGCGTAGCCAATCACTGTTGACCTGTCTTAAATTGACTAAAAAGCATCTTTATTTGGTCTCTTACTCTATTTCTTGATAATGATGATGATGTGTGAACACATTATACAACTTTTGGAAATCAAGCTAGCGGTAGCAAGAGATTCCCAAATCAATTCGGTTCACTTTTCGTTCTCCCTGCTCTGCTCTGCTCAGCCCTTCAGGTGTTCGTTGTGTTATAATAATAATAAATAAGAAACACGCAAACATAATTGACCTTGTCTGACTGTTTAATAGGTCAGAGGGGAATCTCTCTGCCCTGACTCACAGAGGTCTTGAGTGGCACAAGAGGAAACGTTATTTAGCATATTTTTTTTTCAAAAAAACAACAAAAGAGACATACTGCTTTGGGAGATAGATAGAGCAGACAGAGCAGGAAAGTATTGAGTGATAATGTATTATTGGTTTTGGTCTTTTCATTTGATTCATTATCAGTAAGAAAAGCGCAGAATGTCATCAGCCTTATCTTGCAGTTTAAAACTAATTTTACAGGACATTCTCGTAAGGGTTTATTTAGGCTAGGAGCTGTTCTCGAGCACTGATGTGCTTATGAATCTGCTAACAAATGCACTCTTTATTATTAATATGTCATTTTTACTAAAACCACAATATCCAGGAGTTCCAGGAAATTATAAAAATAATCACGTAAAGTGTATATCCCTCTTCAAATCCACAAGTCCACATTCTTCAAACCTTTCATCAAAATAAGCAACAAAAAGTGGAGTGGTCCTATGACTTCCTCAATGTGTTTGGATTTGTTGACATGATTCGCAGCACCTCCATGACCCCCCAAGTCTTTGACCTCTCTCTGCAACCTTTCTTTATCTTGTGTCAAAGGTCAACAGTCACCGGCAGCGCTGTCTATCACAGGCCAGACGATAGACTGAAACCACTAAACCGCTTTCAGACCTCAAGTTAAAAAAAACATCTCACTGCTGGCCACTGTGCAGTTTTTGGTGTTGTGTGTGAAAAAGGGTCATTAATTCAAATAACTAAACACAACCTTGGCCCCAGGGAGGCTTAAATGTGTGACACATGATAGAGAAAGTGTCCCAGGCGCTTAAACATCACAGTAGTTTGACTAAGCAGTTGTTTTCCCAGTAATAATGCCAGCTCCCAGGCTGCTACTGTGTTTACTCATACTGATGGCAAGTTTCCCTTTTGTCTGGTTGAGAAGTAAGAATTCCCACACAGATGAAGCATGAAGGGGAGCAGGGGAACGTTTTTACTCTTTTTTTTTCTACCTGTTTCTAATTAGTTACTCTCCATGGCTTGTGTGAATCACGGGAGAGCAGAGTCATGACATGGCCTGCACAGCGCTTCTCACAGCTACAAATACCCACACACACAAACAATAAGGTGAAGATCATATGATAAACTGAATTTAGTAGCTCAGTCATGTCGTGATTCTATTTACGGTCAAGCTTAGCAGGATGTCAGATTTAGTAGTGTCTTAGTAAGTGACTTACTGAGCACTATGGTGAAATGAAATCACCAAATTTAGTTTTGAGTTGTAAATGTTTACCTAGCGTTCTCTCCTACTTCAAAAAAGGAAAACAATAACACGCATCAATGTTGGCGAAAAGTGATAATGTTTCTGAAGAAGGGCAACTAAACAACCAAACTATTAACACAGTTTGAAACAACATTAAATACGGAAAGTAACATGCATGCAGACGACTAAGCACACAAGATACATTTGGAGCTACAATCATACACAGTGACATACATGGAAACTCCAACTTTGGATATTTTCATGTTTTGACTTTATACTTTATTTGATGCTAATGTAAATGTAAATCTTTAAAAATGTCTCTAAAATGTAGAGATTTCCCCAAAAGGTTACTGAACATGGAGTAATTTGCAGTCCCCATGTTTATTTTAATGAAGGAACATGTCGACCAGTGCAACAGTGTGTCTCACTGATGTGTTCAAGGACAACAATGGATGTCTGTGGTAGAGGAACTGACTTTATCAGGATTTACACATACAATACTTTACTTGTTGGTAGGATTAACTCAGTATTGGTTTTGGTATTTGAAAGCATTTGTTGGCAGTTAGAAAAATATAGAGTAGTGCTGGACTAACCTTTTAAACAAGCAAGAAGAAGTGGTTTTTCAGGTTCCATAAAGTGCTAAGTATTTTATGTAACTACATAAAAATAATAATGGGAACTCTGATGGGAGTAACTGAATGGCATCCAAAGGCGTACTGGGAAATGTTGTGTTTTTCCATGCTTTATCTGTACTTGGAAACATACACTGTACACATACACATAGTGTACCCCGGGGAGGTTCAGATACATCGTTATATCACTGTCCACACATGCTGTTGCTGTAAGGCTAGAAGAGTGATTGTTAACTACGTGTGTATGTGTTGCATGTGCTTCTCTGTCATGTAAGTATTTTAGTGTGACGTGTCTGTGTTTGTCTATGTGGGGGGGTTTGAATTATTGTCCTGCATGGGCATCAGGGAACGAGGGGGATGTAAATGAAGGAACTGCTAGAGGCCACATTATATATCCATTCATGCATGAAACAACCTCCACCCACCACACCTCTAAACACACATACACACACACACACACACACACACACCTGCAGATTCCAAGGACAAGAAGTCTCAATGATATACTAGGTGCTGTAACTTCAGAGACACAGGTAAGCTGTCCCTGGACAGTAATCCTGTGTGTATGCCTGTGTGAGAGCACATACATAAGAGTGTGATAGTGTTTCATTATGTGGATTTATAGTAAATAAAGTGTAATAATGTATATACCAGTGAGCTGAGTCCCAGCACTCACTATAAAATAAAAAAGGCGACACAAGAGTGCCCCTTTTTCCTTTTTATGGCCGTTCACATGGGAGGAACCTCTGCAGGCAGATCCAGATGGGGGTTAGTCCACATTTTAAGACCAACTTTAAGAGTATGCTTTTCACCAAAAGCACAGATCATCATGATCACAGAAGGACAGATAAGAAAAGAAACACAATTATGGTGCTATCCCAGTGGATGAGCTCATCAGTCGTTATAGAGTCACAAAAGTCAATGAATCATATCACAAATATCCACACAGGGCGACTCTGTAAAAGGATTATGTGTTTCAGAGTTCGGTTTTTAGAACTATTTGCTTTCTCTCACAGTTATTGTCAAGGAATGAAAAGAGAGCATGAGCACTTCACCTGCCTATAGTCATAACATCATGGTTGCTGCCATCAGATTTCTTATCTAGGTTTGTCTGCCTCTACAGCACACAAAATCAGGGAGGAACAGGGATTTACAGGTGAGTATATGGATCTTAACACTGGATAAATGTTATGTGTCAATTCTTATACTTCGTCGTTATTTATGGGCAGACATGTTTCCCTAAGCAGAGGCATAACTTAGGCTCATCAGAGCTGAAACTGAAATAATGCAAAAATCATCAAAGGGTGTGAACTTTAAATTAAATACTTCTGAATAGACTTAATTCTGTGGTGAAAAAATATTACCACATTTTAATTAAAATTGAGTCCATCACTGTTATAAGCAAAACTAGGTAGCAATAGTAAAATATAGTTTTACTATTGCGTATATTATACTCATCTTGTGACCTATTTTACAAACTATTTAAAATCGCTATATTGTTTTTCATTCAATGTAACTGGATCTGTATTATTGACAAATTAAGAATTTTAAATTTTCACTTAGACACACTACTTCACACTACTACTTCAGCACTGATGGAAGCAAATTTATTTTGTATTCTTTCAAACAATAAATACTGTTGAACATGATGATCCCAATAGTTTAAAAAACATTTACAAGTAGGTCTATGTCGACCAGTAGTCGTCTTCTTACATGTGCTCTAGTATTAATGATCGAGTAACATAATTCTGTAAAACTTTTAATAATATATAATAGATTGTTATCGCTATTTTTACTGAAGTAGTGTCTGAAAACATCACTACCATAACGATTGTTATAACTGTACCATTACTCCCTGTGCAGCGTGTCAAACAGCAGCAGCAGCGCCATCTGCTGTCACAGCAGCGTATTGCGTCAGAGACGTCGTCTGCCAGAGGTCTTTTGCTATTGGTCGTTTCCGGCCATGTGACCAAAACAGAAAAATGGCGTCTGCCGCTGCTGTCCGGTCGAGCATTGGACTGACTTTGAGACTTTCTCGAGTTATACCGGACTGTAGCACATGTCCGGTGTACAGGTTAAAGACCTGTGTGAACGGTGTGACTAACTTACAGAAGAGGGGTCCCTCTGATAGTTTCAGGACGATAAATCGACATTTGCAGACCACTATAGGTGAGTAGTACAGCTTGCTAACACTTTTAGCCTTTATTAGAAGATGTTTTTTTTTCTCTGAACTGTTTCTTTACGATAAGTCTGAATACGTAGTAATACATTTTCTTTCACCAGTTTAAGTTGCAGTTAATGTCAGCTTTGGCTTGCAGGTGGTGGAAGAATGTCCGCTTAATAAAACTAAAATAACTCCACTTTTACCAGTATTCACTTGTAAAGCTTGTGCAACTTGTGTAGAACAAGTCAAACTTTTCCCTCATCCGATATAGTGGGAGCTGATATAAGAAACACTTGCCAGTCCCATGTCTGTGTTTTATTTTTTACTCATAGGGCTTTATCGCAGTGAAGAGGGGAGCTCCAACGCAGAGGACCCAGATGATGTGTAAGTGTACTCGGTGCTTTCCTTGTTAATGTGTGTGCATGGTTGGTATTACTCAGTACATACAGTATATTTTTAAATCAGACGCTTATCATGATAGCAACTACTCTGAGCAAAGTTCAAGTCATGCAATGACCACATCCTGAACTCTGACTAAACCAGAGTTATAGGATGTGGTTCACAGCTTACACACATTAGACATACTGGGCTTTAAATGGAGGAAATTTTAAATAAAAAATTAATGAAACCATTGCATCAACCTTACTGTCCATATGTCACTATCCTCAAGCGATACACTGAATTTTAAATGCTGTCAGTAGTTGGTCAATAACAGGCAAAATGTTATATAGAGAATTTTGCTCTATTTACAAATCGTGTGTACTGTTCTAGACACTCCTCACTCAGCTGTGCATTTGTGCCTCTTCTTGGCACTTTGAACATTTCATATCCAAAAGATGATAATCTGTGAAAATAGTTTTATCACACAATCATTTTGTGCAATTGCTCTTTTCACATAATTTTCTTTTGTGTTTTAAAAGCCTCTCAAAGTGTTTTGTGAATAGTTTTTCATGTGACCAGAATTCAAACAGGTTTCTGAACATGACATCATCCAAATGACTGATGATTTTATAGCCTTGTTGTACAAATTCAGATTGTTAAATATTATTGAATCAAAATAATTTTTAAACCTAATTTAGAATTTGATGTGTTTGGGTTAAAAACACAAGCTTATCTTTCTTTGCTGTTTAGCTCACGACCTTGTTCATTGCTGAGTCCATATGGTCTATTCATTACCATAAATTGCAAAGTTTTTTCACAATATATCATAATATACCTTTTTCAGAGTGAATGTGGTGTATATTGATCGATCTGGCCAGAGGATTCCAGTGAAGGCCAAAGTCGGAGATAACGTCTTGTATCTGGCTCATAAGCATGGAATTGACCTGGAAGGTGAGGGTTTACACAGTTGGAGCTGTAGCCTAAATATTTAACTGATGCATGATTTTAAGACAATTTTGTCTTGTTTTGTTATATTTAGGAGCCTGTGAGGCCTCACTGGCCTGCTCAACGTGTCATGTCTATGTGAGTGCTGCCCATTTTGACAAGCTGCCAGAACCTGTTGAGCGGTAGGTCTGATAATAAAGATATGTTCTTTGTCCACAATATTTGGAACAAACAGGAAGAATTGGGTGAAAAGTATATCACTGTCAATGTTGACATATGTCTGGGTTCTTAGGGAGGATGACATGCTAGACATGGCGCCAATGCTTCAGGAGAACTCCCGGCTGGGATGCCAGATCATTCTTACTCCAGAACTCGATGGCATTGAGCTAACCTTGCCCAAAGTCACCAGGAACTTCTATGTAGATGGCCACGTTCCCAAACCTCACTGAGAAAAGGACACTGAAGAAGACTGTAGAAAAATAAGAGGGTGTCACTGCAAGCTTGCCGTGTGCTGGTAAAATGAAGAGGGGACCATGAAGAGAAGCGCCACCAGGATTATAAAGCCTGTAGATGTCTTGCTGGCTTACAAATTCCACAGTTTACTAATGACAGGACAGGACAGGCCTGCAGGAGACATCTCGTAGGGACTGACACCAAGTCTCATCAAAAAGTGAAATAGTTATTTCCATTTTGAAGTAACATAGGAAAATTGTTACTTCCAAAAAACTGTGATGTTTTAACCTATAGTATATTTATATGGAGTGTTCTCAGGCCAGAATTAAGACATCATTCAATCTTACAAGCTGTTCTTTGTTAAAATACCACAATTAAGATATTTAATGTTTTGACATTTGACATCTAATTTTGACAAAGTCAGTTGAAACATTCCTTGTTACAGCTCATATACGCACAAGTATTGCAGCATGATGACTTACTTTATTGATCACCTTGGGGAATTTGTTGCTCTTAGTCTTGTGGCTAGTTCAACATTATCACCCTGATTCTCTTTTCAGATATTGTATGCATTGTATTTACTTTCATTTTTATTTACTAAGCTCATCTGTTGGTGTCATGATGGCTTGTCATGATTATCAAGTATACACTGACTGCAGTTAGCTAAAGTCACAAACCTCAAGAGTTTTCTTCGGTGTGGTACTGAAATCAAACTCAGAAGAAGAAGCCATATATTCTAATGAGTAGATTTGGAAGACAGAAATTGTCTGATGTTTAAAGTGTGGGCACAAAACAAAACATCAGAGTTTAGACTGTTGAAACTTACATTTTATGCACCACAAGCATTTCAGAATAGTTGGGTAGACTACATTTCTAACATCAGGTGAAAAGTGAATTTCTCACTGGTGCCACAGATTATGGCTGATGATGGGATCAGGGTCAGGTGTGCTTTGATCAGGTGGATCTGGTTTAAAGCTGCTGGAATGAGTTTACCACATCTACCCTTTACTTGTTAAGTGTACTGTACTTGTCCAATTTACGCACAAATATAAGACAGTTGTGTATAATTTGTCATAGAAATTACAAATATCTAAAGTTGTGCAATAAAATCTCTTTTAAAGTTGTTTTTTTATCACTACCTTTATTTTCCGGAAACCTTAAAACCACCAATATTGACTCAAAGAGAAAGTATAACTTTAATTTGTTTTCCACCTTAAATTACTATTAATACTTGCATTACAAAAAAGTTGCCACTGCTTAAAAAAAAAAAAATGTCTTGCTGCTGCAGCTACTGAATGAAGCTGGAACTGAGTGTGGACAGCTCTTTTATGCCCTCGCTGGAGTAATCTATGAAACCAAAAACACCCGCGCAGCTCCTCCATGTTCAAAACATGATCCAATCATAACGACTCACAATCGGTTCCTGAGTTGTAAAGTTGGCACTTCATTGTTTAGTTGATGATCGAGTTGAAGAAATAAGGTGAGAATCAATATAATTACAGAAGAATAACTGGTTAACTGGGTAGCCTTTGCATTTCGAGCCTTTTGAAATGTTAATCAAGCCTAATGACTCCGCATGAAGGCGCGCGCTAGGTCAGCTCGCTTGGTTAGTGTCACGTTCAGTCCGTGACACCGTCAGTGCGTGCTGCTCCTGCGCGCGACACTCGAACGCGAACAACCGCGAAAAAGAAGGCGAAGCGCTACATTTGTGTTCTCCTGCACCGAGGGATTCCACGTTCTGCTACATTTCGTTCGGTGAGTTAGATTAAAGTGTGTATCATCACGTAGGCGTGTGATAGATACACGCACAGGATCAACGGCATACAGACCTGTTATACTTTGACATAACACACAAACAAAATAGCACTGATGATTCCCATTAGTCCGTGTGGCTACAATATTGTGGGCCTCGTTAAACTCGTGTCTCAGTAGCATTAACACGAACACCAAGCATAAACATTTTAGGCAAGCCGTTAGAAGTTAATGTTTTTAACAGCCTAAAGTCACCATTGTCACTGCTATTAATAGTTTGAAAACAAAAAGCCCTAAACATTGCAGCTGCACTAGCTTATCTGCTACATTTTGGGAGTTACAGAAATACATAAATATAAATACACGTACATGTAGTGCCAAGATTTTTATTTCAATCATCTCACAACCTCTTGTGTGTTCTTGTATTTATGATGTAGGCATTGCCTCAAAATGAGCACAGGACCAAGGCCACCGGCTGCTTTTATTGAGGTAAACCACAGCACAGGAGAACATGATGCCTCCCACTCTGCACTCTTCTACCTTTTCCAAGAAGTCTCCAAACTTGCATCCCCCACCCATAACAGTTTCCTGGACACAAGTTCTTCTTCCAGATGGCTTTACGAGACATCCAGGCAGGAAAATTTAATTATTAAAAAAGAGGAAGACAATAAATGCTCATTTCAACCCTATCAGCTCAGTTTGAAGGAGGGAAGTCATGGTGACAAGTTCACAACTTCTGTTGAGCCATATCGTAATTGCAGTAGCCCCTGGAAAGTGCTGAGTCTGATCAACCTGCACTGTGAGAGGCTAATGCATCGAAGATATGTAGAGGATTCAGACCGAAGTTCAGTGTCACCTGCCACAAAGTTACCCAAAGGTCACCCAACAGCCAAGCTGTTTCCTGCAGAAGCAGATGTTACACCACAAGGTTGTGTTACACCTGTGGAAGATGTGAGTGGGGACTGCACTCAAGGTGTGAATAATTACAAACCAAAGTGCTGTGTTAAAGTGTCCAAGATGAACTGTGGTGCTCAACCACAGACTCCTGAAGAAACTGAAGGTGTTATACAAGAGCTGGTGGAGGAAAATGCAGCAACATCATCTCAACATCAACACAGAGACAAAAGAGAATTCAAGTTCAGTGTTAATGGACAATTGGTGTGGAATCAGGAGTGTAAGTCAGACAGTTTTTCAACTGAACAGCATATTTTGAATGTACCTTACTTTGGAAATGCTTTGCCACACACACAGATTCCCAATGCATCCGAAAATACCAAGCTGACTATTAATTCAAATAAAAATGCTACTATATCTCTGTCAAAACTACCACTAACACTAGACTACAATGCAAACATTACTGTGACTACAGAGCCTTCATGTAACACACAGCTAACACCTCCAAGTGCTATCCTGCCTTTTCAGTGTCATTTGCTCCCAAAGGAAGATAATAAAATAACAGGACCTGTAGAATGTACACATGTTCCAGCAGAGGAAGAATGTCCCCCAGTTTCAGGACAGCTGAAACCCTGCAATGTGTCTTCTGCAACATCAAAACAAGATGTGCAAAAGGAGGAGATTTCTCCTTCGTTGATCCAGCAGTGGAGAACCAAGACTCCAAGAAAACAACCTCATCCCAGCCGGAGTGTTGACATCCAAGACCCGGACTTGCAGGGAGTGACCTTCAGGATGGACACTGAAGTGGATGACAGTAGGGAACAGTGTCGGCTCCTCATAACCTCAAAGTACAGGTGCTGATAGATTGATAAAATGTTTGCATGATAATTTAGAAAACTGAGCTATAAATTTTAGTTAAATTTACATACGTTATTGGTGTCTCTTCATGTCTATTCATCACAGCAAGGAGATCTCCAAGAGTGTGAGAAAACCGAGGCTTAGAACACGGACGTCCCAGAGATTCCTAAAGACGAGCAGCTCAGAAGAGGAGAGTGACCCAACGACCAGTGTTTCAAGTGAGGAATTCTGCACTGTTTAGTGAAGCTCCAGAGGTTTCTCTCAGGATGCTTTACAATCTGTGCAATGGACTGTATGACTCAAAGTAAATTTGTGATTTGTTAATTCACTTGAACCTTTACACAGTGTGCTTAATTATTTTGCAAGGGCATGTTCTCAACAACAGTGAACAAAATGAACTTTTTTGCCCCTTTAGATATATTAATTTGATAATGTAGCTACCCTTAGAACAGTGTTAACTTGAATATTTTAAATCATATTTTATTGATTCTGAATGTAGCAGGTTAATTGTGATTAGATTAGAGTATCATGTTTGGGATATAGAAGCATCCATCAAAGGTTCTTTGTAAGCACAGACCAAACAGCACAGAACGTGCAGGCTTGCCTGCTCTGACTACAGTCCAGATCTGTCTTATCCTGAAAACAAATGATGCATCATGAAAAGTAGAATCAGAAAACGGTGATCACAGACAGTTCAGCACCTGAAGTTTTGTATTCAGCAAAAATTGGGCAAAATTTGCACTTACTAAAATGCAGCAAATGTTATCTTCTGTTCCAGTTTCATTAAATATTTAACTAAAAGCAGTGAGTATGTTGCAGCATCAAACTCTTAATTTGCTTAAATTTACAAACTAAAGTTAAGTTTTTCACAGATTTTTTTGTTTCTTTGCACTTTTGTTGAATAAATCAATGTTAAATGAATAAATCACAGATTTTAGTTTTTATTGCAGAAAAAGTCCCAGTGTTTCTGGAAACTGTTTTTTTCCCCACCCTGTGTTTATAAAAAGGAAAACATAATCAGCATTCCTCTGTAGTTGAATGAATAATGTGATTTTTAATCACACGAAATGTACATTTCCTACACTAGAGGGCATGATAACATCAAAATATTTAACTTAAGATTCAGGACAGGTGAACTACATAAAAACATCTGTTGACATATCACGTATCAGATATTCCTTTAAAATCCGGTTAAAAAATCTAGAGAAAAGAATAAATAAATATATGTTATAACTTTTGTAAATATAAACCTTTTCATTGTAATGTGGCTTTAATGTCGAGAAATGATCCATTATAAATAATTCCTTCATTATAAATACTGTCCTGTGGACAGAAGATTTTTAATGCACTTGGTTGAAAATTACTCAAACATTTACTAAATATGTTTTATGTAAATATAAATAAGTCTTTCTGTTCCACCAGAAGGTAAAGTCTGCGCATCATGCTGCACCAGGAAGACACCTATGTGGAGGGATGCAGAGGACGGGACGCCACTCTGTAATGCTTGTGGAATAAGGTAGCTCATATTAACACTGCTGCATGTTAAATATATAAAAAAATGTATATAGAGAAACTTGTTAGTAACACTTAGAACCATACATACATTTCCACAGGAATTATTTTTCTGTTCCGTTTAAAAAAATAAAATAAAACAGCATTATTTAATTAGTTAATACAATCAAATTATATTTTGCAGAAATCCATATTTAAACACTGACTTTATTTTATCTGCATCAAATGAATTCAGTTTAAAGCAACCTAACCTTCCTCTACATGTTAAAGAACCTTTTCCTTTAGATGCATCTTTGTGCCAATTAATCTGAGTATGACCATATGAAGCACTTGTTCATTGTCTTACGATTTCCCTTTCATACACTTAAGAATCAGAAATAAACATTGTTTGATTCTGAATGCACTGGTACTACGATGGATCAGTGTTGCAGTGATGCTCATATACTGTGACATTTCAGTTCTACATGTCATAAATGTGTGCCAGTTGTTTATAACAATTAGTTTAACCCAGCATGCATAATAGTACTTGAACATTAAACCTCATCATCACTGTATTATTTTTCTGTCTTGACTTTTAAAGGTACAAGAAGTACAGAGTGCGCTGTGTCAACTGCTGGCATATCCCCAGGAAAGAGGGCAACTCCAACTCCAGCTGCCTCAAGTGTGGAAACTTTGTGAAGCTGGCCTCAGCTCAGCGGAAACACACCACCTAGAGAACGTATCCACACCAAAAGTTTTTATGTCCACACGTGATGCAACTCTGCACACGCACTTGCACACAAAACTTCAAGACTCCTGTCTTTGCTCTTGTAGAGCTCAGTCCTCTACGATTCATTACCAGTATGATTATTCAAATGAAGGAGCAGCATCGTCGTCTTAGACATCACATGCTACAACTACATAGTTTTGACTTAGTTAATCTTTCTCTTTGAATTCTTTATTTAAATTAACGGGATACTGTAGTCCTGCTGTAAGAACTAGACATTTGGTGGAAAGTTGATTGTTGACATTTTGTGTCTGAAGAGCTTTAGTGTTGACTGTGTATCATATCACTGTCAGCAGTGTCTGCCGGCTGTAGTAGAAAGTTTTTCCTGTACAGGACCAACAACTAAGTGCTATGTTCACTGTAATTAACTGCAAAACAATTGACTTCTCTTGACATCAACAGTAATTCTGTTCAGTACAGACATATTTATTTATACAAGTTAAATTTATTAATGTTTTTTCTTTGTCATTGTTTCTAATTGTGGGTGTGTTTTTTTTCTGGAGGGAGTGTGTTTTCTGTTATTTACTTGGGTTCTTGTTGGTTATATTGGTGATGTCTTTATGTTGTGCTGCATGCTGTTTTTTGTGAGGGGAAAATTATTTTTGTACCAACTTGCATGGGTTTTGTTCTGTATTAAATTCAGTATGAAACATCCTGTAGGTTTCTTGGCTCTTATGTGGTTAATATTTACATAAGTAGGTTAAACTCTGATATTAAACTGTAATGAATATAACATTAGTTTTAGAGAGTTAAAGATATTACATCAAACTCTAGTGAGAGTGAGTAAAGGGAAGAATTATTAATCTGAGACTTCAGACAGTTTCTTCACCTGTAGGACAATCATGGGAGCCAAGTGGGTGGCCTCCTACAGATTAATGCAGTGCAGTCATTATTTCAAAATGGATTACGTCTTCGTCTTTCGAATGCGATTTCTTAGCATTTATAGTTCAGTGAGAATAAAACAAGTTTTACATAGCTCCAAAGTAAAAAACTGTTGGGTGTATGAAACATCTTTCATGTTTTGGGATTATACATTGGGAAATTATTAACGCTACTTTTAGGTTTTATTCAGAGCTCATGATTTGTTACTATTGTTTTGATGTAGACAACTTTGCAGGCGTAGGAGGAGGAGGAGAAAGTTTAGAGTGGGAGTCCAAAAAAAAAAATCAAAGGTGTCAGATGCGCTTATCTCGCCTGTTGGAGCTGTCGTGCCACCGGACGCTCTGAGGACCATGACCTTGGACTTTAAACTCATGAAGGAAGCGGACGTTGACGTGGGGGCGCAGACAGATGATAGTGAAGATGTGTGGAGCGCGTATTTTTTACCGTTAAATAAGACTAAACCAGAGTTGAAGCAAAGTGTCATATCCTTAACTCCCGAGGTGCGTCAGAGGGGAGGCTTTGCTGTCCGGTTACAGGATGGTCCGGACAGGAGAACCGCCTCGGTGAAACCCCCGTACTCGTACATCGCTCTCATCACCATGGCCATCCTCCAGAGCCCGAAAAAGAGACTCACCCTCAGTGAGATATGTGATTTTATCAGCCTGCGCTTTGCGTATTATCGGGAGAAGTTTCCCGCTTGGCAGAACTCAATCCGCCACAACTTATCTCTAAACGACTGCTTTGTCAAAATGCCCCGGGAGCCTGGGAGTCCTGGGAAGGGGAATTACTGGACCCTGGACCCCATGTCGGCTGATATGTTTGAAAACGGGAGTTTTCTTCGGCGGAGAAAACGTTTCAAGAGACAGTTTCATCTGAGAACGGTGAAAGACTCCAGGGCGCAGGAGCGCAGCCTGATGTCTGTTTTTCCTTTCCTCGGAGCGCACAGGATGGGTTCTTGTCTTCACGGTCCTGATTTGTACCGCGACCTGGCCGTAGGAAGCCACTTAAGCTCTCACACTTGTCCCAGAGTCTCACCTGTAAGGATCGTGCCTACCCTCTCCAAGCATTTCCCTTCTTCTCTAACATTTGAACATTTCGACCCGGGACGCTGCGCAGTTGTCCCAGTGGCACCAAACTCCTCGTCCATGCCTTCTGTCTTCCTGCACGGTCCCAGCTACTCTGTTACTCAATTATCCAGTTTTCCCTCTGGGATCATTTAGGTTTCTTCTAATTAAATGTAATGTAAGGGAGTCCCTGCATGTCCTGAACTCTAACATACTACACATTATAACAATGGCCCAAGCTCACGAACAGGCCACTATATCTGTCTGTGTGTTCGAAGCAAATGTTTTTAAATAACTTTTATTTCACACTTCTTAAAATGTTTGAAATAAAATTAACTACATTTACAGTGTTTGTGCGATTTGAAGTAAATGTCAGAGGATTTTTTATTTATTTAGATATTTTCACATTTAATCGACTGTTTCTTCTTCAATGCTGTGTTTTTTTTAAAAATGAAGTTTGAGGCTATATTTAATTTAAACATTTGTGTAAATTCAGCAAGCTCACAAAATTTATAAAAATACAAAAAACAATATGCATATATATTATGTATTTTTATGTTGTTCTATCATTTATGAACATATTCTATATTTTAATTTCACATAATTATAAATGAATAAAGCCCCCACCAATCCCAACAATACTACACGTGTGGGGGGTGTATTAGTGAGTATGTGGAATGATGGAACAACTGAAATGTAAAGGAGACTGTATCTTTGTGTTTATTTTAGAGATGTTAGAGGGGGCTTTATCATCTGTGCTACTATTAGACTTGATGCAAACACAAAAGACAAAAAAATCTGCATGTGGACAGTTTCTGTCTCTTGTCTATTCCGTTTGACTTAGTGTGTGTCTCTGTGTGTTGGATAGGTTATTTCTACTACATGCTTATAAAGCAGGCCTTTAGCAGCACACACTGGTCTTTGCAACCTAAATAAGTAGCACATGGCTGTAGCAGTGTTTGCTCTGTACTCTCATCTGGTCATCCGGCCGCCAGGTATTATTACATGATCAGATATTATTAGGTTAAAACAGCTGGCTTCAATCGGATGTAGAGCGTTTTGCTGTTTGTTTTGTTATGTGGAAACATGAGCACTAGAAGTGAGACTGTAATTAGGGAGGAAGGGTTCAGATCCTCAAGCAAAGCAAGCAATGGACCTACCATGAAAGAACAATCTGATTTAAATTTAAGGAAGAACTGCAGAAAAAAAGCTCTGAATGATTATGTATTCACATAAAAGGTTTTCTGCACATTGTCGCCCTGTCATGTAATGACAGTCCTCAAAAGTAATAAAAGAACTGCAACATTTTTCTCCATTGTTCAGTCTAATCGTTTTCTTTCACACATAAAAATACAAAAGCCTTTGTGTTTGTGTTCATCAACGTAGGCTTTAAGTGTGTTATTAATTATTAATTCTGTTCACCTGATTAAAAATAAAACCTCCATATGTATACTGCATCTAAATGAATCAAAAGAGTGTGGCCCATGAAAGTCAGTCCGTGAAGTAAACCACAGCCCTGAGAGGAACTGGTCTCATATGGTTCCTTGAAATATAACAAAAAATATGTTCTTATTTGAGATATTTAATGATGGGTGATGGCATGAAGTAAAATAAAACTAACATACTCTCTATTGAAAGTCTTTGGCTACTAACTGGCTGATAAAATACTTGTAAAATCCAGCACCCTGCTAGATATAGGGTAGAGGGTAAATAGATATATAAGGGTGATAAACTAGTTTATTTTTTCTTTTTTAATGTATGTATTTTTGGGCATTTGTCTGTCTTTATTTGAAAACAGCAGTGCAGAGGAGACAGGAAGCTTGCAGGGAGAGGGAGTGTTATGACATGCACCAAAAATCCTGAGTCAGACTCGAACCCACAGCACGATGGTTATGTGGTATATGCACCGCAACCATTTGGCTACCAGGGTGCACTCTCATAAAACGTTTGTTCCAAATGTCTATGATGAGAAATGCTCAATAAATCCGTAGCTCTCTTTAAGAGGTGTGGGCGCATAATGGGGACAAATGTGTCTGATTACAGCCAGGACCACAACAACAGCAGAAAACGCACAAAAAAAAAACATGCAGGAATAGTTTTATTTGCTCCAGCTGTGTTTAACTTCCAAACAAGCAGTGAAAGTAGAGAGCTGGAGACATGTTGTCATGTGAGCTGATTACATCAGTCAACCTTTAACTCCCATCCCTCTATTATCCCATCTGCTTGTCTTCTTGGGCGCCAGGTCCCCAGTCTGTCACATATAGAGACAGAAAGCCAGTGACACTTACATTTACACCTATGGGCAGTTTAAAGACACCAACTTACCTAACTGGGTGTTGGGAGGAAGCCGTATGAATGTCTACACAGTTATAGAAGCGTTTTACTCACAAACACAACTGTGAACCCCATGATGCTGCTAGAAAACAAGTCAATGGATCTCTGAAGTCCTTAGGGAACTTTATCTGTGAAATATGAAGGTCAGCACAAGATTTCATGGCAATCCATCAACTAATTGCTGAAACATTTGTGATGGATCAACACACAGACTGTCACTGTGAACTCTAGAGACAACAAAAGCTCTGCTGGTACATTTTGGAGAAAGGAGAAATGCAAGCTTAAAAATGATACATGACAAATTACTTTCGTAACACAAAACAACTGCTGCAAGTGACACAAGATCTGGCCACTGCCTGTGTTTTGTTACACCAGACCTGCCAATCAGAGTGCAGGAGAAATCTTGGTGCTGAGTTGGTCCTACTAACTACTTTATACTGCATGAAGGATTTTTGAAGATCAATCCAAGACAACCCCTTTAGTTCTAGAAATGATGCGTATATGTGGGTTTTTTTTGACCAAGAACATGTTGAATCATGGTGTACCTGGCTTAGCATAAATATTCCTTGTTCCTTCCCGTTCAGCTAAAGCTCATAAAATAATGTGTGTATGTCAGATTTGCGTAATCTGTACAAAAACATAGATACAAAGAAAAGAAAACAGAAGTTGTGACTGTTTCTTGGCAGAGGCCAGGTCATGTGCCTAGCTGAGTACAGGGACTTCCTGTACACTTGTTGTTGCTGTGTTAACAAGAAGCACTATTATTACTATTAATACAATTTATTAATATTTTCAATGTAGACTTGACTGATAGACATGTTAGTGTATGTTTATTAGGCTAACTTGTGATAAATAAATTAACTACTAATGTTTATATTTATACTCCATACATGATGATTTCTAAAAAGTGACTGCAGATACAAGAGAGAGATAACCTAAACTTCACAGATTAAGTTAAATTTAACTATAATAATCTGCTGATTAAAGTCCATGTCTCCAGTATGTGAATGAAGAAATAATGGAAAAATATATTTTGCCATAACAAAATTAAATAAAGGATTATGAATAAAACATTTATAGAGTGAATTTTTAGAATAACACTTAATGTATTCATTGTTCTGGGATCTCTGTCAATGCAGGTCACTCATTTTATTACATCATGTCTAGATTAAATTGAAGAAATACATATTAAACAAATTAGCAATGTGATGTTAATAGAGAAACATGCCTTCCAAATAAGTCAGACTCAAATCAATGTTGTATTTCCATTGAAAATAGGAAGATAAAGTTTCCTGCTTCTTTTGTTTTGGCAAGAAATCAGTTTCCTTGAGTGGAAATCCTGAGGAAACCATTGTTACCGTTATACTGTGATATGGCCCCATAAACAAACTTTTATTTATGTTTTAGTGAAGCAACATTCAGTCCCTACAAAATTACATCCATTCACAGAGGTCACAATACAATTTCACCATATTGCCATATTTTTCATGCTTGTCCAACAATTTAGGTCAGTTTCTGATGGAGGCAGCCAGAAAGAAAGTAAAAGAAACCAGGAGCCAACAACCTCACAGCCACACTAACAGGGGTTTTCCAAAGCGCTTGTCATTTAGCAGGTTACTACACATCACATGTGACAGTTTGCCAGTGATTTGTCTGACTTTTCTATTAATGTCAAAAACAATAACCAAACTGAACTATGCTAAAACTAATTAAACCAGAACTAGAACAGCTGGAAAAAGATAACCTCCACAAAACCAAAACAATTTATTACTTTTATCATGAAAGTTAAACAATTAAAGTTGGGGGAGGGGTGAAACAAGCAGATACTAGATCAGTTATACTAAGGAGGACACAAAGGGACAGTCAATGTCTTTAAACACCCCAGTGTCAGTTAAACTAAAACTAAAACAAAATGCAGGAAGTCGCAGGCCCACTGCACTGCCAGTTCTTCACTGCTCACTCAGAACACAGCTCTCAGACACCACTATCAAATTAGAGGACTCACTTCACAGTCTTTACACAAAGCCAACCAGTTTCAGATCACCTGTGAAAGGCACAGACCTTGACCTACACACAGGAGAGTGTAAACTCTCTATAAGGCAAACTTCTTCATAAAGTTACACATATAGACATACGCACAGAGAGGGAACATAAAAAATCAAGTACCAAGTTAGTCATAAATGACAAAAACATATAACGCTTCTGCACACAGAGACACAAAGGAAACCTGACTGACCCACAACATGTGCTCTTAAACAGTCTGCAGAAGGGAGCCTGCCCTTACCCACACCTGTGATCAATCCGCTCTCTGCAATCAACCCAGTGCAATTAGCCATTGGCTTTCAACAAGGTAAAATACCTCACAATCACTTTCCCTCACCCACATGCACACATAAAAAATAAGGTACGGACTTCTTTGGTTGTCATAATGCAGCCTGATCCTCTGCACAGTGGTTGGGACATTTGAGGTGTGATTCTTCCTACAGGACAATTATTCATCTATGTACACAGAATGGGGAAAATAATAATTTTGTGTTCCACAGTGTTACTTACTTTGTGTCAAGTTTTGTTGATTAAATGTTTCATCTGCGAACAGTAAATGTCACTAACAAAATATTTTCTATACGATTGTAGTATTTTCTACAATGTGTCCTTCCTGTACACTGCATGGAAGAGAAGCTGAGATCTGCTGGAACAGTTGCTCCCTTAATGTTTCAGCGAGGGCATACAACACCGTGCTGTATCACAATTTCCTCTCCTCCTCAAATGTCTCTATTCTCCTCCCTGCAAACTGCTCCACCCTGCTGCTCTGTACCCACTCCTGCTTCCAGTGCTCATAAACGCAGTGTAGCTGACAGGTGCTGGAGACTCAAGCCAGGGATACTGGAGAGGGAGAGGGAGGGGGAGACGGAGGAATCATTAATGAGTTCTGGCTTTATAAGTCTTCAATATTCTTGGAACAGAATGAACCTCTACATTAGACCCATTCCAAATATATTCACATCAAAAGCAGCCATTGGATTTTAAACCAACTGGCTTGAGCTGGATTTTACAATTTTGGGTCTAGTTAGCTCAGAAGGAGAAGTAAAGGAGAAGTAACATGGGAAGGAGAATCAAGAGAGACAGAATTCAAAGTCAGTGTCAATGGCAGCTCTATAATTTTAGCAGAATGCTTCAATTTCCATGTTGTTACTCCACCAATTTTGCCTTTCACCTTCAGTTAGGAAGAGCGGGATGGCAGTAGTGTTTTATGCTGCAACACTCCTATTTGAGCAAGCAGCCCTGGACCACCCTAGTTGACTCTTAGCTCTCATGAAAGCGGACTCACCTTCACCCTTGTTTGCTTGTTCCTCTGCTCCTATGCAAAGTTGTGAACTTCTGTTTACGTAGTTGTCTGCCTTGTTCTGTCTACTTTTTCTCTGTGTGCACAAAGCTGATGCAGCAGAAACCTTAGGACATTGCAGGAGGTAATAATGTCTTTTACATGGGTTGCTGTATAGCTATGTTGTTTAGGTTGTTAATCTTTGTTACTCTAGGTTTGCAGTGTTGTTTTAATTGGCTAGCTGCTCTATCTGCATTGACCCCTCTTACTGGCACAATAGAAGAGATGTAGTCGAATTAGCTGGACAGTGAGTTGAAAAGAGGGAGTGATGTTATCAAGAACAAAGGAATAAGTCAGAAATGTCACTCATTCATTTGAAAGGCTCTTAAAGAGGAACAGAGCCACAAGAACCAGATCTGCTCAATGAGCTGTATTCCCATCACTTAAGTCCACACATGTAAAAAAAAAAAAAAGAAATTCTGATAGGATATTTAAGTTTTAATGGGATAGGCATGCAAATTCTTCCTATTATTTATTGTTTTTCAGAGATTATTATTTCACAAACTGTCCCCATCAGTCTTGTGTGTGTGACGTGGGTGCTGTAAAGCATTAGGTAGTTCTTGTGAGAGGTTTCTGTGATGGTTTTCAAAGTTAGATAGTGCAGGAACAGTCGGTTGAGGCACGCAGTGGTCATGACAGAGATGCCATTTGTGTTATTAGAAGTCAGTGTACCATTAAAAAGATTTAGAAACTTTTATTTTATTGTAAAATATTACATATAGAAGTTTTAACTTGTTACCACTAACTAACATGCTAGAATGCTAACTAGAAATCTCTAACAGTACTTGTTGTAAATGATGTACACACACTTCAGAGAGTACATAAGAACTAATGTGCATGAACTAAAACAGTCTCTGCCTTTTCCACCTGGTAAGTGGGTACATGTGTGAATAAGCATAATCAAGTTTAAAAACATGAAAACCGAATATGTCCCAGCATACGGATTCCAGATTTACAGCAGATTTTCAGTCACACAAATACAATCTTTCCTGTTTTTTGAGTGAGTAAGGATACAATGGAGGCGGATAACGATGTCTGAATAAAGAGTCTGTTTCATTTACAGACGGTTAGTGACAGACAACTTGTATTTGTACAATTCTGTGCATGCGTGTTTATGTGTGTGTGTAAAATCTGTTGATCGGCTCCAATCACAGTGAGACACGCTTTGAATCTGCTGTGCAAATGTTACTGCAGCAGAGAGGAAACATGCTGACTGTCAGGCTGTCTATGACATGTTCAGTGCTTGTTATGTTGGCTGCAGCATGACGCATGTGGTGGAATGAAACGAAACAAGTCAAGCAAAAGTTAAGACTACTTCTTTATTTTTTATTTGTACTCCAGAGCAAACACATAACAAAAGCAGAGTCCCTTTTCTCAGAGTAAAATGTATTTACGCGGAAATAACTCCCAACCTCAATTTTCGAGGCAAAGTTGACGGCAGGCTACTGTACAGGGGGGATGGGGGGGGGGGGGGGGAGCATGTAGCATGTAATAATGTGCAAAGAATCAAAATTACCTTATTTTTCTTATTATTCATTTTACACAACATCTTGACTTTTTGGAATTGGGATTGCAAGTTGCATATTATACGGAAGAGGATTAGGGCCACCATGAAAATATTTTTTGAGTTCTGACTTTTTTCTCAGAATTCTGACTTTAAGAAAAAAGTCAGAATTCT
>JAUYWH010000001.1:13678446-13692894 GCA_034779795.1 Ctenopoma multispine
ACACACACACACACACACACACACACACACACACACACACACACACACACACACACACACACACACACACACTTTTATTTTCACTGAAATCTCAAGGGTGTTTTAACTACCCCTGTGTGTGTGTGTGTGTGTGTGTGTGTTCGTTCTGGTTTGATTAACACACACACATACTCGCTGATGCATAAAGGCTCCCCCATCGATACTAAGTTTATTGAAAGGGGTATTTTGAAGGAGCCATGGGCGGAGGTTGTGACAGCATGGTTCTGACATTAAAACAATCCTCTCTTGATTTCTTCCTCACTCAAGGGAAAAGCGGAAACTGTCTGTTTGTTTCTATTATTATTGCCCATTTACAGTTTGTTCACGCAGGACCTTTCATGAGAGTCAACGATTTGTTGTCTGTCTTTTCTCTCTTCTGCCCAGAAAACAATGACTGTCTGATACCGTAAGTCAGGCTTTTACAGTACGAGGGGGGAAACCCAAAAAGCACACACATCTGTTAACAGCTCACAGGTTTACTTGTCACCATGTCACTTGTGACAAATTCACAAAACTAATTGCAGTTAAGGTTGATTTTGGTAAATTCTTTCCACTTTCTTTCATTTTGTCCTTGTTTAGCACACAGCAGTATGTGTTCTTCTTTCAGCTGAAACTCAGATATAAGTTGGATTCTTCTGGTCAGTTTAAGAAACTGAGCAGCCAGTGGCAGAGACAGGCAATTTCCATTGCTGTGGCCAGTCCGAGGTCAGTACCCACAGCGGCTGCTCTGCTCCTTGCATCACAAATTTTTTAAATGCAGTAACAGTCCAGGCTGAAACCTACAGTCGTATTAGAAAAGATTTGCAATAAAACAAGACATTTCTTGAATTTCTACTCCATTTATGTCACTGAAATGCAAAATATTAAAGCCAAGGAGGTGGAAGGGAGGTGTTTCAATTGTTCTGTTGTGACCTTTAAAAATTTCTTCACATGATTTCACAGCCACAAATACCTTTAGCTGCATTTAGAGCCCTTCTCATTTTTCGTTTGAGTTACTGTGTATTTTTGTATTTGAAATCAAACTCAAAAAGCAACAGGCACAAAATGTCTTTAAAAGGACGACAACTTCACTGGCAATACAATGTGACAATATAAAACCAAATTACTCTTAACAGGGGCATATAAAGAACAGGAAAATCTAATCCCAAAGGATTTCTCTCTGTCCCTTGTGTAGCTTTTTATAATCTTCACGCAAATTCATGCAGCATCTGCAGGCACAACGGTGCCACTACAACGTTATTCTAGCACACAGAGTGCGATCAACTGGAACCACAGCTGCCTGACGCAAACGAGTGTGACAGACCAATAGATGACACTGTTTGCACTCTGACTTCTACAAAGACTATTTCAGAACCCAGGACGGTGATGATGATAATGGTAATGATGACTACAGTGAAGTTAACAATGATGACGATGATTGTGATGATGATGGCGATGGCAGATTTATGAGCAGCATAGTTTAGCTAACTGCCTGCTTTCCCAGGACCCTGAAGGTCATGTAACTGTAAAGCCTTTATAATGTTTGTGTTTCAGTCTAAGAAGGAAGTGACTGAGGGAACGTAGAAGAGGTGCTGACCCTGAGGCTGGGAGAGAGACAGAGAGAGACACAGAGAGAAGTTAGTAGAAGAGAGATGGATTCAGGAAGGAAGTTTGCTCTCGGAGAGGAAAGTTACCATGATGACGACGTGTTGGTCATCTGTGACACAGGTGTGCTCTGATGTCATAACACACAAGCTTCATTTGTGTTACAAATATACTAGAGGAGATGAGCACTGCAGCCGACAACTCCTATCAATTAAACTACAGTTTTAGCTTAGTTATGACTATTCTTGTTGGAAAATAGTGAAAATACACATCATAAAAATCACATCATAAGAATGATATTCAAATTACCTTTTTATATAGCCAGTAATTCCAACCCTAATAGATATATCATATATTATTCAGTATTGTCTTTGTCAAAGAAAAACCTTCTTCTTCCTCTCTGATCACCAACTCTATTACATTTATTTATCATTTTGTGTTAAATCTGGTGAATAAGGTAAATGTTATTAATAAATGTGTTTTTGCACGTACACGTTTCTTATAAGCTGCATGAAAACAAACTTCATTAACAGACATTTCTAAACAAAGAGACTGCAGTAGGTGATTCCCCCAAGTGACCGTGTTATTTGTGTGCACATGAACTGCATGTGTGTGTGTGTGTGTACATGCATGTGTACAAGTGAGCATGAGCTTGTGTGTACAACACATTATCATCTGTTTATGATATTTTGATATACTGTATGTCCAGCTGCAGATATTTTCTTGGAAACAGTTCAAGTTCCTCCAGGTCTGGGACTGACCAGTCCAGTGTGATGAGTGTGTGCGGTGTACATGCTTATAGGCACGAACCTGCTTTTGTGTGTGTTAATGACATTCTATGAAAAGTGTGTGTGTGTGTGTTGGTATTGGTGATGGTGGGGGGAGGAGGAGGAGGGGTGGAGGTTCCTTATCTACAGGCCACAGGCAGCTTTTGAGGCTCTTATCAGCAGCCACCATATTGTACTAGCACATCCTCTTGTCCAGCAGGGAGCGGAAAACTCTCCTTGCAACATGGTTCCCTCTCTCTACCTCACTCCCTTTCTCTCTCCTCCTTCCCTCGCTCTCTCTCCCATCTCACATTTGCCAGTACCAGATCTCTCCGACTGGCAACCGGCTAGAGCATTGTGTCTTCTTGGCGAAAAGCACGAAAGACAGACAGGACAGTGAAGAAGAGAAAGAGTGAGAGAGAGGTGAGAATGATATAGGGAAGGGGGGGCAGGTTGGCAGAGACCCGCACCATCCATCTCCAGGCTTACAGCGTATCTTTGTTCAAAGGAGCAACTTCACAACATAAAACAAAAATACTTTTTTTGTCACAAAAAAATTTAATTTCTAGTTGTTGATTGATTAAAAAAAGAGTGTGAGAAGCGTTTGAGTGGTGTCAGACAGTTTGGCTCCAATTCTGACCTGAGGGACAGACAGACACACAGACAGACAGACAGTGACAGAGGCTGCGGTGGAGTGTGAGCGACCTGAAGGAGGAGGAGGAACAGGAGGAGGAGGTTAAACACTAAGGAGACAACATGTGCGTTTACAGATCACTTGAACTCTGATGGATTTATCGTGACAGTCAGACGAGCCGCATTGTTGTCATAATGTATCTGTGAGTATTGTTTAATGTTTTATTTAATTTTTATGGTTTCTTTATGACATGACTAACATGCAGCTTTTAATAACATTTAAAAAATAGATGATAAAAATAGTGGATAGAAGTTTCTATCATATGTTGTATATAATGCACAGTATGTCTGTTTGCTATAGTCAGTAAAATATTCTAGTGATATATTTTAATGCATTGATGGTAGTTATATACATAGCCAGGAGAAGCCAGGAATTAAATATAAAATTATATTAAATCAAAAATTGTTCCACTAAAAGAATAATCATGTATTTTAACAGTCTACCTATTGTCATTTAAATGCAATACATCATGTACATGTATATTACTATCAGTCAAGGTAGAAAAAAAGACACATATCAACAATAAAATACGGCGCAAGGAAATCTAAAGTCTAATTTTATTTACTTTACATAACTCAGTATCACATATCAGAAATTTGCCTCAAGGAGCTATAAGAAAATATTAGCATCTTATCCCATTTCTTAAAAATATTTTAGTTCAATAACTGATAAACTTTTAGTTCATTCTGCAGAAATGAGCAACTTTCAAAGTTGAAAACAAAGCATCAAATGCTAAATGCATACAATAACATATATATGCAAAGAATAAAATATATTGGGAATCATAACCATTTAGTTTCTTGCCAACAAAAGCAAAATAATAAAAACATTGTGCAGCTGATTATGCTTTTAGCAAACATAAAAGTGTGGTGCTGGCTTTATGACAATGAAACTTAAATAATATTCATCTGTAACTCTCCTTCTGCATACGGTAGCTTCTCTACAGGTTCTTCCAAGATATTTAGACAACCAAAAATTGAAAACTGCTTCAATTTTAGTTTGAAAATACCTGTCACCCCTACAGATTATTGTAAAAAAACAGAACTGTCCAAAAATAAAGTCATGGCCACTAGAAAAGACAAAACAGGAACAATTGCGATTGCAAAGAGTTTTACGTATTGCTTAGCAGAGTACAAGAACTATCACACTACTCGAAGTGAATTACCTTTATATCCAACATTTTAACGTTAGAGCTGTAGTAAGAGCTGAATCTGTAGGTTTCCATAAACTCTGTTTAGATTTAGAAACCACCAAGGAGTCCACTCATCACATTTTAGTACAAGGTGCTTACATGTCATTTGAGCACACTTTTATATGTTATTGCCTTTACTAAATTCTAATATATCCTGAGTGCATTTTTCTTTTGTTCAACAGACTCTTTGATATCAATCCAATCTTCACCGGTCTGGGACTTCTTGAATGCTTGAAAGGATTTTGACTCACATCCTCAAAAGACACACAGACAGACAGATAAACGGACAGACTCATTAAGAGCAGTCACTGGAGACTCATTCAAAACCTAGACTCTGCTGCTCAGGATGTACTGTGAGAAAAATACAGACAACAAAAGCTCTATAGACTATACCACAGAAGCATCTCTTCATTCATGACTGAGACACACAGCGATGAGGGAATTTATACAGACTCACCTTCGTTCAAATACCAGATACAATTATTAAAAATCCGGCACATGTAGGGATGATGGGTAATAAGTCTGGCTCATAGCTCAATCCAAGAAACATAATCTGGACTAACTAATGCTGAAGCTGGCAACAAGATGACCCACTGATGGATTTCAAGCTGCCTGGAGAAAAATTCATATTGGTGGTGAGGTAGAGTAGGAACATACTGTGGAAAGTGGAAGAAAGGAAGAAGAAATAAAGGGTTCTAAGCAACTTCTATGCAAACAACATCTAAGTTTAAAGGGCTGTGTTAGTCTGGGATGGTTCACATAAACATATTAGTCACTCTCACATACATATAAAGACGTAAAGACACGCTGACACTGGGCAGCAGGGAGAAAAAGAAGCTCAGGACTCCCCCTGAGACTTCACCATCATGATGGAAAAGCTGAATCCCAACGGCCCACCTGCCTCATCCCCAAACCTACCTCGCCCCTCCTCCACCTCTTCCTCTACCACCTCCCCATCCTGTGCTGCTGTAGAGCAGCATAGTCCTCTACAGAACCAGACTTTAGCTTCATCAGAGGCTATCAGCAGTCCACCTCGTGCTAACAAGACAGGGCACATGAGAGTCACAAACGTCACCACTGCTGCCTCAGTTCAGTCCACAATCACTACAACAACAGTGTTAACCAATCGCAGCGCAGATACAGCTACTGCACCCAAAGCAATCATCACAGACACCGAGGATGAGCAGAAGGGGAAACATCGAGGCCCAGCAACCACCACCACTACCGCACCTCTTGCTCCCTCTGCCAACAGGTCCCCAACACTTTCCTCTCCACCTCCACTCCTCCCAGCACCAGCCTCCCCGTGCCCTCTACCGACTCCAACGTCCGCGTCATCCTTTCAGTCATCCTTATCGTCATCTCCTCTCCCTCCACACATTCCAGTCATCAGCCTCGGACACAGCAAGCCTCCTTTGCCTCTCGCCAACACCCCTTTAACCGCCCTTCATCCAATTCCTAACCTCCTACACCGACACCATGGGGACCTTTGCCGCAGCCAGCTGACCTGCTTGCCTGTGGCCAGTCCTGGAGGCACTGGAGCTTCTGGAGGTCCTGGTGTTCCTACAATTCCCTCTTCAGGGCCCCTGTTACCTCAACAGTATCTACCAGCACACCCCTTCACCAGGTGAGGTTTGGCTTACTTAGGTTTAGCCACTATTGTGTCCCAACAGTTTAGCTTTTTTTCTTTTAAATTAAGCCACACATCAGGTGAGCAGAATGCTATTCTACAAGAAGATAGTACAGATTGGTAAAAACATGAACAGAATAAATGTAATTCAATTTTTTTTCTCGTTCCTAGCATTTGAGCAGACCTGTAAAAATGGAAAGGCCAAGGCATTTTGTTTAGTTTCTCTTTTCCAAGATTGTCTTACTTACCTTGGACGATTATAGACGGGTGTTGTCAGCTTTCCCCACGAGACACAGGCAGCCTGGACTGAAGTTCAATATGAAGCTGATTTCAGTTTAATCCATTTAATCTGCAAACTCATTGGTTACTTACAGTCAAACTGTTCAGGTGTTAATGCTAATGTGACAAAGGTGTTAATGCTGTTCACTGTTGAAAGTGTCCTCTGCTATTTTAGCATAATTTAAAGAAACTCCTTGCTTCTTTTCGTGCACTTCTTTCTCTTCAGGATGTGGTTCCTTTACATAAGTTGCTTTGGGCATTTGCTTTGACACGTTATTGATATAGCCTCGTAGCGACCACATTTTTATTAGAAATATGGGCTTCACCAGGTTCAGGAAGAGCAGAGCGCACACACGTCAAAGGTCAACTCCTCCTACACTTCACCATAACCTACCATATTCCTGACTTTTAGCTGCACACGATATAGAGGCAACTGTATTACACAAATAACATTCACAATAAAAGAATAAATACAAAACATAATGTTTGTATTTGATTTAGTAGATTAAATATGGATAACTGTGGTGAATCTCGCTTAGCCTGGGTCAACTTGTCTTCTCTTAAGTGGTCCTGACGCCGAGACAGGTAACCACAGCTTTAACAGTGCTGATGGTGTTTTTCAATATTCATGTAGCACAGACAATGTAAACTATGAAATAATGTTGTTGGCATAGGATCTGTTTTGTCACTGGACAAATTATCCTGGATGTTGCATTTGAAACTGGGTCTGATGTTGAAATAGATTTAAGCATTATGAATATTAGTATCATCTGAGGAAGCCTTCCATCGTTGCTACTTCTGTTGCTCCACCCGTCAGAATGCCAAGTTTCTGTTTCATATGTAACTTCAACTGCTGGGATTTCATGACTTCCCATTGCGATTAATAGCACGGGAGGGCACGCTTATGTGTAGGACAGCAGGATGCATGGGGTTATTTGTCATGCTGAATTTACATTTTCTTACGAAGCACATGTTGTGTTATTCAAGGATTTTCTATGCATCTAGTACCAGAAACCCAAGTGTATCATTTTTTAAAATATATATCTAGTTTTAATTGCAGCTAAATTGAATTATTGAACTGAGGTTAAAAAGGCTTACTTTTGTGAAGAAGGCATTCATTTCCAGACCTTATCGAAAGCTCTCCTATAGCTCATTTATTCTTTGTTCCAAAAAGCCACAGTTTCTCACAGTGTAACAGAAAAGCATCAGCCATCTAAAAAGTAAAACACATCTCTGGTTTCATGGAGGTCTGAGAATAAGATTCCCTCTTTGGTCTGTTTGTTACAGGATACATTGATCTATTTCATCCCCCTGAAGAAGAATCAGCCAGTAACCTGACTTAATGAGACTAAGCTAAAACTCTGCATGCACACTTAATCAATGCCACCAGTATAATCACACCTCAGTTAATAGCTTCCACCATCTTGTTGCTTTCTCAATTCACTCAGTAATATTTCTTCCTGTTCAGTATTATTTAAGAAATGAGATGCTGGAATGAATAAAAATAAATAAAACATTTGAGCACTTTTAGTCAGCCTGAAGTTTTAAACATTTAAAACATTTTTTTTTAATATTTAACAGAATTTTTATTTGTTATTTTTCTTTGTTGATTATGATTGCGAATGCCAAAATGCCACATTTTCACATTGTTTGGCTGTTTTTTTTACTTGTAGCACGTACCTGGGTCCTTCAGGGGGAAACTATGGTGTCCTCAACAACAGTCGGATCAAGAGAAGACCTTCATCACACTTTGAGATGGAGATCAATGAATGTGAGTTGATGTGAATAAAAATGCCCAATGATATCACCCAGAGCTACCACGTATTATCGTTTACATGTCTAAATTTATATTGGATGAATTGTTGCTCACAGCCTATAGAATGAAGCACGATTAAAGTAAATTATTTGAAGAATAGGGTTGGTAACGTATTGTCTCTCAGTACTTTTCTACTTCTGCATCTTTCAGACCCACAAATTCCCTCTGAACATGTAAATATTGAAAAATTAGTCATAACTGTCAGCTTACATAAAATAAATTCAAAATAATTCTCTAAAACAAATGTGAGTATGTGGAGGTTGATAAAAACACTTGGTACTATTGGAGTGCTTATGGCAGTATACAATGTATAGTTTGTAGCACTGACCTAAATAAAGTACAATGTTCATGTTCATGGTAATAACTGATGTGACAATGTGGCTCTTTGGACAATGACAGAAGGTAGAAAAATAATGCTTTTCTTTGGTATTTATATGGAATTTATAGACAATAAGAGAAATTAAGACTGTATATGAATTTATCTCTTACGATCATGCACACTTACACAGTCTACATGTGCATCTAACAGGCCCCCCTCAGAAACTTGCTCGCCGTGTCTTCACCAACAGCCGTGAGCGCTGGAGACAGCAGAACGTAAACGGGGCTTTCTCCGAGCTGAGAAAACTGATTCCCACACACCCGCCTGACAAGAAGCTCAGCAAGAATGAAATCCTCCGCCTGGCTGTGAAGTACATCAACTTCCTGGTCACTCTGCTCAATGACCAGGCCCAGGACAAGAGCGGGGACTCAGCTGACAATGGGGCTGTGCATGAGGGTACTGTAGCAAGGCTGGACAGTAACAAACTGAACCCTCTTTTTCAGTCTCATGCCGCCCTGCCACCTTCAGCCCGTCCCGCCTTGGCAACCACTCGCAGAGACAGAGACTCAACAGACTCAGTCATTGCCCTGGCTAATTCCCCGGCAACATCCAGTTGCTATGGTGACACAGACAGTGAGGAAAGCTTTGGGACTAAGAACTCTTTAGTGACAGCGCATGACATTCTGGCAAAGGTCAAGGGTCAGAGGGTGGCAACTACAAATGATGAGCGGTGACACAGAAAGACAGCAAATAAAAAGAGGTGTGCAGCCACTGGAAGTTTAAATGTCACACTGACAGAGAAGACAGGCTACACAACCACCTCCTGATATCAAACAGTGATTCACCCAGAGATCAACTCCTCAGTAGTGTGAATAAGTACGAGAAGGATTTGTGGTGATACTTTGTAGTTTCCAACTGTCTTTATCTCTTTTCCTGTGATGTGTCAGCATTCGGTTTGAAGTTCTGTGTTTTAGTAAAATAATAAGAGACATGAAACATTAGAGAACTGTCGTTCGTATTGTACGAGAAGTAAGGCTGATGGTTCCACCCTGACATTGTGACACACTTGTACCAGACAGAAATAAAGCGTGTTTGAGTTTGCTGTTCCTTATTTGACATCCTCTTATTGCGCTCCAAAGACTGCTCTTTGTCAGCACTATTTCTCAACACATCCAAATGTTTTGCTGCTCTCAGCTCAGGGAACACTCGTGCATCCTCAAAGGGTTCACTTTGTAGTATTATGATGTGGACGTGCACAACAGCAATGCAATGTCAAATCTAAAACATAACAGTAAGTTAGGCTTATGAAAATACCAATTATGTTGTTTTTTAAAAACGTAACTCCTGAAAGCTTATTTTGAACAGTAGCATGCACAGAACTCACACATCCATATATTCATAAGTCAACACAAGAAATGCATCACCACACTTTACATGAGCTGAATAGTCAAAGGCCAACCTGTTGTTTGTTTGTGCTGCCCACCAAGATGACAGATTGATAGCAGTACACTGTTAACACTAGTTAAAAAAAACAAAAGTAGTGGGTGATGTGGCACTCTCAGGCCGGATGTTACTGCTCACAGACATTACTGTGACAATTCCAACCCTGGAAAAAAGACAGATAATTTATTTTTTTAATTGTTATTCCATGAACTTGTGAATTTTTCCAGGGCAGCATATTTTTTTAGATGGAGAGTGGTGTGGTGTTGTTGCTTGTGCGTTGTAGACCTTGGTGTGTCATATTGTGTGTGTATGCACAAGCGCTGAAGTGGATGTGGTAAATAACCAGCAAGAAAGATTTATGTAACAGCAACTACAGTAGGTGTGGTTGTGTGTTAGGAAGGTCAAGGTGGATGTGGGATGTGGTTAGAGATGGGGTACAACCTATAAAAAAGTTGGCTGTAAGTTGCAGCTGTGCAATGGTGCTGGTGTTTCTCTGCCTGCGTGCTTTGCTCTATCAAGTGGCCAGGAAACGCCTACAGTTAGTGCTGTCTCATTGACGGCCAACGAGTTTCCTGGAGGAGGTGTGGTGGTGTTGGTGTATGAATGTGTGAGCGATGAGTGTTTAGACATGCGGGGTGGCAACCGCTGCATGGGAGAAGGGAGTGGGGGAACACAGAAAGAGAAAACAGCCACCCCAGGATGCTCTGGGAACCTCCATACACCCGGTTTCGGGACCACACAACAGGAAGAGCTGCTTTCACAACAGCTACGGCTGTTTCTGCCTGCTCTGCTGTGCCAGGCAGGTCTGTCTCCTCCCTGCTTCTCTCTGAAACCACATGGAGGATTACAGACTGAGGCAGGGGTTACACAAATGAAATGTACTGAGTACTGTAATGCTCTGCAGTTCTCAGACGCCAACCTTTTTTTCAAGGAACACAGTTGGTTTGTGTGTTGGTGGAAGTTATTTAACAGTTTAAGTCCTCCTGGTGTTATGGTGTGATGATTCTGAGATTAAATCAGAAGAGCTTTATCACGGCAGAATTGTTAGCCTGCCATGGCAGGAAAAGAAGAGGTGTAACTGATAACATTAAATGGCTGCATTCTAGTTAAGTGAGCATATTGTCATGATTTACCGGGAACTGAAGGAACTGAACCTTCGTTAATGCAGCCGTATAATCTACAATCTAAATGAAAATGTGAAAACAATGTGTCACTGACACAATGGTCTGATTAACCTAAAGAACTTGTTTCCAAACAAATTCCTAAAAACCCACTCTTCACTACCTCAAGCAGACAGACAACAAAGTGGAACTTTATCAGCTAAAAAGACCAGAAAACAGGAGACCGAATAAATGCTAATGTTGCTCCACAACTCTAGGTTGTGTAAATAAGGAATTATTTAGTACGCAAACAACTTAAACATTGATAATATGCAAATGTTGTGTTTGCAACTCGTTTAAGTGACCAAAAATAGTTATTGCACGTTTAACAAAATTGGTTTAATTTGCCTTTCCTGTAAAAACCAGTAAAGATGTCCGCAGTGAAAAACATTATATTAATGTGTGCTGAAAATGAAATGTGTGCTTTGCTTTATTGAATCAAATCTTTTGCAGCATAAACATATTTCCTGTACAGAAATCAGCTCTAATTAAAGCTGAAAAGACATAATCTTACATTTGCATCCACAACCATCTTTGCGTTATCGTCATATGCGGGGGTGCAATCTAAAATTTGTTGTTTAGCTCAAACCTACAAGCGATATATTTTGCTTGATCACACACATGCCTTTAAATCTGATTTGAGCTAAAATATTATAAATCCTTTATTTAATATTTGATATTAAACGCTGCAGTGACGCACAATATAATTCAGTAAGATGAAACCTAAACTTTAGTTGAGACTGCTGGGGCGTTAACTTTCTCTCCTTCTTCTGATACAGGAGGCCAAGCAGGGTGATGCTGGCCAGCCTGGCACTTAGAGATAATGTCCTTGCCTCCACCCCTCTTGTGCCCCTCTCTGCACCAGAGTTACACCCACCCACACACAGAAAGTGTCTCCATTTCACCCGACATACTGTACTGACTAAATCTGCATGTCTCGTCTCGTGTGATGACTGGTAATACTAAAAGGTTCTTGGTCTCGAAGCACCTTTAGCTTGCTGACAATATGGCCGCAGCTTTAAAATGCTGTGAGTGAGTGAGTGAATGAATGAAAAAAAAAAATGTGATAAAACTGTCCATAAAAAATGTCACAACTCTCATTGTTTTATATTGAATGTTTAATAAAACAGTATTAGGAGAAGACTGAGGTTAAGTGATGGTATATGTGAGAGAAACAGAAAACTACTGACGATTTAGCAAAAATAATAATCTTGGAAATGTATAATTAACTATAAATGTAACTGTATAAGACACTCTTCATCTGTTAGCTGAGATAATGCAAGTTCATTTAACCCAACTCAAGAAATTGACTTCCTGCAGCTCAAGTATTAGCATTATTTGGTGTAGGCCATTTTAAAAAGCCGCAGCCATCCTCCTGTTTAACTGTTGTTAATGGAATACGTTGAGTTTGGAATCATCTTCAGACATATTTTGATAAAATGGGTCAGTGAATCTGCATTTCTTTGGACAAACAAAAACAATCAAACTAATAAAGTATGTTTCAAACCTTATTCATACTCTGAGTGAAAAGTAGTTGCCACAGTTTCAAGGTACTAACTGAAAACAATATTTTTGTTTCACATTTGTTATTTTATCATCATTTATGTACATGCTCCTCAGTCATTCACTCGGTTTTCAACAACTTCTCTCCTTGTTTTGCCAGAGAGTCCATGCTGTCGTTCACTCTTCTCTCCACATTTCTTGCAGCTTCATCTGTTCTTTCTAATGTGTTTTTGTTGCCGTATTTTCGTCTGCCCACTTCTGTTGCCACAGATCCAGCAGCTGCCCCGACAGCTCCACCAATCACACCCCCCAAAAATACACCAAGCACCAGGCCCAGTAATGCACCCCCGATGACTACTTTGGGCACTTGCTTTGCAGTAGTTCCAATTTTCTCCCACACTGAGCTCTTAGCCACCATTTTGGCCCCTGCTTTGGCCCCAGAGCCCACCTTCCCCCACACCGGACTCTGTGCCAAATTCTTAGCCCCGGCTCCAATCCCAGCTCCGACATACATGGAACTGTCTGCCATTAGTTTGGCCCCTGAACCCACTTTTTCCCACATGGGACTAGCTGCCACTGCTTTTGCTCCAGATCCCACCCAAGCAGAACCATCCACCACCACCTGGGGAACTCTGTTTCCTACTAGTTTGGACACATGTCCAGCACCAGCTTCCACCTTCTCCCACACTGAACTATCAACCACCATTTTCTGGACGTTTTGTGCTCCACTGCCGACTGCCCCCCACACCTGACTACTTTTCACCTGCTTTGCTCCCTCACTGACCCACACAGAGCTACCTGCCAACAGCTTGGGTAGCGTCTTTGCACTAGACTGCATTTTATCCATAATGGAACGAAGGAGTGACGGGTACAAGCTTGAGGGCGTAATAGGAGGAAGGCTCTCAATATTCATGGCACTTACACTCATCTCTGCCTCATCCCTTGTTTTCTCAATCTCATCCTCTCTCACTTCCTCTTCTGCCTCAGCCACAGACTGCATGTAGGGATAGCGCCTCTTCGAGCTGAGCTGTCCAACGTCTTCTAGCTTTTCATGCTCTGTGATTTTTCTCTCCCTTGCTATCTCTACCTGTCTCTGCCTAACTCGGTTCTCAGCCTCCTGAAAAGCAGGACAAGAATAAAACTGTCCTCCCGCCTCCTTCACTGTCTGCTCCACCTTTTCTAGCAGCTCCACCACATTCCTCCTCTCGCAGCCACCTTCTCCTGTCTCCATCACATGAAACCTGTCCCCACATCTTTCCACGAGGTTTAACAAATCCCCCCTCTGACTGGCAATATAGGCCTCCACACTGTTTTTCCCTGCCTTCCCGCTCGCCCTCAGTCTATCTGCATAAGTAAAGAGGACCAGAGTGTGCTTCCTCACTGCATCTAGGCCAAAAACACTCTCTGTGGCCCAAAGAGCCTGCAGCTCAACCTTTGCAGGCTGGTCTATGGGGACACACAAGAGGAAGGCGTGGGGGCCAGGACTGGACAGAGCAACGGCGGAGGAGATTTGAGCCCGGACCTCTTCTGGAGCGTACTCTGAATTGTACCAGTCTGGGGTATCCACCACTGCCACCTGCAGGTGAGAGGAGACACATGCAGCAACATAAAGCACAATCAAGTCATGGGAAATATGCCAGACTGTATTGTTTCATTGCACAAAACAAAAGGAAGATGTCAAAGATTAGATTCTTTGAGGTTTTGGCAACAACACAGGATGGCCTGCGTGAAAGAAAAATGAAATGAATGCACACAAACATCTGTAAAACATTTCAAATACTAACCCTTCTTCCTTCAACCAGCGCTTTCTTTTTCTCACACTCCTGAGTAATCATGCGTGAGTCAAATTCCTCTCGTCCCAGAATGTTGTTGCCAGCTGCACTCTTCCCTGCTCCAGATCGCCCGAGCAGCACCAGACGCAGCTCGGGAGAGGATGAGGAGGGTGACGGGGAGAAGGGGAATGAGGAGGGGGAGGTGGCAGAGGTTGGTGAGGAGGACGAGAGGAAAGAAGATGGAGAGGCGGCA
>JAUYWH010000001.1:13692994-13710105 GCA_034779795.1 Ctenopoma multispine
ATGGTTGGTAAAGAGGGCGAGGGGAAAGAAGATGGAGAGGCGGCAATGGTTGGTAAAGAGGGCGAGGGGAAAGAAGATGGAGAGGCGGCAATGGTTGGTAAAGAGGGCGAGGGGAAAGAAGACGGAGAGGCGGCAATGGTTGGTAAAGAGGGAGAGTATGAGGGGAAAAGAGGTGAACGAGGAGAAGAAACAGGAGAGGCCTCGGGAGATCGCTCTTCAAAGCTGTTGATTCTGTGGTGAACTGAAAACCATGTGGAATCTTAAGGTTAATTTCTACATTTTAAGATGACTTTTGTAAAAAAAAAGTGATTTACTATTTGAGATATGAGGAAAATCCTGCGACTTACAAGTAGCGATCTTTTTCTTTGATTTGACTTCAGACATTTGAGAGAGTATAGCTCCATCTACAGAGGAACAGTGAATAGTCTACATGATATTGTGATGGAGAACCACATTAGAAAATGGGAGCCAGTGGTGTTGACACTTACCTGAATTTAGTCTGAAACTGGGCGTCCTGTTCAGCTGCCTATCATTATTCAGCTCTGAATCTGACTCTGGCTTTGGTGCAGGAGTTGAACGAAGCCCATTAGACACTTGACTTACATCCACTCGTCCCTCTATCTCATCCCTCTCCTCTTTTTTCCTCCTCTGCAAGGTGGCGTTGTACTCCTCTCCTGCATCAATGCTCCTTACTGATTCCATGTGTTGGATGCTTCTTGATGCAGCCATCTCGCTCTTCTCTACATTTTGAGCTCTGTACCTTTCCATAAGTTCTTGTTTCCTTTCTTTCACTTGCTTCTCAAACTCTACCTCCTGGATTGATTTCATGTGGCACACCCCGTGTTGCTGCACCATAATGTCCACCTGTTACATAAACAAATAAATAAACTTACAATTAAAATGTCACATTTTATCACTCCTGCAGTCTCCACTACAGGACAAACACTCAAGTTAGTCAACATTGACTGACAGTGATTGTTTCACTGCAAAAACAGGGTGTTGCTGAGAAAAAGTATCTAGCATGTATGTTTAGCAACCTTGTTTAGTTGACAGAAAGTGCTTAAAAATTGAGTCCCTTACCTTTTCTAGCAGCTCTCGGACTTGGTTCCTGTCCTGTCGCTGACGATTATTGATGACATGGTACCTACCCCTACAGCGGTCAATTACCTGCCTCAATCCAGGGTGCTCTTTCTGCAGGTATTCCTGTGGAGAACAATTAGGTTTGTGAGTTTAGACTCGCATTTTCCCGACAAATATCCATTTTCCAATACGCAAAATGATGTGTGTCACAAGGCTCAACAGCCTTATATAAAAGTATAAAATGTCAATTTGAATTACGTATGTTAATAGTTTTGGTCTGAAGATAGTGCACTGATTATACAGTAAGTAAACATGTACTGCACATATAAAGTTACTCTAACAACAGAGGCAAGATAATAGTTTTCTCTCAAGCTTTCAGTTTTACTTTAAAACTGTTATCAGGAGCCACCAAAAATGAAAAAAACCCAACAACTAATAAAGTCCAGGTGTCACAGCTGATTACATCAATCAGACTTTAACAAAGACAAATTCACAAAATCATTGTCACACATTATCCAAACTGCTTCAGTTCACTGGAGGTTAAACTGTTCAAGGAAGGTTTATGTCAGCTGAAAGCAGACACTTTGATCAATGATTTTAGTATTACTAATGGCCAAAGGTGAGACAGTGGTGGGCTTACTGTCCTGTATTATGCATGAAAAGCCATATCTGGTATTGCATACTGTATTTAAAATTACAATACCAAAGATGACTTGAAATTAATATCTCAACTCATTACAGAGGCCAAGTGTACATGTCTAATACCTGCACTGTTTTTCCCATCAAGTAGTCTCCACAAGTCAGCAGGACCAAGGAATGATCAAGTGACTCCTTCCCAAAGACCTCCTCCAGCTCTGCAGGAACACGGCCCTCCATCTGGGAACACCGGAGAAAAGGAGGAAAAGAAGAAATTCATGTTTAGCTGATAAATTCAATACCAACTCTTGCTAGACAGACATGATAGAAATTATTAGTTTTGTAAACTAGCAACATTTTCATATTGTCGATTTTACTTTTTTTACTTTTTATTTTTATCAACCTTTTCATCTTTATAAGGAAACAAACAGGATTAGAAACACATCAGGGAATCACGTCATCCTCATACCTCATACTACCTAATCATCACCCACACATAAAACTGAAAGGGCAAACAAGCACTAACCTCTGTGAACTGGTTAACAGGCACCAGCAACAAAATAGCATGTGGACCTGGTGCTAGTAGTGTCATTGCTTGTGCGGTCTCCTTCCTCACACTGTCCTCCACCTTGCCACCGCTCCAGTACCATCTTGGTGCTTCCACCAGGGTTACACTCCTGTCCTCAAAAGAGCCCTGTCGCAGCTGGCAGCTCTTCGAGACACCGAAAGACACTGTGGAGAGTTGACCTAGGATAGTGTCTGCTGATGACGTCTTTCCACATCCAATATTCCCCAAAAGCAGAAGCCTGAGCTCCGGGGGAGAGGACCTGGAGTAGCTTCCTCTGAGGTGTTCGCTCATAGCTGAAAAAGAGGAAGAGGTTAAATGTGCTACCTGGATGTAAAAACTGTGTATGCAGTGATATCTAAAACCAAACATATGAATGTTGTGATGACTTTGATGGCCACAACTGTGCCTATGTTCTGTTTGTGTCCGGCAGTTAAATATAACACTGTATTTATACACCATACACCATCTCCCATGGCCTGCATGAATTAACAGGAACTAATGTGTGCTCTTCTTAGAAGTTTCTGTTTAACTTCAGCTCTTCTTACATTTGCCTTTTTTTTTTTTGATCAGTGTGTATACAGTAATTCAGTTCAACACATCTTGTCAGTCCTGTCCAACCACTTTCTACCTGGAAAAATTCACACACATACACACACAAGAAAGGATGGTATAACATAAGTTGACCAACAAGTGCAGTATTTTAAGTGTACGTTTTAAAGTGAAACTCACATTAAATAACCAATTACTAACACTAAAAGTCAAGAGTATTAGTGTTTCCACTATGTTGGGAATTACTGGCTGTATAAATACCCTACAGTGCATATTGCATATTTATGTGTGATCAAACATTATGTCCAAAAAACCTTGTTGATCATTTGCTTCTACGTTTAACTCCTAAAATAATATTTCAACTTGAACTACACAGTTTAGTAATTCAGTGCATTATTGACGAGAAGATACTTACTCAACTGTGTGAGATCTTTGAAGCTGTGTTCATGTGTTGTCCTCTGACGACTTTGTTTATCTCTACTCTAGACAAAAAACTTCAGTACATGTCAGTCAGCCTCCGCTCAACTACTAAGAGCCACCTAGTCAGGTGAAGGTGACATCCTAGGGAGTCACCTGTCTCGCCACTCCCAGTTTTTAACACACACGCGCACACACACACACACACACACACACACACGCACACAAACATATATTTTTAACACACAACTGGTTTCTTTGTTTGCAGACTGCTAAGCATTCCAAAATGGGGTGTAGGAGATAATATCCCATGGCACACGTGAATCATTCTTTTAACTACCACACCCACTAAGTGTCAAAACCCATGGATAGCTGTCAAACAAGTTGTCCTTCCAGGTTAATAGTCGTTAAGATGAACAATTGGTAAATTATGCCTGTAAATATTCTGTAGTTCTTATCTGGGATCGAAACTCAGCATTTGTCAAACAGACAGACAAGTTTAAAACAATCAATCACAACAGGATCAAACAGAAACTTCACTTTGTTTGTGAAAAATGTCATCAGTATGGGAATTTACAACATATATAGTGTATGATATCCTTGAATCCCACAATATTCAGTCCTGTAGAAATAGTCACTTTTGGATTATCTAATAAAACTATAAAATAAATCACACCTGCTGAATTTATTGATTATTAAAGGAATTATAATTACAGATAGTAGTCCTCATTATGAAAATTGTCTTACAAATGCACTGCATAAGCAACAACATAGGTGCTAAACTATGGTTAATTAGTAATTATAAAATCATAAAAAACGGACCTGTCACAACATATTAAACTTGTCATTAATAAATAGATCCCGTTCCTGTATTTGGATGCAAACAGACTGACCTCATGATGAACTTCTATCCACAGAGGCTATATACCATTTATTAAATGCACAGGGATTATGATGAGCCATAAACTGTAAAATGTAATGTTAATTCATAGAAATCTGATGTTGGTTTATTAGATCTTGTCAACGTGACAATCACAAAATCTAGATGACAAAATTAATTTCTTAGTGTCTCCTGTGTCTAAAAATATTTCATTAGCTGAGATTCATGTATCAGGCGCTAAAGGTAGTAGATAATTAAAATGAGTTTATCCATCCCTTCATCCATTAACTATAATGAATGGAATCAATAAGGTGAAGAGGTTGCAAGTCCTTGTTAAACTGTGTAAGTGTGCAGTAAACATGGCTGTTTTTTTCTCCAGATTTGTTTTTAATGATAATTAATTATATTGTGGATGTATACATTATATTTAAATATAAAGCTTAGAAAATTTGTTGTCAGAGCTTTACAGAACAAACCTGCTACTTTTGTTTTCAGCTGACACAGACAAAAGATGTTTGTGCCAATATAAAAAAGAAAAGGTTGCATTGTTCAGTGTCGGAGTATGTGTTTTAATAAATACTCAATACAAAAAATAAACCAGCATATTAAAGTAAACCTACACAGTTGTAATTAACCTATATATATATACAATAAAGTGCAGCATGAAAACAAATATTCTTATCTAAATCACATCTGATTCTTATTTCCCTAGTGCAAACTAACCAAAAGTGTATTTTAGTGTATTATAACACACGGTGTGAAGTCAGTGGGACGATCCCTCACAGACCAGGCATCAGATAGGCAATGTTTTCATGAGTGGCAGCCTAAATAAGAAGGATAAACAAGGAGAATAAAATAAGAGCAAAATAATCACTTGTCCATATAGAAGGACTGTAAAATATGTGACTGTGTACATGACCAGTGTCTCTCACCAGGCTGTGTTGTGTGCAGCTCTTCAGCTCTGGTAACTGTGCACTGAGGCTGATTAGAGGAGCCAAGGCACAAAGTAGAGAGTCCAACAGTAGAGACAAACTACTGGACACACACACCACTTTCTGGAGAGACACAGAGATGCCTTTAACATTCTGTTCCCACAAATCCTCAAGCATTTCTATGGGTAATTTAGTCTGTTTTTTTTTCCATTTGTTGTATTTGTATTAAATTCAATAGTTTGCCCAACGAGTAAGAGATTCTGTCAGCATTACTGGTAAACAAAAACCGATGAAGAACGTGCCGCATCACACAAACATGTGTTAAACTAAACTAAAGCCTTCTTTACACTGATTCTACTCACATCTGTTTCTTGAAGATGGTGACCAATCAGGGACATAGATTCCCCCAGGAGGTGTAGGTGAGCTGCAGCACTGACAGGATCCCCATGAGAGCAGCTGGGACTCCTGGATGTGGATCTGAGCACATCCCAGGCTGAAGCAGTAGGACTGGACATGGAACTAATGGGACTGCAGGTGTCAGTACTGGGTTTGGCTCCAGGCGGATTAACTCCAGAGCTCATTGTAGAAGCAATGGTTGTCACTGAACTAGGAACAGGTGTGAACAGGTGGGGCCTGTGGGTAACTGGAGTGATGGGAGCGTTGATAGAACTGGTAAGGGAACAGTCTGCCATAATGTGCTGTTCATCTAGATATACAGAGTATTCGAACATGGAGCTCTGACTTTCCTGTGGGATACAGAAATATAGAAAAGACAGAAAACTGATGAGAAATGAAAATCAACAGTTAACAACCTGTAGGGGAATTACCTGATCTATACTGCCCTCTGCTGTGCAGCATGGATGCAACAAGTTGTCTTGTACGTCCTGGTAGTAGGAGATTATACACCATGTGAGTTATGATCAATCCTGAGCTATAAAGATGTTACGAGTTGAGGATTTACATCAATATAATCATTCTGGCTAAATCAAAACAGCAGTTTCCACATAAGGTTTTTCCTCTTCAAATTTTATTCAGGTACTTACTTCAAATTCAAATACTTCAAATTCAAAACTAGTGTTTTCATCTGTTATCTCACCTCATCTTCTCCTGTCTCTGCCCAGCTGTCTTGTGACACACAGGCTGGATACAAAGGGAGGAGGCTCAGAGATTCAGCACCACAAAGCTTAGGCTCAGATCCACTGTTACCTGCAATTAAAGTGACTGTGTACTGTCCTGTATTATTCACCACATACATCAAAACCTCACAGTCTCATCTAGTTACTTATTATTTAGTAATGCAAAACTATATATGATATATTTCAATAACATGATATACAGTTACATATACTGCAATAAATGATTTTGCACATATTATATATATTACACATATTGTACACATTATAATAAATTATTACACTTTTCAATACCTAATGAAATGTCATCTTTCTACACCCTTAGACCATAGCCGTCCTTAATATAAAAAGCATTACAGCGTTATGGATGAGTGGGAGTCACAATATAACATCATCTACACAGCTGGAGCAGGGTGATCACATATTTATTTAAAAGTTTGGCTCTTACCACACTGCTGTCTCATCTTGCTGATGGAGTCCTTTGGTTCCTGAAAAGGTTTAATCATAATCAAAGATATGTAATACGATAAAGAAAATTCACAATAAGAAATGGCTTGGAGCTACAGATGATAACTTGAAAAGCTCACGGTGCAAGAAGACTTTATCTTGTAAGGCCTTTTGGTGCTATGCTCCTCTGGCTCCTCCAGCTTCTCGAAGTCCATCAGGAAGCAGTAAGATGTTTCCTTATCTTTCTGGCTGTGTCCACTCACTGGGCCTACAACATCCATACTGCAAGAAGAAGGGAGAGTGGCAACATAGAGTATGATACAAGTGGACGGTACGAGCTGCGGTAGCAGTGCAATAAGTCACTGTAATCCAGAGACTAAATATTAACCATCAATTATGATTATCAAATAATCATTCTCTACATTTGTTTAGTCAAACTGTTTGCAGATCCAAGCTGTTATCTCATATGTGTGGATTTCATGCTTTTTTTGTCACACATGGTTGAAAGCATAATATAGCCTATTTTGGTTTTATGTGTTGGTCTACCAAACAACACCTGATGATGTTATCTTGGCTGTGGAAAATTATAGTTTTTGAGGTATTTTTCACAGTTTTAGGACATTTTCTAGTTAAATTAAGCCTTAGAAGTTAATGAATAATTAAATATTATAAAATAATTTACAGGATTGGGTTCCTTGTAAGTAAACAAGAGAAGCTGAATTGGACAGTGTTTGGCCACTTATTCATTAATTACATTGGGCAGGTAAAAATGTTCGTTAAACAGCAAGGGCACAGATACATAGAGAGGTTAAAGGTACAGGTGAATGCAAAAGACGCTTCAGAACTTGCCTAAGGATTGTCGCATTTTAAATTTTATCCCCTATCAAAGCAAATCAGTGACAATTATCTGCACATCAGTGGGTGTAATGTGAAGAGGAACTGCTAATAGTTCAATCGGCTGAATAATAACGCAAATGTAGAGAATTTTATTTTGTAAAAAGGCTATTTTCCAGAGGACTGTGTGGGTACTAGGCAGCACTGATTGATCATTTTTAACAAAACTTGATATTTTAGCAACAGTAACATCTGGGGGTCAGTGAACTAACTACATGAGTGTTAATACAAAGTAAATTTGTCGCTTTCTGGTCCACACCAAATACTGTAATCTCAAACAAATGGGATCTGATAAGATCGCGGACAATCTGTTTGCGTCGCCATGATCCAAGTTCAAAGTCTGTCGTCTAAGTTACAGCCACAGTCAGTACAGCTGATACCTTCTGTGTTGGGCATGTGTTGTCGATTAGACAATCACATAACCTGTAACTAAAAACAAAATCGGGCCATGTTGATCAAAGTTCACCTATAAACTCACGGTTTCAACTTCATGTCGGTCATGCAGAAAGAAAAGCTGCTGATTCACCTTTAGTACTTTTCCGGAGTCGTCTCCCTCCCTGCCGTGTGTCTGCTGCTGCTGAGTCATGTTAAGAGCTTTTATTATGTGCAGCTGCCTGAGAGTAGGTAGTAGTAGATTCATTTGTCCCTTAAAATGAACACCTAGGTTTTCATCTTTGTGTACGAATGCTTGTGAATTCACTTGTCACCATTTTATAGTTTTACGTTTCAAACTGTCTGCTTTTGGCATGGATGAGGTTTTTTTTATTGTTTCAGAAAGGTCATTCTGTGTTGTTAGCCCATGAGTGTAAGCCTTATCCAAACAGTATTGTATTGCATAACTTAAATCATAACTAAAGGCTGTATACTGCATGTGACAGTCACAGTGTCCGATTAAACATCCAACCAGACTGAAGTGTCTGATCTAAGAGTCATAACCTCACTTTTATTACATCCTGGCTGAACTTCACCTGCCCCACTGCTGCTAACATCATCACAAAGATCTTGAAGAGTTTGTGTAATTTAGAGACGTACAAAAATGTATATTTATGTTAATTCTTTTTTTTTGCTCTTTTGCTTTTTGTTTTGCTCTGAATAAAACATGTATGAGCAAAATATTAAGAAAGCAGCACGTTTGGCCACAACGTTTAAAACTGATACAGTCTCCATTACTGTCCTTTCTCCAGTGCAGCCTGTTGTTCCTCTGAAAGCAGTATTAGTACGTTGGAAACCAGTGTGCTTAGTTCATGTTGCCGCACCATGTGATTGTTCTCTGTGATTAGTCACTGTTTAAACTTCCTCTCTCTCTCTCTGGCTTTGGAAACTCTCACAGTCATTTTTAGCCTCGGCTCCTCCTCTCCTTAGAATTCCAAAGTGGCACTGTCATGTTTAGTGCTTGTCCCTCCTCCCTCTGGTTTTCCAAGGCATTGCTCAAACTTCCTTACTCATGCTAAGTCCCACAGCTCCTCCCTCAGACGCTTTCCCAGCTATTTTCAAAGCTGCTGCATCATGTTAACTCTCAGTCCCTCCTACTTCTTTTTGCTGAAGTTGCCGCATCATGTTTAGCTGAGGTTTGTGACCTCCGGTTCCTGCTTTCATTCTGCTTCTGGAGGGAGGAGACATCGGAAGGGCTGTATAAAAGAGGGCGAGGACTGCACTGTAGACACAAAGCACTGAACATCCAGAGAAGAACCAGTGAATCACAGGACGTAAACCAAACTACAAAACCTGAAGAACTTCATCCTTAACTGGTGAGTAAAAAGCAATATTTCTGAATTCCCTCATGTGGATCTTTAAAAAGACCTTTAAAAATAATTATTAATAAGATTGTTTTCTTTTGTAAAAATCCTGTTTTATTTATTTTCAGGTTCAAAATGGAGACAGAGAAGAAGCCTCAGACACCAGCAGAGCAGATGACTGACAGGTAAGAATTGCTGTGATTTACTGTATCTCTAAATCCTCTTTCCTAGTTCATTCACACATCACCAGAAGATATAATCCCTCTATGGCACAGTCCTACTGTATAATACTAATTATTTAAACAGAATGTCGTACACTAGATTTAGTTAATCATATTTGCATTAGTGCTGCAGCATTTAAATGTAGGTCTCTACTAAAGTGCACATTTTGTATTTAATAAATATATAGGGGAAGTAAATCCCACAATGTATTGCTTGCCTCTATGTGTATTTAACACCTACCCTCCATACATTTCAATCAGTCGACATCAGTATAGTGAGAAAGCGCCTGCTACTGCTCCACATGTCGAGGTTACTGTGCTGATTGTGGTTCCTTTCTGCTTGCAGAGATCTGTCCGAACAAATCAAAAAGGTGACGAAGGAGAGTCACGTCAGAGCAGAAAACACACAGCTGATGCTCAGCTTCCAGAGAGGACAAGTCACCCTTGCACAATATAAGGTAGCGTAGCAGTACATGTATATGTTTTTCACACATTTGTGGTAGAACTGTGTGTCGTGAGGCCCATTTTCTTTTTAGTCTGACACCGTGTCTCCTCCTTGCTCAGCTCCTCCTGTGCTCGCTGCACAATATCTACCAGACTTTGGAGGAAGAGATGGACAGGAACTCCAACCACCCTGGCGTTGCACCCATTTACTTCCCCGCTGAATTGGCCAGGTTGGAGTCCATCGAGAAAGACCTGGAACACTTCTATGGCCAAGACTGGAGACAGAAGATCGTCGTCCCTGCAGCCACTAAGAGATACTGCCACAGACTCAGACAGGTATGTTTCACTGTGCTATACTAATGTTATAGTTATGTTTCATTCATACTTAAATCCCTACTAAAGCTTATTTGCCTGCTACAGGCTGTGACAGTGAAATCTAACAGCTTATCCCTGATTCTTTTCAGATTGGTAAAGAAAACCCTGAATTTCTGGTGGCCCATGCTTACACTCGGTACCTTGGTGATCTTTCTGGAGGTCAGATCCTTGGTCGCATTGCCCAGAAGTCCATGGGGCTGAAGAGCAACGATGGCCTTTCCTTCTTTGCGTTCCCTGGAGTCTCTAGTCCCAACTTGTTCAAACAGCTCTACCGCAGCCGGATGAACAGTGTGGAGCTGACGGAGGAGCAGAGGAACGGTGTGCTGGAAGAGGCCGTCAGAGCCTTTGAGTTTAACATACAGGTAAGGAGCAGTGAGCAGCCTTAAACTGAAATGTCACTTTCAGTTGTATTTAACATTTAAGGAGCCGAACAGTTTTGTTACAATTATTATTTTTGTTTTTCAGGTCTTTGATGATTTACAGAAGATGCTGAGTGTCACCGAAAATCAGCTGCAGAATAGCTCAACACACTCCAAACATGAAAAGACCCTCCAGCTCTCTGGGACCATTGTCAACACTTCCCCGCTGCTCAGGATGGTCCTGGGACTCTTCGTGGCTCTGGCTACTGTCAGTATGGGAATCTATGTTTTTTAGAGATCATACACAACTAATAGTAGTTTGTTGCGTTTGTACCTTACCTAATTACAATTTTGTATCTATATCTATCTATCTATAAATGACTAAACATTTGTTATATTTTTGTAATTTCATTTAATTTTTGAAAACCACATTTACATGTATTTTGTGATTTTTCTCAGTAACACTCGTATGCTATGCCTATGAAAATGTGCAATATGTGTTTTCAACACTGTAAATATGTAAAAACTATTTAATAAAATCTTTTGTTGACGTAAATACTTTGCATTTTGTGAATTGTCTGTGCTTTAGTTGACACTGTTCAGACATGCTATTTTCTCTTAACTCTGCTGACGTTCAGGCTGCAGCTGGTTGATATTTCCACTGGTGTTATGGCATCTGACCATGTACCTACTGTTCCTTTGGTCTTACTTTATAATGGGTTTCTGTTCATGAGATTGCACAGTTGCTAGTAAAACATCTATTATGTGAAGAATAACTGACCTATTTTAGTTCTTCAGATGTGAATATCTTCATATGCCACTGATGAATACTTAAATACCTTTTCCATCATTCATGTTTGCTTGATAAATCAGACAATCAAATCAAATGTTGTTTTATCAGCAAATATCAAATCACTCGCTCAACTTATGTCTGCTGAAACACACAAGTGAGGGTGGCAAGAAGAAGACTTGAAGTTTTTTTTCCCCACAGACTCAACTACTACACTATATCCACGAATACTCTGTTCATTTTGTGTGTTTCCAACTGTACAGTAAATTACAAAAAATAAGAAAGCTAAGTCACAGCCATTTAGGTTGTACACATTTGGTAACTGGACTCACTAAAAAGTGCCATATCTTGTTCTAACCAGTTTATGTTTATGTAATTTAAAAATAAAATGTAGACAAACAAATAGAAATTACAGTTTGCCACTGCGACCAGTTTGGCTTTAAAATGCAATTAAGAAATGACACACAAAAATTTGTTATCCACTTTTATTGTTTTCATGATTTTCCTAAAACCTGTGCACCAGTGGCACACATTATAAATTAAAACACAAAATAACTGTCAACAGCAGCCAGAGCAAACGTCTGGCATTAGGACTGTTTGATAATGACACTAATCGGTACAGTGCTGGTATCTGTCTCCATAAAGAACTAAAAGAAAGAAAATAGTTATGACAGAAATGATTGTACTTCTATGGAATTGGTTTACCTTAACCTTAAAAGGCACAGCAGCCTGAGTAAATCAGACATGTCCTCTAATTGTCACAGTCCAGATTCTTAAAGTTGAAAGTATGCTTTACATTCAAATCACATTTCTTCCCACTGCTGCAGCTACTCTTTCTTTGTTTTACTTGATTGTGCTATACATTACTCAGTCAGTATCAGAGAGTGCACGTCTAATACCAAAAGATAAAGTAATTTTGTTTCACTAGACCCAGGAGCTCTGTAAATGCATCGTTTGTTTTAAGAAGACTGTCAACACAAAACAAGATCTTTAAACTACAAAAAGAGAGGGAACCACAACAAACTTCACGAGTGACAAGGTTAATTTACAATTTTACCTCAACATGCAATCTTTACCCACCTTCGCCTCAAAAAACAATCACACATACACATATATCAGAACTCGCAAGCATCTACAGTATGAAAACTACAGGGGGCCAGATGAGGATGGTATCACAAGGTGCTTTAAGGGGGATTGCACGCCATATCATATCTTTGTAAATGTCACTGACAGTAAACAATAAAAAGGACACAGTAAGGACTGATTTTTAAACCAAAACAAAGAGCATAAACCCCAGGCAAAGCAAAAGAGAGGATCCATCATTTGGAAAGGCAGAAACACAATAAACACACTTTGGGAAAAGCAGCTTCAAAGGAAAACTACAGTACAGACAACAAACTCTAGTCAAATAAAACAGGGTGATTCTAAAATACCTTCAAATGCTGAAAGGCCCTCTTTTTATCTCATGAATGATCATAGGATCTCATAGCATATCTTTTGTTCAGAAAAAATGTGTTCGCTGTATTTTGTTGACTGCAATTCAACAGAAACGCCTGTGTTCATGTGACTTTCAAAAGGCCAGGGGTTCATTTGAAAACACAGTAGCTTCACTTCATCTTTTTACTGCCAGTTGTGACAAACAGTAAGGGCTAAGACAAATGTTATGTGTTTTCTCCGCTAGTATAACATATTGCACACACTGAAAGGGAGAGAAAATGGCATTAGTGACATGCATTTAATTATCATAAAAATCACAAAATAAACCATCAGTGATACAAAAGTGAGATTACTTCAATGTATTATTTTGCTACTTGTGAAGCTTTCCATGTTCTGCATCTAGCTTGATTTGGCACTTTGTCCTACTGTAAAAGGCAAAGAGTTTCCAAAGCCCAAAAAGGTGCATATCAGAATTAAGTGATGTACTTTAGGGCACAGCTTTCAACATCTGTCTGCATCCTAAAACACCCTCCAAATATCTGCATAATGTCATGTCACCTTGGCTACCTGTTGGAACAGCTAGGACAGTTTTGGTTAAAAAGGTGCAGGTATTTTAGGCAGGAGCAGCCCCAATGGGCTACTCAGTTGGTTTCATAAGTAGACAGCAGGGCTGCATCTACTGGCTCCACACAAGAAGGACAGGTGAAGGAGCGCATTAGCCAAGGGTCAATGCAATCCAGGTGGTAGATGTGAAGGCAGGGCAGGAACCGAATGGGATCGCCGTAATCGAAATCCATCATGCATATCACACACCTGGAGGAGAGAGAAACTCAGATCTTTCTTTTTTTCACCTACAAATATAATAAACATAATCCTGTTGACTTAATTCTTGACCACTGAGCACTTTATTCATTCAGTATGACTTGATGGAACCCTTTATACAATAGAAAAAATATTTTACTTAAGTAACTGCAGTATTTAATTTCTAGTTGTATAGTTCGGTTACAGTACACTTAAATAAGACTGAAAAAGCAGTCAGCTTCAGCTTCTGGTTCACATTTAGTTGAATAAGTATAGAGTTTGGAGAAACACACGTCTTTGGTTCTGTGTGATGGTTTAAACTAGATTATAAACTTTACATCCATGCTTAGGGCTGGGCGGTTTAACGGTAGAATTTTCTAATGCAGTTCATCCCATACTCGCATTTAGATCTTTACAATGGAGAGCAGAGTCTTTCATCAGGCTCTCTCTGTCTCTCTCACACACACAGTCAGTCAAGGCGCTACTGTTGTTGAAGTCAGCAACGTAGAAAAACCACAGGCTGCAGTAGAAGCTAATGAGAAGATAATCTGATTGGTAAAAAGAAAACTAGCGGTTCAATAGTTTCAGGTGGTTCGGGTTTCCAGCAGAAAAACATACTGTAGAGTATGTCACAAAGAGCTCACATCCAAATCTGAAGGCATGTCAAAACTTTATCTACGTTTACAACAGTGCCACAAACTCTGGTCTGAAGAGTCAGTCTGTCGCTAATGTGACACAAAACCTGCATCGTTTACCTGTGGTGTGTCTTATAAAAAGAGAAGTGATTACTAGATAACAAATGCAGCAAGGTACCATATCACTAAAGACGCGGTCCCCACAGCGATACAAACATGACAAAGATGGTTTTTAAAAGCTGCTATAAACACTTGATCAGTACCTGTTGTCCACTCACCAGTAGTTTACAGGACAGGTGCTGTCAGAAATGTACGAGTGTCTGGAAGGTTCTTAGTGACCGACTCACTAATGTGAAACATTTAAGACTGATCACAGACATATGGTCAAGTCAGACGTGTGAGTCTTACATGAGAATGAACAATATACAAAAGACTGTTAAAAACAAGGTGCCTCCAAATGAACTATTTCCCTCAGTATCAGACAATTAATTTCATTTTTTAAATTTACATAATAGTTTGAAAACAACAAAAAAACATCTCAGTTATAAATTCAGATGACAGAAGATAATACCGGGATACAAAAGGTATCATGACAGAGCCAAAAAATACCGGGATATTAATTATTGTTCATATCGCCCAGCCCTATCCACGCTTAATTTTCATATTTTTGAAGAAGACATTTTTCAGTAAATAGTTGAAACAAAGAACATGGACTTAAGATTTGAAGCATATATCAATAACAAAAAACAAAGCAAAACACCAAAAACAAATGGTGTGATCAGTTTTGCCAATTTAAGACTCACTCTTTAACTTTCTTGTCAGAGGGGTCCGAGCCCGGGTCGAAGATACCTTTGGGTAGGTGCTGAATAAGACCAATACGTTGGGCAATGCGGACCTGCTCCTCCTCAGTCAGCTGGCTGGCCAGACGACTCTCACCTGGGGTGGGATGGTACACCAGAGTTGGTTGGGTGCGCTCCTGGAAAAAAGGGAACAGACAAACTGTGTCATCTATGAAGTGATAGTCCCGCTGGAAGGGGATTGTTCATATACAGTATTGTGCAAATGTTTTAGCTGCTTCATATGTTTAGAATTGTATCCATCACAATAAAATCAAGCAGCTGTCTGATCAGTCGCAAATTAATTCTGCCGCATGAGACAATGATCAGCCAGAATTATAAAGACCTGCCAGATGACTTCCAAATCAAAGTAAGATTCTTGTCATAACATATCACAGGTGTAATGATCCCCATCACTGATTACTGTTTATGGTGCTAACCTGTAAAAGTCAGTGAGGTGACATGCTCTTAAGTCTTGGGAGTGTGTTTAACTTGAGCCCCGGGCTGCTCACCTGGTAGGGCGGCGGAGGCTCCCCGGGTAGACTGCCCCCCTCGGACTCGTTCAGCAATGACAAGTCATCCGCACCTTGTGAAAACAGGCAGTTCCCCATCGATCTGAAACCACCATGAGAGTGTTCACTTCTATCTGAGGGCGACAGACACCTAGCAAAGCGTCAGGTGAAGCTAAGTTAACTGGCTAGCAACGCTTCAGACCAAAAGTTAGCTTAGCTAGCTGTTAGCAGTCTGTTTGTTGTCATTTCCTGAAGAATCCAACGCAGAAACCTGAGAAAAACTTTCGCACACTTGACAGAATTAACACTTAAATGTTGAGCTACAGTGCAGCTGTCAAAATACTCGATGACAAGTATTTATCTATAGGGTGAGATGATTTTCGTGTGTTGGTTTCTTCTGTTTACAAAATACATGGACCGGAAACACCGTCAATAGAAAACATGCATATTCACAGACCTTCAGAATAAAAGCGGCGAGTTTTGAAATATAAAATAAAAAATGAGTAGACAATAATGTGGTTCTTGGTGTTAAATAACACAGAGTCAGTTGTTTTATGTTATGTTATCAAAAAACTGATTATTTATCATTTATCAGCTTATTTATGTTATCAATCAATCTGATAGTTACCCATTTTTATCCATTGCGTCCACAGTGTATCCTGTATTTAAGTATTTAGTCTTTGTGTTGGTGTTGATGTCTTGGTTATTTATCTTTCCTTTCTTCCCTTTTGAGCTGAAAGCAGCTGTGACATGGCAAAAAGAATTCTCTATGGAGTTAATAAAGTTTTTTTAATCTTGAATGTATATTAAAACATTCAAACAATTAAAACATGTTTATTCGTAGTGAATTTACAAGGCAATTGTGATTTGTGATAACACAGTGAAAATCAAGGGTATACATATTATAATCAAACTGAAATTAAGTTTACATGAGTGAAGATTTAGGAACACTGATCCAAGCCTTTCTTGCCTTTCCTATAGAGTTAAGATAAGAAGAAGGTGGCAGGAGTGTGAAGTAGTAGAATTTAAGTCATTCTGTTTCACACTCCACTCCAGAAGGTGGCGGTAACGCACCTGTCTGCTGTTTGTCAACCACAAGAAGAAGAAGCTGCCGACGATGATGATGATGATGGTCGTGGCTCGTGGTTAGTCGACAGGAGGCGGTAATGCTCCTTTTGCTGGTTGCCAGCCGTCATTAAAAGACGAGAAGAAGAAGAAGAAGAAGAAGAAGAAGAAGAAGAAGAAGTTGTTCGTAGATGCAGATGCAGATGTTGTTGTAGCGGTTTTCCGGAGGCGGAACTTATCATCACATGAAGTGAGTAGCTTCCTAAGGAATGAACTATGGCAAGCCGTTTTAACATTTAACAGTCTTTACTCGAATATCCGTAATTACATTTTAGATATCTAGAAATGCATTTTGGCTAGTCAA
>JAUYWH010000001.1:13710205-13804947 GCA_034779795.1 Ctenopoma multispine
TTGACTAGTCAAAATGACGTAGCAGATATCTGAAATGACACTTTTGACTAGGCGGAAAGACATTGCAGATATCTTAATTGTATATCCTGTCTACTTGTTAAATGTTATAAGGGCTTGCCATAATGAACGGGTTGTTGTTGTTTTGTTTTTATATTGTGTTTCTGAATGTTGTGGGTGAACAAAACGTTTCAGCTTTTTGTGCTCCTGCTGCATTTCCATCCTGAGCTGGGTGTTGACTGGACAGAGGTTTCCACAACTGAGTAATGGTAAGAGGAGAAGGTAATGCATGTTTTATCATAGCGAAAACTTACATTTGAGTGTCTTATATACCTCTGTGTGCGATTTAGAGATTTTGAGATTATGTGAGAAGTACAGTTTGAGCTTTCTGCTGTGTAGCTGGCTTGTATTTGCATTTAACGCATTTCAACAACACACACACCTCAGCTAAGCTCGTCCTTAGCTGAGGTGTGTGTGTTGTTGAAATGCGTTAAATGCAAATGAGTCAGAGGAGTAGCTGCGGAAACACTGAAGTCATGTCTTAAGTTTTCCCCTACATTTCGGGAGTGGTCCGAGGTAGAGCTATTTAATAATGTATCATGGATTAATCCATATTAATGTTAGTATGTCGTAACATTGGCCATTAGCAGAGATTGAATGACCCTCATCCTCTCTCTGCAAATACCCTCGTCCTGATTGGCTTCTGTTGATTTTAGTAGTTATGTTTTAGGTAGAAAATATTTTACAGTTGGTAATTTGATGGAGCGAAAATATTTCTCTCTACATGATGGTCCAGTGTACAGTATGTATAATTCTGGTGGATAATACAGCCTTCATTTTAATGTAACATATTGCAGACATACAGTAGAAGACTGTGTTTACATGTCAACAAAGCTCTTCCCTCGGACAACAGGAGAGTCTGCAGGTGCACCCTGGGCTCAAAACCCCAACATGCATGTAATTGTACAATCCAATTGTAGACCAATCCAAAATTATCACAAAGGACAAGCTCTTTATATCTCCAGTGGTAGTTCTGCCCTAAGTACTAGATATTATTGAGTTATTCTTTTTTTATTAGATATTATTCAGTCTATAATATGGATTGCCACCACCCCAGATTCATGTTCGAAATCAGACAGAGTCTAGCAGAATAGAACAAGGTGGGATTTAGCCTTTTTGTAATGATGCTCTTCTTATATTAAGGCTGCAGTTCCTCAAGCACCACCACCACCACCACCGTCTGTATTCCAGGCTCCTACACCCCGTGCTACACCACAACCCCAACATGCTGCAATACCTTTTAGGGACCCTCCTATACAGGAGACAAGTAATTCATCAGAGGCTGTACATGATACTCAGGTATATTCGCCACCATCTCTTGTTATGTTGGTTTGTGTGAGAATCTAAAAAGATTTAATTGTGAAATCTCTCATGCACCAGGGTGTGGAAGCCCCACCAAGTTCCTTAGTGCTAAATTCACCCTCTGGTGGTGCAGAGAAATACCATCCAGTGCAGGAAACAAACCCTGCACCACAGGCACTTAGTGCTCCACAGGTAATTTTTCTTCATGTAGACATTTTTTCCACTTTATCTTCACTTTATCACAAATAACTAACTTTTGTACTTTCTTTAAATCCGAGTGCAGCAAGATGAACAAAACAGTCAGATGAACTCGTCTGGAGAGGATTAAGTGGTCTAAAGAACTTAGAACTACTTAATATAAAAACACTTTATAGTTTATATTTTTGCCACTATTACATAAAATCAAGCCATCATAGCTCAGATACTTCATCACATCATTTTTTTCTAGTATATTATCTTTCTGCCCATCAAATTAATTGTGTCAAATAAAATAACCCACACAGTATTATATATCATATAAGTTATCAAATTTTTTTTACCCTTGGAAACTGCATATTTGTAACAGACTGTATGTATTTTAAACTGGGTTGTGCAATTTGAGACATATGAACGTTTACCTGACAGTGATATGTTATTTATTAAAATAAATATATTATTTAATAAATTTAAGTGATTGGGGGCTTGAAAGCTTGAAAGTCGGAATAAAATCAATTTTAACTGAACCTCTGTTTAACTCCAGTGAGGCACCGCATGTCATGGCACTGTGTGCAAATTTAAATTATAGGATTAGCCCTTTACTTAAACTGTGTTGTATGTGGTTAGAGTACATAAATTTAATATACACCAAACATCTACAACATTTAAACATCCCAAGAACTGCCTGGTGAATCCCAATTCATTTTACATTTTACATACATTTACATGTGGTGAAGAACCTGTGTATACAGTACAATTATATTTCTGTGAATTTTTTAAATTATGTTATTGTGTTCATTCAAATACAAATGTATGCAAATTTTGTTTATATTTCAAATGTATTGCACAAATTAAACACAGATCTGCTTCTATTAAAACGTTGGTATTATTTCTATAAAGTCTATATGTGTAAAATGTTCTGTAACAACGAACCGATAGCTTTGTTAGCAACACAACCATGTTTGAGCTAAAGACACAGATGTTTCACAGTATCATGTTTACTATGTTCACTGCCTCAGTTTAGTGTGCTAAACTGAACAGAGATTGATTGAAATGTTATTTTTCCTTTTTATATACGAGGCAACTCTCAGATTACTACCTAATTACATATGTACTTTAATTGAACAGAGAAGTGCCAATTCTATATGTTTCTGTTCACAAGATCATTTGTTGTTTTCTGTTCCCTATGCTCGTACTGAAGTGGGCAAAGGGCTTTTGTCCACTCTGCACCTTTTGCATGGAATATGTTGCAGAAAGACAAATACTGAATAACAGAGTTAATTTTACTGAAATAATTTAAATCCAAATTGAGTTCTTGAGGCGGATTTCATTGCTTGCACCTGTTCTGCATAATTGTTTGCAAATTTAATATTTTTTCCTTTTATCTGCTTTTTGCCTCTGTGTTGTGTATTTGTTGCTGCCTATCTTGACCAGGACTACCTTGAGATTTTTAATCTCAATGGAATTTTCCTGGTTAAATAAAGGTTAATTAATAAATAAAATTAGTTTGCTCAAATAAGAAATTAAGGCTAAACAATAAGTTGAGTAATCACTTCTGTTATTATAGTTCCTCCTCTGTGGACTATATTTGAGCAATCGATGCAACAGATTCACCCAAAACCAAAATGTGATGACACTGCAGAAAAAGTTATTACATTTTAGCTGGACAACCATTTACCACTACCAGCAGACCAAGCTGATAAATGACCAGGCAGTGGATCAGCAACATAAATCCAGTTCCACGATGTCTTAAGAGTTTATACTAATGTGTCTATTGTGATTACTATGTAGAGCTGATTCTGGACTTGTTCTATAAAGAAAGACATGACACAGCAAGACAGTACAGTCAAGAACATCCTTTTTTATTCAATCAGGTGCTGCTCTTCTCAAACTGTGTTTTTCTTCTTATGGAAAAGAAACTGTAATTAACACATGCATTTCACCTAGAGCTCTGGGGGTGTTTTCGTAAAGAAGTGGTGCTGCACTAAGGGTGTAGACAGAGGTGTAGAAGAGCTGGGAGTCAGGGGGCCTAGGGTGTTGCCTATTACACCAATAACCATACACACTTAAGAAGATAAAGAACAAAATAAACAACAGAACATAGACACGGAGCAGTCCAGCATGAGGTGGTCAGAGGAGAAAAATGGAGGGACTTGCCTGAATCCTCAAGAAGCTGAGAGCTCAGGTTCATGCTGGCTTTTTTATCTATCTGGTTGGTGTGTTTGAAATGGCTAATACTGTTGAGAGTTTCGCTGTGTGAAACCAACAGTGAACAATAATACTTGACTTTAAAAAATTGGTTAAAATGGATGTTGGATATGTCCTGGAAATACAACCCCCCTCTTTCAGCCTCATGCAGGACAAGTCCGGTTATAAGGTGCTTGTAGCTTCCATTTACAGTCCAAGGCATTCTCAAAGAGCCTAAATGACAGCATACCCTGATAGCAATTATTAAAAGAAATCCAAATTAAAAGAAAGCTTAAAAAGGGGGAATAAAACAAAGCAAAAAAAAAAAAAAAAAGAGCAAATTCTTATCTCAGTCCAAACAGCCCCTTTGCAACACCCCAAAGTAGTTTATCCAGCCCTCTTGACCCCATTTATCTTCTTTGTAAACCTCTTCAACCCAAACCCCTGAAGCCCTGTCATCCCTTCCTAACCCACCCAAGGACACCCCCAAAAAGCCCATCAGCGTAATTTGTTCACTTACATTAGCTGTTCAATGGAGAAGCTGAAGAAGATGGGTATGGTAATACAACATGAAGCATACAGACAAGAATAACATGTGAGCTAACTGCATTCTGCTCAGACAAAAGTTTTTCGGCAATATTTTTTTTCACCCTCCCAACAGTGAAGAGGGCGAGAGAGAGAGCGCAAGAGAGAGAGACGGAGTGACAGACACACAGTTACAGACTACTCCAGTGTCTCAAAGAAAACGGACAGTGGAGACAGAGGGGAAGAAAAAAAGCAAGAGCTGAACAAGAACAAGTTTTTTTGCCTTTTCAAAAAAATTTTTGTCATTATTTATCAATAAAAAGTAAAGAACTAATTCACACCAGTTTCCTTTTGGACTATATATATATATATTTATATATATATATACGGCTTTGAAAAGGAAGAGAGGATATAGGGGAGGTACAATGGAAGTGATTCATTTCGAAGCTGGAGGACAAAGTTGTCCCTGAGTGCTCAACGGACGATGACCTTTTGCCTCCTTGAGATGCTCAGGGGCAACCCGCTACCTCGAGACATTTCGAAAAAAAAGGGCGATCTGGATTACAAAATGGAGTCTGTGAACAAAAGGCACTTTTAAGGGACAACCTTTAACTGCTGGGAAACTATACACTACAGCACAAGCACTATAGGAGTCATTTACAGAGGAGGGGGTGGAACAGGGGAGAGGCTCACCTTACATCCCGTTTCATAAATGATTCAGATTTTAAGCTACTTTATGCCCCTTTTTTGTTGTTTCTGTTATCTATGCAGGAGACAGAAGGTCAGACTTAACACTTTAAAGTCAGGTGTGTCAACACAACCTGCTCAGCTCTGTCCAGCTTCAGAAGTTCAGAAACATATTAGGATGATCATGGGAATAAACAGGCCTATGGGAAGCATCTCCCGCAGCACAGGGAGGAACTTGTTGTGTATTTATGCTAATGCACATTAAATTGAGATTTTATTTTTTTTTTCAAATTTATTTTGCTGGTGAGTTTCAGGCAGTGCATGGGTAAGTCATCTGGCGTTTCTTAGGCTTGACAGTATAGGTTCATTTGTTTTCTAAAGGTTGAACCAAAATGCCTTTTGTGTCACAACCTTAAGGAATAGGAACCTCTCCCCCCACTCAATACAAATAGAAGAATACAAATGGAGAGAGGAATAATGCTGTTTCCTAAATGGTCAGTTATTTTTGTTCATTACCATCCATTTATAATAGTTCTGAATGTACTTTATAGTGTTAAAGCACCAGTTTTTTATCTGATGATAAAGATTTTTTTTCTGAAGTTGTGTACATTTTTTTCCTTCAGCCCTCCTACATTTTTATAAACAAATGATTACACATAAAACATTAAAAAAAGAGACAAAAGGAAATAAAAACAAATACCCCCAACTTACAAAGACTAGGATTTTTCATGGCCCTCTAGTTTAGAGTCCTGGAGCTTACGGACTTGAAACAAATACTTTTTTTTTCTCTTTTCTTCTTAGCTTTCTTAAAAATCTCTAACAGACAAACACAATGATCTACCCAATGCATTGCACGTGGCTCAATCGACACATATTTTTCAATAATAATACTTTCCATCAAAAAACAAACACTTTTTTCTTCAAACCTACTGTCGATTTTCAACATGTTCATCTAGGTATTATAATGCTGCTCTGCAGATAGCGATGGCGTGTGTCGTTTGATTTGCACTGGTAACAGTAAGGTGATTTTACTGAAACGAGTCATGGGGTAAGGTGAGAGTTCAGAAAATAACTAGACTGCCAACAAGCTCATGTAGTAAAAGTTAAAAAGGAACATATATCATAAATATATATGTATAAGATCTCTCTCTCTGTCTTTACAAAAAAAGTTTGCAGTCCTCTATAAAGATCTGTCCTAGGCCAATAGTTTCCACATGCACCAATGCTACCATTCACTGTAGCTTTAGCTTATATGTGGAAAGAGAACCTGAAGTCAAGTTTATTACTAATTGCATGAAGGGAATACAGAGGCACTTTCATATATTGTTATATTATTGATATATGGTTTTAGTACATAGACCTAATGTTACTAGAGAGGCTGAGGACAGGGTTTCAGCCCTTTTTACTATCCCTGCAAAATAGAACCAACAGCTAGGCAGTCCAGTTATTTTGTGAGGTCGGCTTTTGTTGGATTGTGTCATTATGAAAATAATACAAATAGCAATTTCAATGTGAACATTTACATAGAAAAAAAAATATCTCAAATTAACAAGACAAATCTTAAGTGAATGAAAAACCATTAACAAAGGCAGTTTGGAGAACCACATACGTATAAAGGCTTCCCTTTATAAATTTATGTCAGGTTGAGGTGGTGTTAGTGTGCATTTTGTATGTGTTATATGTGTTTGTGTATGTATTCGTCTGGGTTTTCCTGCGACTGGACTAAGGGATACAGGGTGAAGCAATGCAAGGGATGCATGTGATTGTTACTGTGCTGTCCATATGTGAGAGATTTGAGAAGCTGCTGTTACTGTTTCATTGAAATCTGTTTAGCTGAAATCTGAGCACAATACTATAATGTCTTACTGCAAACTAAAGAAGAATGTTATGACATGCAAGAGAAGGTTAAAACAATCCAAGTGAGACAAAACCAAAACCAAATCTGGCAAAAATCGCAACATCTACAAACTAAATGAAAACTAATAATATGAAGCTGATGCTGCGTGCGCATTACTGCAAAGGAAATTCCATATCTATGAGTAATAGTGAGATGATATTGTGAGTGGTTGTGTGGCAGACTATTCTTAAGAGGATGGTCTGTGCTGTATGTACTGCATGCAATCGCTTGTGTGTGTTTGTGTGCATGTGCGTATTTGTGCTGCATGTGTCAGGGCCAAGACTCAAATGTTAGCACAGCCACATTCCTGCATTGGCAGCCAGCCTCTGCTCACTTCTCTAATCACTCATCTGACCATTGATGTGCAATACTGTTCATCCCTTATTAAAAATTAATAGTGCATAGGTGAGGGGACGAAAGAGCACATGTAGAGTTAGTGTTATGACTGTCTGTCGTATGTTCACTTGCTTGCACTTGCCTCATGGCTTTCACTTCTTCCACAGCAGGACATCCTGATACTTTGACAGGTAAACAAAGACCAGCCACTTAGTGCATATATGTCACACCATTGGATGGTGTCACCATGATTGGCCAATCAGAAATGAGAGAGGCTCAGGGCTGAGCGAATAAAGCGGCAGAGTGTGGCGACAGACAGGCGTGTGGCTGTGCTTTTGGTCTGGACCCCTAGAAGCACTGAGCTCCAGGTCAGGTGCAGTAGGTGCACCTGTAGAGAAGTGCATGGATAAATATACAGATGTGGAGGCGTGCAATTTTTTTAAACTTGACTTCACCATTTACCACTACTTGTCCTTTTTGGATCTCCCAGCCAATGCATGGAGTTTCATTGTGGAGACAACAAAATGAAAAAATAAAACATAAAAAAAGAAAGAACAAATGCATAATTGGTCATTTGTTAGGTTACATTATATTTCCTTTCTGACATTTTGTGGTGTGTGAGACAGTTCCTCATCTTGCTATTCCTCCTCCATGCATTCTGAGTTTGTCCACTAAATCTCATTGAAGCTTCCTGCATAAAGGGGGATAAATGTTCCTGCTCAAATTGTGTTGGATTGGGAGTCCTCTTGGAGCGGAGTGGGGTTTTTCAGGTTCTGTAGTAGTACTCTGAATAGTGTTGGCGAGATAGAAAGACCTTTTTAGTGTCAGCAGTCTGTTCGTAATCAGTGATCTGTTTGTTTTTCAAAATTCCAATTTTCATGACACAATTTTAGCTGTTGATTCAGAGAGGCCTTGTCAGAGAAACCAGGACTGCGGAGAAGAGAAGAAAAGAAAATCAGCAGCATATTCACATTTTGTAAATCAATTTTCTCATCCGTTCTGAGCTGCAGCTTGCAGTGCAGCACACACACAACAAAAACGGTGTGGGACATGCAAATAAGTATGAACACAGAACATCTTAAATTACTGACTACTAAAGATGAGGTCAAGACCCCTACAGGGGGTTGTAAGACATTTCTGTGGCGTTGCAAATAATAAGACACAAACCAGAAAAAAACATCTTCTGCTATACTCAATAATTTTACTGGAGAATAATTGGAATTTCACTTCAAGCATCTGAACATAAAATGAAAAGAAATAGTTCTACTGTTCTACTGCAGGAGATATATTCAGAGAACAACAAGACATTGTAAGTAGATAGTGATTTGTTTTAGGCGAATAGGCCCAACCAGATTGGAAATACTACTAGAATCATTCATCCACTAGGTGGCCACCTACTATTCCCTTTCCCCCTCACTTACAGTACTTGCTGAGCTCTGCTGTCCTGCACAGTATTGAAAAGTTACTGCCTGAACTTTCCCCTTTGCTGTCTTTAAGAGGGCTGACTTATTAAAACACTTATTATTATTGTTATTTCAGAGCTACAAACTTGAGCATACAGTATAACTGCTATGTCATGAGCTACCGGTTTAGATGTAAGGCGATCCTCCTAATATGTCTCTGCTCTGTGGGCCTGAGTGGCCTCAAACTACACTATAAAGCTATTAAGAGCAGCTACTCCAGGGATCCAGTTTCTCAGTGTGATAAGGGGGCAGAGAGGAGGCTTTGGCACAGGCTGAGCAGTTCTGGCTGCCTCTGACATTCCACAGGCCTCAGCCCGGGGAGAGAAGCAAATCACCCTACCAGCAAACTCTCTGCCGTTTCCCATTCTAGCAAACTCAGAGAAGATTTTAACCCCCACCCAACCTCCACCTCGGCCTAACTCCTTCCTATGCATGATTTCTTGGTGTTTGCAGATCTTCCTCCTGGCTCCAACTTCCCTTAACACTCTTCCCTTTTCTTCTCCGTCTTTTACTCCGGCTTTTCCAATGTAATCCTTGGGGGTGGAAAGTGACGCCCCCCTCCTCACTCAAACCCCCTTCAAGTCCAAGTTCAACTGCCTATGACATCATGTCTGGTTGCTGCGGGCAACCAGACAGTCGGGACGTGACTGTGGAGTGCAGCGAGCTTCAACTAACTCTCTTTTTTTTCTCTCCCTTCCTCTCAGTGCCTCTTACTTTTTCATACACGCTTCGCTCCATTTCTCAACCTCCCTGCATAGCTGAGGTCTCACCACCAGAGAGCTCCTCAGACCAGCTTTTCTGTACTTCTTGCTCTGACAGCAGTGGGAAGATTTTCTCCCTCTGTCTTGGCTAGTTGGCTAGCAGGCTGCAAGGCGGGCTGGCAGGGCCACCGTCTGAACCTCTCCATATGCCAGGGAACAGCAGGATAGGCAGAGACCTCTGTTACTCACTCTGGCTGAGGCTGTTACTGACCTACTAGGCGCAGCTAACTGGGAGTAGCTGATATCAGTGCCTAGGTTCTCTCTGTGCTGTAAACTTGGTCAAAAAGTATGTTTTTCAATAATGTTTGAAAAGCAATAGTAGGAAATAATAAGTGTTCTGAACAGATGTAAGCTGTTGTAAAAGCCCTGTTGTTATTTAGAAGAGGAAATTAGGGGCAAGAGTTTTGGCACAGAGTTGAAGTGTATGTGCATGTGTGCATATGCACTCACACACATTTGGATGGCGTTTGGATTTCCCCCGAGTGCCAGGGCTACATCTGTGGGAGAGTGGTGCAGGTGGGGAGCTCAAAAATACTAGAGGGAGCAGCAGGATGAGAGAGGTAGAGAAAGGGAGAGAGGGTGGGCTGCTGATGCATGAGGGGAAGAGGACGGGAGGGCGGAGGAGCAGAACTGTGCCGAAGAGGAATGCAGATTGTTTCCATGTGTGGGGAGGACAGGGGAGCTGAGTTGGCTGCAGGCAGGTGCGGTTAGCCCCTAATGAGAAAAGTTGTGTTGGTAATGGAGGAGGCCCAAGACACTGCAGCCCAGTGGCAGAGCGCAGCCAAAACTGAAACCACAATGTAGTGCACTACTGGCCTCACACACTGCACTAATACACACTGTGAGGCCTAACAGAGATAAATCAACGGTGACGGAGCTGAAACTAACTGGCACTGCTTACATTCACTGAAGGGAAACTACTGTGGTACAGACACTGTAAACCAATACTGAAACCAAAGACCTTGATACATGGGCAACCCTTTGTGTTGATGCAGCTGGGCAGCTTTGCAAACAATTAATCAACAATACCTGTATGATGCATAATTCTTCCCCAGGTTTGTTATTAATATCCCTCTACAAGTTTAAGATAATAGAATGACAACCAAATAAAACACCACACTCAAGTTTGTTAGCATAACAGGCCGGATGTTGTTTTACTTGGAGGAAAAAAGTTTCCAAATTGTGCCTGAGTTGGACTGTTTTGTCAAAGGATTCAAGTCTTGATCTGGGGACTGATGTAGGTAACAGTTATTGAGCCTACACATGTCATCTCAACTTCTAAAGTAGATCATATTCATGTGGTCGATCATCACTGGCTCCAAGGCCGAATCACAGACAACGTGGAGTGATTTTATGATTATTGACTCTGTATCCCGGCCTTCGCTCTGAATAACATGCTCGTTCCTTTAAACCCACGCCTGCATTAGCAGTGCGCTGGAAGGTCGTGTTTGCTCACAGCACTGTGCAGGCATGTTTGCAGCAAGTGATGAGGGAATAGGAAGAAAAGACAAGAGGAGGAGGACAAGGTGAATGTGAGGATGTTAATAAGATGAGGGAGGTTGGTGGGGTACCTGTGTCTGCTGGGGGATATTCAGAAAGTTGTCCCGTGTTCCGATGCCGACAAACCGGTTGGGAGCTGTGGAGCCTGGCGTGGAGTATGCTATAAACAGAGAGAGACAAGTGTGTACATGCTTTTATACACACACATACTGTACACACTGAACTTAAAGTAGAATTTGTTGCTCTCATCATCATCTATATATTTAACTATAATATTAACCCACTACAGGGCTACGCATCACTGTCAAACAGATTACTGGAAAAAGACAGTAAGGGTCTGGGATTCTCATGCCCTATTAAACACATGTGATTTGTTCATATGGCGGGCATGTTGTTATTTTCCCTCTTAACTGATCTGTGGTTAACAAGGGGATGGACCATCTGTAATGATTAGTGCTAACATGAAGAAGCTATTTCCTTCAAATATGGCTGCACTGTTAAGTCACAGACGCTCCTCAGCAGCCCCTGGCCTCAGCACTAAGCCACCGTAAAATCCACTGAAGATTCACTGTGAACTTAATAAAAGCACGACCAATGCAGGAACTGTATTAATCACCAGTGGTAATCAATGCTCTATTTAAATTTATTGGGTCAAGGAGAGCATCTTGCCTACAAAATGACACCATTCAGTGATGTCACAGGATCAAATTTAGGGCAGTTGTGCTCACTGGACTCCAACATGGCGGCTGAGATGAACTTTTGCTGTGGATGACTTGAGTGAGTTTGAGGGGATGGGAATGTGCGGGGGTGACAGTGACAGGGTTGAAACTGATGCATGAGTGAGAGTGTACCCTATGTATGTGTAAGTGTGTGTGTGTGTATTCTGGTGACTGTAATTACAATATCTTGAGAATCAGAGACAAAATTAGAAGGGGAAAAAATACAGTGATAACAGTCACTGGAATGAGAAAAGACGGAAAATACGATATTTATTTATATAGGATGTTCATATAAATAAATAATAAAGTGACATGTTAATCTGAGAGAGCTGGAAGGGAGAGGGGAGGAAAGGTTGATAGGACAGGAAGAGGAGGAAAAAGTCAAAACAAAAGGAGAAGTTGCCCCGGTTGCTCCGTCCACTGCCCCCTCTTGGTGTGCCTCTCCCATGGCCCGACTCTTGCACTGCACCTGTCTGGGTAGAACCAACCAAGCCTCACCGCTCCCTGAAGACACTCCTCTCTCCCGCTCCCGCACTATAGTACTAATTAGACAGGTTTGATTAGATTTTATCATTCATGTTTAGAGAGAAGGGATTGTTCTTGTTATACTGTGATTCCCATGTTTTTGTTGTTCTCAATTTTTAATTGTTGTGAGATTTGTGTGAAAGTTGGGAGGGAATTGGGTGGGTAAAGTGGGGCATGATGTTTTTTGGAGTCCACGCCAACTGCCCTAATTTTGTTCCCTTAAAAAGAAAAAAAAGAGAGAAGTAAAGGAAAAAGAAACAAAGAAAGGAGGATATGAGAATATAAAATAAAGAAGAGAAGAAAGCAAAAAGAATGAGAGAAAGGGGTAGATTGTATTGCCGCTGTCACAGACAGACATGCAAAGTCTGCATTGATCAAAGGCTTGCGACTACAGAGGCAACGTGCACAGGGCCCTGCTCTACTCTGCTCCCCCGAAACAAAAAAAAAAAAAAAAAAAAAGGAAGAGAGACTACACTGCCTCTTGTGGTGCTAGCAGGAAACCCAACACCAGAGTAAAATTAAAAGATTTTGAAGAAAGAGAAAGGATGCAGGTAAGAGGCTGAAGAGGTTTGCAAGGACAAGAAGAAAGTAAAGGAGATGAGAACTTCAGAGCAGGCGAGAGCAAGAGATGCAGAAGAGTTCGAAAGAGAATCTCTGGTTTGGCAAAGGCGTGGCTTCTGCCTCGACAGAATCGGATCTTGCTAGTACGCAACAGTACTGTGGCATTCAGTTTAATAAGGTAGTTGATAAAATAGGAGTGAAGCTCCTGGGGCTGCTGAGTGTTTGACTGATAGAGATAACAGTCTTACTGGAAGGAGACGGTCAGCTAAACCACGAAAAACAGCAGCAGTAGTCATTGTAGATGTCCCAGGCCGGGGCGTTCTCAGTAGCTATAAGTGTAGCTGCTGGAACATCTATGATGACTACATTTGTTCTACCACAAACTTGATGTTGTATTGCTTGTACCAGAAGACAAATTAGCTGCCAGCTAAAAGCTAACCAATCTATGGGAGGAAACTGATTTGGACTGGCCTGTGTTAGAATTCTGTGGGGGGGCTGGGGCAGTAATGGGATTTGTGGAGGGGAGTGGGAGTGAGGGTGACTTACACGGAGATGCGGGTGAGCTGAGTCCGCCGTCAGTGGGCGTGCTGATGGTTTTAGAGTCGGGCATGGGGAGGGGCACAGGGCGCGCCACGGGGGGTGGCGGGGGCAGCAGGAAGGAGCCCGGCATTTTGCTCTGGCCACCTCCATTAGGCTGCAGATGGACCATACAGACAGGGTGAGCAGAACGCACCCCGAGAATATACAGTGCAAAGGGAGCCAGACACACATGCGCACACAAACACACACTCACGTGAACAGACAAATACCAACAGGTAGTCTTGAGCACACTCAGAACACACATAAGAACGAGAGACATCACCAAATTCACACGATTTTTAAATATGACAAACAAGAATATCAGACAGTCTGGCCACAAGTAGTGAGGTAAATAAGAGGTGGAAAAGTGAAGAATGTTGCCACACAAAAGGAGAAACATAAACGTGGCTACCATAAGGGAGGTTGTTATAGTGTAATTTAAAAAAGAAAGCAAAATCAGCAACGTGAAAGGGCGTGTGTTTGTGCAAGTGTGCATAGTGTAGGTGAAAATTATACTGAGTCTTTAGAGTGTAATGAAAACAAAGGATAATAAGACATGAAAAGGGGTCTGATAAGTGATTTTAAAGGTGTTCAGAAGGCCAAGTTTACAGTAGAGGTTTACAGTACCAGTACCCTTCACCTTACTGAATGATAGTTAAAATACAGTAATTATGAAATATCCCCATAATACCAGTTGGCAGTAAGCTGTACACTGTGTATAAATAGTATACAGTGAGTGCGTGAGTGTGGGCATGTGGGTTATTGAATGGGCACCACCGCTCACAGTTTCTTAAAAACCCCTCCCTCTGTGTCTCATTAGCTTCTGCCTTTTGTTTCCTCTTCACCTGTAACCATGTGTCAGATGAAGCTTACAGAGCTTCACCAAAGAATGCCACTGCTGATCTTGGTCAGTCTGCAAATTCTTTATCAGCCTCGTTTCCTTTCGCTTCCAGCAAATCCACTGCCAGTTGCTCAGGTCATACCTGCCTTTGACCTGTCTGTCTAATATTCTTCCTGAACATAACCGTCAGGATCTTCATCACTGTGGGAAAAGGCCCTGTTGCTTTTCCTCGTAAAGATTGTTTATTCACATGTCATGTCTAGGCTCACACGACCATGTTACACCTGTATGTCTCACAGATATGAAATTAAGTAGTTGACATTATGAAGATAATTAATGACGTACTTTTTCTTTCTTGAGTTCTGCATATCCAACAATAAACTGACTTCAAATCAGTCTTAACAAAGCCACCCTACCAGGACATCGCCTTTCTTTGCTGACTTCATGGATTACTTACCTGTGCGCTGGGCTGTCCTGTGCCGTCAGTGCACACAAACTGCACAAACTCCTTAAGCGGGTCCTGGTGGTGATGATAGCGTATGGTGGGGTGGGTGAAGTATGGGCTGGACTGCTGAATGATTGAGGAAGAGGGGAAGTGCAGAGCTGAAGCTGAGGCCCGAGGACTCCCTGGAAGGAGAAGTGAAAAAGGGGATAGGAGACAGGAATGTGAAAGAAGAGGAGGAAGAGGAATGTGAGAAGATACAAGGAAGGAAAAAATATAATGAGGTTCAGATAATTTATTCTATTTCTACTCAAACATAACACAAATGTTAACATATATAACTACACACTATAGTAATCAGTTTATTAGCATGCAGACCTACGACATTATATAAGACATGCATATGTTTTAACAAAGCACCCGCACAGCTGGCACCAAAACCCAGGTTGCTGCTCAGGCCTATTATTGTCATAACACAGAAAATAGCTGTGACATTCTCTTGTGGCTGACTGACTGAAGCCGTTTCTGCTTACAAATGACTGGCATTATCCCCGGCTGTTGGGCAACATCTGGTCCCATTCATTTTATAAATCAGCCTGCTAGATTTCTCTGTACCTCTGGTAAGCCTGGCATCACTACACACACACACACATCCTATACACACCAGTTTGTCTTGCAGTATTTTCTTTCTTACGCTGCCTATCCATTGCTCACTCCCATACACAAACTGCTGGCGTAAGACAATGCCACACACACACTGGGTTTTTCCACTTTAGTTTTATTGCTTGTTCGTGATGTGTAATCAATCAGTAGCACATCCTTACTGTGTGGTTCTGCCCAGTAGTTTGAAGCTTGAGAGAGAATCTCCCCTCTGCTCCCAACAGACCACAAAATGCCTCCCGGAGACATTAGTCAGTCAGCCAGCCAACCACACGCACGCACACACACACACGCACACACACGCACACACACGCACGCACGCACACGCACACACACGCACACACACGCACAGCAGAGCAAACTAAAGAGGCAAGCTGCTAGGTGAGGGGAGCCTGGTGAACCAGCATCTGATCATGTCTGTCACCTACCATCTCTTGAGCATATTGTATTAACGATGGGTAAAACTGTTTGTTTAAACTTTTTTCTGGTGTCCTCATCTTTTTTGTGTCTGGGTTTGTGCATCTGTGTTTTTTGCGTACGCGAATTTTCGTGTGTCGTTGTACTTACAGTATATTGTTGTGTGTGTGTAATGACTGCCACAATGGCGGACCCTCTAGATTAGTATAATCAGACAACAGTCAATCTGGCAGCTCTCCATGTCAGTCCAGAGCCAAAAACAGGACATTAACCGTCCAGTTCTTATCCATGAACAACAACACTCAGTAGTCCTGTGCAACAAGAGCTAACAGCTCCAGCGCATCCAACGCAACCAAGATTGTTAACTGTGTCTTCCTCCTCTCTGTCTACCCCCATTTCTTTTTTTTTCTTTTTTTTCCCCTCCCTCCCATCCTCCAGTCTCTTTTTAGAACCAAGGCCTCCGAGGGACACTGCTTTTGGATGGCAGCCATTTTAGCACAGAGAGTCCTCCACAAGAGTGTAAATTTACACATGCACACATGTGTGTGTATCTGTGTGTACGTGCCAATATGTACCCATACACAATCTCTAAACACTGTCTCATTACAACCTCTCTATTACATTAAACCTCTTAGCCAACAGTCTACACACACAGTTTGGAGAGTCTGAGAAGTTAGTTGGAGAACAAAGAAACCTGAGTTAGCCCCTTACACCCTTGAGCTCGCGCACAAAACAGAAAGGCAAATTTTAGAAATCAATTCAAACGTAAAATTCAATCTGGTGTTTTGGTATCTCAAGGGGGTACAGGACTGCTATGTGCAGATAATAAACCCGGCTCAATAGTGTGAGATGCAGCTTGGGTTTTATTTTCTAAATATACTGTGGGGAGCTCCACAAATAAAATTCAATACATTTCAACACAGAGGGCAATGAGTACAAATGACCTTTACATGGTAGGTCTGGGTTGGCTGTGGAACAAGCCATCCCTTTGAGAAACAAATAGAATGAAAGCAAGAGATAGAGAGAATAGAACGTATTTATTCCTTTGAAAACTTGTTGGCAAACTTGAAATTGTGGAGACTTTAGGGATTCTCTTACTGGAGATGGAGAACCATATTGACTATCCTATAGAACCAGAAAGCTCTTAAACGGGCAACTTACCCCTACTGCCACTTTTTTAAAGAAGACCTTGGGAACACTGGAGGTTATATTTTTTAAATTTTATACACTATATCTGTAAAACTGCACAGGCTGAAACAGTGTATTAATCCTATTTGCTTCCTTCTTACTTCATATCTGTATCTGCTGTATAGTCTAAAGAAAACTAAAATCTTCTAAACTCAGCTTTTGAAGACCAGGAGTACAACTTCGACGGTGTACAGGAATGTATAAAATCATCGCCTGACATAGATCAGCCATTTGTCGTCATGTTCTTGTCAATAAAAAACTGACTTATTTGTATCTCTGTATGTATAATGCTTGGTTTTATTACAACATAAATTGTGTGCTTAAGCGTTCCATTTTCTAAGTTAACACAGACATTCAGGTTCGTCATGAGAAACAGTACTGTCCATTTAAATGCAAGAACTGACTACTAAACAAATACAACAAATGCATGAAGTAGTAAGATGGGAGGCAAATGAGTCACAAAGGAATGGGTGCAGCAATGGTACCATGCAATGACAATATTATAACATACAGATGCAAAGACGGTGGTAAAAAAATGGAGTGATGGAGAGAGACTAAAAGAGAGAGAGAGAGAAATTTATGCCAAGCCATGATGATAGCAGTAACACTGAAGATGAAACTTTGCAGGCATATTGCTTCTCAGCAGTTGCAACTGTAGGACTGGAAAGTTTTGTTTCGCTTTCTCAGTGAATATGTTTAGCATTTTCATTTTCAGGCACACGATTGTTAAATTTATTTGTTGGTTCTAGCATCAAGTTTGACACTCCCTTTCCTTCTCTCTCTTTTTCAGATTATAAAACGGGGGACTGGGGTTGTCGGGTTCATGGCAGGGCTCTCACCTGGTCTCACTCCTGCCAGCACAGGCAGCGGGTGGTGTGTGAACGCCATGCGGGGGGACCTCGTCTGGGAAGTCAGGGCGTTGAAATCAAACTTCCCCGGCTTCTTAAGTGAACCAGGCGAGGACAGTCCTGGCAAAAAAAATGGGATCAACAAAAAAAGTGGAGGGAAGAGGGAGGAAAAGAGAGAGGTGGTTTTAATCAACAAAATGTTGCTTATTTAATTGGCTACACTAAAAAAAATCAATTTGATTCTTATTAAAGGGGAGCTGAGCAATCATGAGCTTCTCTAGATTTGATTGTTTAATTTGTTCATTGGTTGATGGCAGTGCATTGCATTCACTCCTGAATGTTTCAATGATCGAATCTACAAATAATGCTATCAGAAAACATTTAAGATATAAAAAAGAGCCAAGAAATCTTGACTGTTAATCACGGGTCTTTGCTACTCCTAGGCCATAATAACTAATTAAAAGAGATACTATAGGATTCCCACCTTCCAGTTTTATAATCCTATATGGACTGAGCAATATGTATTTTCCTAAGTGCTTGTCTTCAAAGGAAAAAGGGAAGAAAACAGCTAAAACCAATCTGGTCTTTCTTTCAGAGCCAAAGCACATCTGTAGCTATAATAAATCCTCTTCTGTGCCACTGTATGTTTTTCTGTCTCATCTCTTTCTCTCCATTTCTCTCTTTTTTAGGTGCCAACTCCAAGCTTTCTCTGTGTACAAGCGTGGCCACCATACAGCCACAGCCAGCTAGTTGTGGTCTGGCGAAGCTCACAGGCTGACTGCACGAGAAGAAGGCTTCATTCAGAAATAGCACACACTGTACAGTATGGACACGGCAGCTGCTGAGTGCGAAAGACAAGCAGACGGACATCGAGAAGAGACAGAGGGAGAGGGAGAGGAAGAGAGAGGCGAGAAGAACGTGGGAGACATGAAAATATGCAGGGGAGCAAGGGAGCGAGAGAGCAAAGCAGAACCTGTGAAAAATGCAGCAGTGTCTTGTTTTTCAATGCGTTTCTCTGGCGACATGTATGAAATTGGAATGTCATAAGATGTTAAATATGGTTATTATCTCTCGCTCACACTCACACACACACTCGATGTCTGAACACATTTGAAAGCACGAGCACACGTTCAATCACAGAAAACAAAGACCCTTACCACACCGCCACATTTAACTGATGGAGCAACAGACAAATGTCTTCTTCAGCAAGTTTTTCTTTTTTAATCTTCCTAACAAGTGAGTGATGTGATAACGTTTTTAAACTCTTCTTAAACCTTTTTAGACTGTTGTTTTGTAGCCTATTTCTGTGGCCCGTCTACATCAAACAAAGTATTCAACTCAATTCCTCCTCAGTTCTCCAGCTGGAGACATGTGAAAGTCTATGGGAGTGTGGGGGCGTGTAAAACCTTCCCTCCCTGTGTGAAAGAGTTAAGTCTCAAGCAGGTGGGAGCGAATATGTGTGAACCATTTATGTCTTTAGCAGACATATATTTCCCCACCCCCCCAACTATAGCGAGAGTCTGGGGGCGTATTGTACTGTCAGACAGATTCCAAGCATGAACACAACCCCGATCCCACTTCTGACACCAATAGTTAGCAGTGATTGCTATGACACTGTCAAACTAGTGGAAGCAAACTGGAAATGAGAGAAGTCTGCAGAGACAGAAAGAAGAAAAGGCACCTGGAGGGGAACAGCTTGGAAGGAAGCATAAAAATCTGAACCTTATAGATTTAACAGTTATGGTTTCAGAGAGGTAGTTATGTGATTTTATTTGGGAAGTATAACATAAAACTCAAGTATAGAAACCAGCGCCAAGAAACACAGAAAAGGTTAAACGAAAACTGACATCTGTATACATAGGAAGTTATAACACTGTCACTATCACCAAGGGAATGTGAAAGACAATATTTTCAGGACTTCAGAGACTGTGTAATGGTCTGATCTGGTTTGTGTGTGTATGTGCCACAACCGCACTGTTTCCTTTCCTGGCAAAGCCTTAGTATTTCACTGGCAACCAATCAAGCGCTCTGATGATGACCCTTCTGTGTCTTTGCACTAACAGGCCTGCCACCAGATGCGCCTCTGAGCGTGCACACACAGACACACACACAGACACACACACACACACTTAGAAAGGACAGGAGATGAACAACTAAAGACAAGTCATAGAATTTTCCTCTCCAGTGATTTAACCACAGATGTAGCTCCAGCCATACACCTCTAAGGGACTTTAAAACTTAAAGCACCAAGCAAGTACCCACATATGTAGATATGAACCCCCCCCTGCCCCCCTCGGCCTCTGGTGTCTCAGGAAAACTTCACAATCATTTGGAACTCATTTGAAATCATGGTTGTTTCGTTTGCCCCCACTAACCTCCCCCCGCCTCTCTTCTAGCCCCTGTGGAGCAGATGTCTCCAGCATCCTCACGGATCCCAAGGCTACACACACACAGAAACACCATCTGGGACCATGCTTCAGCTGTGCATGTGTGTGAAATGTGTGATATGTGTGCAGAAACCTACCGTGTGTGTATCTGAGTGTAAGGGCCTTTCTGTGATTTATATGTATGAATGCATCTTCATACATCTGTGCGTGTTGCTGAATGTGTGTGTTCTGTTGGTTATGGAGGAAGCAGGGGAGTAGCTGGTGCACTGGACAGACGGTGAGGAGTACCTGCATGTGTGCATATGTTTTCTCTTTTTCAGAAAACCCTTGGTGTGTGTGTGTGTGTGTGTGCGCGCGTGCACTTGCTTGTTTACATACCCCCCACCTGGACTGGAATTCCCAGATGAGCTTTGTCTGTGGCAGGTGGGATCCTTTGGAAAATCGAATGTAAACCATACCGAAATAACACATTATGTGCTTGCTCCATCCCTTTTCTCCCATACCTATCATTCTCTTATTTCTGATCTTAATTTATTTTCAGCTACTGCTCAAAATGTTTAAAATCTCCAAACCAACACCAAATGCTTTAGAAATGGCTGCTAATCAGAAAAGCTTTTGGCTTCCTAATTTTTCACTTTGTAAATAAGTTGAATAAAGCGTTCAGATTTTCATGCTATTCTACACCTCCATTTGCCAAATTCCTTAGGAGGTGTACAAGGCTGTGTGCTTCACTTTGGAGAATAAGGGGGTGGCACACATAGACAGAGCGGAAGAGGGAGATTGAGAGCAAGTGTTAACAGAGAGAGTGAGAGAAAAAAAGATGGGAGGTGAGGCTCCGGTGCGCTAAGGCGTGCAGCAGCCTCTGTTGTGGCTGAACAGCCTCTTAATTACATTTACAGCTAAGTGGAGCAGGAGCAGGAGAGCAGCCGCTGAAGCTCGGGTGAGACTAGGGCAAAATCTAAGCAGGGCTCTTTCCCACCTCCCTCTTCTCCCATCCATGTGCCTGTTTTCTGCTTCCCTCTCCTCCTTCTCTCCTTAGATGTGTTTTCTCTCTCCCCAGGGTCCTTCCTGCTGTACACGTTTTCAATTAGACAGAAGGGAGCCAGGGATGGGATGGAGGGTTGAAGGGAGAGTTAGAGAGCAGGAGGAAGGGTTTACACCTCTGATCCACAGGCAGTAAGCATCTTAATGAGGGATTTGAAGCAGGGAAAAGATGGAGCAGCAGAGGGATGGAGGCAAGGCGGGCACCTGAACACCTGCAGGGGTGGGGAGCACGATAAGCATGTGTGTTTCAATGTGTGAATGTCTGCATATGACAAGGGTTGTACGTGTGTGAATCACTGTGTGTGTGCATGTGTTAGTGTCTGTATATACAGTACACGTCCATGTGTGAGGGTGGGGGAGGTCTGCCTGTCTATGAATGAGTCACTGTGCATGTGCATCTGAGGCACAATGCACACGGCAGTGCCTGCTGGTGTTGTCAGTGTTAGCCTGGAGACACCTGTCAGCTACAGTGCTGCTGGTAGGACTGACATGACTTCAGAGAGACAAAGCCAGAACTCTTAGGTGATCTACTCGTAGATGAGCTACTCGTAGCGTCACGTTTCACACAGAAATTAAATTCTGAACTGGAAAATCCTTGACTGGTATTGTAAAACACAGGAAATGTAACATCAACAAATGAAACTTTGATCAGCAGCAATTACATCAGTCTGATAACAACAAAACATTATGGAGGTTAATACACAAGTTTAGTCCCATTTTGCATATTCTTGCGTATTGTACTTACCACACACACTCATAATACTCACATACAAACATACACACATACAGAATATATAATATATACGTATATATATATTATAGTATATGCATAAATACACACATACACGAATGACTGAGATACATAAAGGCTGATATATATAAATAATAAATATATATGAGTGTAATCAATGTTGTTCTAACCATGGTAAGGAAACTGCACGCCATCGTTTTCATGTTTTATCTTCCTCTCCTGCACACTCGCCAAATGGTGCTGCACTGAAAGGGGAGAAGGGTATTGTTAACAATGAGATAGGGGGAGAGTGAGAAAGAGACAGAGAGAGAAAGAGAGAGGGAGAGAGGGGATGAAAGGGAAGGGGGGAGATTTAAGAATGAGCATTTGTGTATGAACGAGGTAGTGAATGACTTGTAATTGACACAACATCAGGTAAACTGTACGTGGCGAAGATGAGGAAATATGAAGCCTTGGGATTTGGAGGTAGGTTTCAAATGAAGCAAACAAGATAGGGTTTTTTTCTTTGAGTGACTGGATTGTTGAAGGGATGAGGTAGAACAAAGAGGGTAATGTCCAGAGCTGAATCACATAAGTCGTGGTTCCTGCCAAAACAATGGAAACGCCAACATAAAGCCTTGATACCGGCTGCTGTAAGCTCTTATTTCATTCTTTCTGCATCTTGGCATTTATATTCCTGATGTCTGGAGCTCTGTGGTGTATGGTGTTTAGCACTATTTATCCATGATAATTTCAATTTTCTTGGGTTGTAGTAATGATGTTGAAAAAAGTCTGACCAAAAATTGGCACAGAGCATATTTTAAAACATGCTGACGCTTTTAAATCCATTTACTGAACAACAAAGAAAAAGATTGTTTCAGACTTGATTCATATATTGTATATTTAGATCTCCTTTATTTTGGCAGGTATGGTCCTATTTCTGTCATACATTGAGACAAAATCATATGATCTTAAACATTTCTATTTGAATTCTATATTTATGTTAATGCTTAAACATAAGCATAAAGTGTTAAATATTTAAACTACTTAAGTGCTTTTCTTCATATTAGCACTGTGACAAATATACCCTGGTCAATCATTTTCAATATTACATCAGTTAAGCACTTCTATGTTAATTTTTCTTGAAATATTTTCTAGCCAACAAGCTAGAGAGCTGCAATCCAACACGTTGCCGTTTGTAGAATGGTCAGATTCAGTCAAAGGGCTTTAAGGCAAGTGGATGGTGGCTGAGTTGAAAGTTTTGCAGGATGTTCAGGGCTGTGTACATCACCAGAGTGAAGAGAAGAAACAAGGTCAGATGGAGGCATTAGTTGGGATTGAGTGGTGATGGTAGGGAGAGGGTCAGGCAGGAGTGAGAAAAAGTTTCATGATGCTTGCTTGGTGGGTGACGGGTGTGGGGTGGGATAGGTATGTACCTGCATCCATGTCATTGGGCCATGCGCTGGACTGGGAGGAGCTGGCAGCAGGTGAGCGTCCAGGGTAGAAAACATCATCTGTGGGACTCTCCAGCTCACTGTCATCTAATGACTTCCTCTTGGTGGAGCTGAGGGCATGGGGAGGATGTTTGGGGGCAGAGGTGAGAGGAAGAGACAGAAGGGAAAGGGGAGGCATAATTTTTGTGTTTAATGGATTGAACAACTGATACCTTTAAAGTAATTATATAAATAATGCATTAAAACTACAGTGCTGTAAAAAGTATACTTCCTAATTTAAATTTTTTGCATATTTGTAACGATTTCATTTATAAAAGGAAAAAAACGTCCAAACCTGACTCTGAATCTGGACTTTGTCTAAGATACTTTTTTACAGCACTGTTTTGCAAAGTGTTGGAGCAGAACTGTACATAAAGCGCATAAAATATCAAAACTACAAATGAAAAAGCAGGAAGCAGAAAGAAAAATTAGAACAAAGAGACAGCCACACATTAAAACTCTATCTCTGTGTATGTGTGTGTATTTTTCTCTGCATGTGTCTCATTAGTTTGCGTCTTTGAAGGTGTTTATAACTACCTCCGCGGAAGGTTTGCGTACAACTCCACCTCAGACCTAAAGTAATAGCAGATGACAGAGGTAAGAAGAGAGAAAGAGACGAGTTAAAGACACAAAAGAGGAAAAAGCAGAAAGGGCCATCGCACATTCATAAAGAGGAGTACAGCTTACAAGAGAGAGACACAAAAAATGTTTAAGGATAGATACCAACAGTGGTACATGTCATTCATAGCAAGAAACCTCAACAAAGTCCCAAAGTTTACGTGGCAGTAAAGTCATCCTCGCGATAAGAAGCATTATATACTATTGGCAGATATTACAGTAACTTTACACTTTTTTTACAGTCAGTTGTTGGCATCACAGATAATTATATTCTTCTTAAGGCAAACAGCTGGACCTAAAAGGGTCACTGGTGTTTCTTGAGTGTTTCTGTAGACATGTACACTTTTGCTGTCTGTGTGGAGCTGTAGTTGAGGCTGTGTACCTGGTGGAAGGAGGGGAGGTGAGAGAGCGTCGCCCCAGAGCCACCTGGTTGATGTTGTAGTAGCTGGGACTGCTATCCAGGTCAGCCAATGAGAAGTTAGGACCTGACGCTGTGGCTACAGGAGCTGATAGGGAGAAAATAAAAGAAATAAGGAGAGAAAAGATGAGGAGGAAAGAAAATATTAAAGAATGACTTGACATGATACATATATTAAATAAATATTCCACAAATTTTCAGTGAGGTTGCATCATGTCCCTACACATACTCAAAAAACATACACTGGTTTGTACTGAACTCCCTCATCTGGTTTGTTGCAGTTTTTAGTCTTAATCAGGAAACAAATGTCTTTTAAAGTCTCAAATCATACTGTGGGTATTTACTGCATCGTTTCTATTACTTACTCTGCGACACTCTGACCAGCTCTGCCACGTTCCACACCCCTGAGGTGACAAAGCAGTCCTGGAAACTCAGATGCCCTGTACAGGAAAGTCTGTGATCAGGACCAACATCCCTTAGAGACAACAACCATCTGCAACTATGTTTGTCGGTCCACATCTGTGTGAGTGTGTTGGCTAATTGGATCCATTATTGGAATATGTTAAGGATGATAAGCGTGATAAAATCAATTCTAGTACGCTGATTTGACAGTGTTGACATGCATTTGTGTGTGTGTGTGTGTCTACCATTGGGTGGTGGTTTGATGTCTGTGTCCCCCTGTTGGCTGGAGCTGTCTGATTGTCCGGATTCTGTACAGAAACAAAGAAAGGGAGGGGATAGCAGAGAAAGAAAAATGGTTAAGATCTGGTTTGCATGCTAAAAAAAGTAATGAAAAACATACTGGTAGGAGTACAATGTCTCGATGAATCATACTTAAGTATGAGCGTGCTGCCAAGACTGTGATATTTGAGGTGTGAGAGAGTATAAGAGGGACTTGCAGTATGTGCTGTGGGTATGGTATACATCTTGTGAGTGTATTTGTGTGTGTGAATTCACACATTTTTGTGTGACAGTCATGCATCTAAGAATGTTCTCTCCTATCTCCCTCCGTCCCTCCTGTCTTAAGGTGCAATGATTTACAGTGTGCTGCTATGCAATTTAGTATCTAACCACGCAATCATATCCCTTGCCCTAATCCTGTTTAATACTTTCTTGCTGGTAGGGATTTAGTCTGGGTAAACAGAGCACCTTACACATGCACTCATACTCATACTCGCACTCACGCACTCACACACACACACACACACACTGGATGAAGCATATACACTCTTTCTCAAGCTGTTTCTCTAATTTTTGTTTGACTTTAATACATGTTGTAATCCTTACATAGGCACACGCACATGAAAGCATACATGAACACACACACACACACATACACACACACACACACACACACTGGATGAAGGCATTTTCGGCAGTGTATGTTAAAGTTCAACCAAAAATCTTCCTATTAGAATCATGTGACACTTGAGCAACACAATAACATGCTCAGTTACACACGGGCACAAACGCACACCTGTTTTGACTAGCCTTCAAATGCACAGCGGCTTCACTTACGCGAGCAGACACAAAAATACCAAAAAGGCCTCAAATAGCCAAGAAGATGAGGTTCTGAGAAAACATGGTCCAGACAGTGAAGAAATGTCACTTGTAAATGCACCGATTTTTATAAATACATAACACGGACTATGCAGCTGCATGCGTCTCATTGATCTTTGTCACCACATCTCTGAGTTTGTGAATGAGACTGCGCTCCACTTCGAGAACTGGTGGCTGATGCTAGTGGCCAACCATCCAGACCTACAGACCTACTGCAACTAACTAGCAAGCTAGCTAAAGGAGGTGTTTATCTGCAGGCTGTAGGTGATAACAGAGCTCACAGACTCCTGCCAGCAGCACTTGCCTTGCAGCCACACTAAGCCACAGATTACTGAGCAGAAACAATAACAGACCTGTCTCGCTGCCTATGAAGCAGTGCTTATCCACAGAGAGAGGAGTGAGACAGACAAGAGCGAGAATTGAAGAAATAAAGAGACCAGAAATGAAAGAGAAGCTTCTTTTCCCCCTCTCTTCACATACAGAATCTCTCACTCCTCTCGGTCTTTCACTGGCTGGGTGCAAACCTGGCAGCCATCTTAGAGCTTGGCAGCCATCTTAGCATTGGCGGTAGTGCCACATTCCAGCTAACTGACGGCACTCACTCCAAACATACGAGGCTGTGCCCCTGCCACGCACGCATGCACACTTAGAGTAAACATATATGATGGCCAATGAAAGCTGTTGGGAAAACAACCTGACTTCACTGAACCTTTTACCGTCGTGTAGTATTTCACCACAGGGCTCTACAATATTGTAAACACTATTTCTCACACCATACGTGCACTGGTTGGATACTAAACCACCTTACTGTATGTACAGTATGATTGAGATATCTTACAGTCTAATGTGTATGTTACACAGTATGATTTAGTACCACAAACCCACACAAGAGAATGTAGAACCACGTATAAAAATTACAGGAGCACAGAAGTTTCCAAAGTGACTTTTGCAAAGTCTGCTATTTCTGTAGATCCACTAGCAGTTGTGCCACTTCAAGATAGATATGGCATATGGCATAATCAGGCATAATGAAATACAAGAGAATAGCACATTTACATTTTCTCTGCAATTATGTAGTTTGTTGTGTTTGTCTTAATGAACCTGTCCACCAACAAATCCAAAGCCTTTTAACATTTAACTTAAAAGTGCTGCACTTCATGTTAATTATGTTTACTTTGAGTGTGAAAATAGTTGCAAAATAAAGTTTTTAATTAGTCCTGTGTCTGTTCCTTGTACCTACTAAATATCACAAATATCTGCACCACAGAATAGAATGAAATCCATGACGCTTTGTAAAACTTAATACCATAAAACTCCCTAATTAGTTGATGAGTAACAAAGACACAATGATTTTCAATGTTGACATATCACACTTTGCAAAAACCCTGACCTTACAGTTTATTTAATTGCCTATTGTTGACCTGTCATGACCCTGGCACGTTCTGCGGTTCCAGAAGTTCACTTCTTGATAGATAACACACAGTCTGATAGATGTCCACAACATCACTCTAGGATGTCAACGGGCCAAACCACATAATCTCACAGTGCCAAAGGACAGAAAGCTACATGTTGCTGGTTGACAGCAGATCCCTTGACTTGTATGTTTTTCTTTTTAATTATAAGACCATATGTTCTGTGGTATCTACAGAGAAAGAGTTCATTCAGCTCTTGAAAAGCAGTCACAGAGACTGTACAACAAGATGACCTAACTAGATAATGATGCTTTCAACAGTTCTGGCTCCAGTGTCTGAGCGCCGGCTCCTTAGCCACCTAACACCATACTTACAATACGGCCCTAAATCACTCATCGGAAATCTGTGCCACTGTTGAGTTCAACAGTGCTTCACATAGCTGAGCAGAGACGTGAAGAGAACAGGGTAAGAGGGAGGTAAGACAGAGAAGGTCTGGTTGCTGGTTATCACAGCTCTGCCAGCTGCAGTCTACAACACCAGCACTCCCCCCTCAGTCTCCTAGCCACACATCCAGCCCCTTATCTCCCCACCGCAGTCCCCCAAAGCCCTCCCTCCAGCAACCCCAATCATAGTCCTGCAGCCTCCCGGATACCCCTCCACCTCCACCGCCAGCAAACTCATCTCTAACGTACAACCTTGTGGTCTAGCCTGCAGCCCCCCAAATCAATCAATCAAAAAAATACACACAGATAAAAAAAATGTGTACACAGTGTAACCTGATGATTTACAAATCAAAAAACATGTGTAGGACTGTGTCTGATATTTTCTATTAACTGATTGCATGCATATTATACACCTGTTCTCAAACATCTTAAAGGTCCAGTCTCACTTTACCTTTTACAAATGTGAAAATCTTAAAAATAAATAAAGAAAGAAACTCAAAAACTTCAAAAAGACAAAAACGTAACCAGCTAATGAACAAAAAACTAAACACAACCAAATTGTGTTACAATGGGATATTATATAGTCTCCTTTTTAAATGTAGTGGTTCTCTGTGGCCACAGGCTTGAGGGCAAAGCAATCCCATTAAGCAATTCATCAATCAGTCGTGGATTAGGTTTTGGCTCAGTGACCTGTTGGATTGAGCTGTTGATCGACTGGTGATAGGGGTCAGGCAGAGGTGATAAACTGCTGCTCTTCGTGACCAGAGACAGCCAGTGGGGCAGGGAACTAAAGCTCTGCTGAGAAAAGCCCAGATTAAAACACAGTGACAGACACGATTGTAGAAATGAACAAGTCGATGTTAAACATGAGATAAGATTGAAGTAAAAGTCAAGGTAAAAACTGACAGAAGCGACAAGTAGGCTCAGCAGTGGCCTACCACTGCTTGACAGATTCATAAACAGCACTGGTCATTTGTGAGTCTGTGCAGGTGCAGCCCTAACATCAACATACAAACCAGCAAGTGAGCTAGTGTGTAAGTACACATATGTGCACAGACGGTCGTTTCACGCAGACTTCCCTCCTTGTTGAAACAAATGTCAACTCTAACCCCCCAAACCCCCCCTCCCCCTCCTCTCCTCTCTTCTTCTCCCCAAAACACAGGATAACGCAGTACAGCCTCCCAATTGGGTTTCGCTTAAGAGGTTTATCGGTATGTTGCTAAACATTCTGACCTTTTTTTAATCCTTAATGCGCTTAAAATGTTCCAAACCCTCCTAATCCCCCTGGCTATCCCACACAGATGTTCACTCAGCTCTTTTATTGGATGTTATTTTATTATTTTTCCTTTTTATTTTTATATATATATATATATATATATATATATATATACACGCACACACACACACACACACATAGATATATATATTTTTTTGGTTTGTGTCATATGAGGGTATATTTTAGTTTCAGTGTCAGAAGCCTTCATCGCTGCTAATCTTTAGCATGTGTGTCTGTAGTATGTGTAGTAGTGAGTAGTAATTGTAATAATGAATTTGTCCTAAAAGAGTTAACCAAAACCCACTTGTAGTGAACCAGAAGTGTGAATGGGACCTTTGCAAATGTTATAAGCAAAACCTTACAGGTTACTTAGAGGCAAATGAGCCGCAGTAGAATAACAATGTCAGATGGAAACTGAAAAGTACGTATTGAAAACAGTGTTTTAATGGACATATTTTACAAAAACAGTGTATGGACAAATGTTTATATGTATATATGGACGTAAAAATAAATGTATGTATGCACGTATGCATGCATGTGTGTCACTGTGTAATTGTGTTTGTGTCCCTGTATTTCTGTGCCAGGCAGTCAGGCTGTGTGGCGAGGTAGCAGAGGCTGTGTGTGTGTGTGTGTGTGTGTGTGTGTGTGTGTGTGTGTGTTTGGAGCAGGTGTGCCTGACTGCCCTGCGCAGCTTGCTGCCCATCTGTGCTCCCGTCTGTGTGCCGCCTGCGCCCACGCTCTGCCAACAGCACCACACCATGGCAAGAAGACCCAGGAGAGAGGGATGCTGAGAGATGAGGGGAGGGATGGAAAGAAAAAGAGCGACGGAGGGAAGGAGATGAGAGAAGTGAGGGGGAAGGATAGAGGGAGGAGCACATAGAGGAGGGAGAGGGGGATTACAAGCCTGGGAGCACGGAGGGTAGGAAAGGAAGCAAAAGAAAGTGTGGGGGGTTATGGGTCTAAAGAGTATGCATGAACTCTCAGGGAATGGGTGGAGTGGTTGATAGCGAGAGGGCGGCTGCTGAGTAGAGGTTTAGGGAGGGTATGTGGCTGGCTGAATGCCCATACACACCCCCCACCTATCCCCCCGCCTCCTTCTTCATCCGCTTCACTCCTTCCTGTTGTTCCTCCCCTTTTCAATTCATCCTCTTATCCTCACCCCACCATCACCTCTTGGTTCCACCAGTGCAGATTAATATGGACCTGTGTGCCACAGCTACACAATAGTCAGTTATCATTCTCCATCACAGAGAAATGACTATGCTTTAGGGTCACAGGTAGGATCCCCAAACTGAGGAGGTTATATTAAACTGGTTTACCCAAGGAAAATCATTTGGGAAAGAGTAAGAACACAAAAGCCCAAGCTATACCAATTAGACAATGTTAAGTAGTGTGTTACTATATGTGCTAAAATGAGAAATAAAAGTTATTTTTGTTAAGATTCAAAAGTGAGTGCATTCATTCTGATTATCAGGGCTGAACTCATTCACTCGTGGCATTTGAAGTAAGCCAGATGTTTACTCAGAGGGGTGTAAAATTACTTCCCATGAGAGTTAGGAACTTAAGTACAGGATGTGTAAATCTACTGTTATGTGTGTATATGAATTAAGTCTGGTTTCACAAGTTTGTACAAATCTCTCTATTGTAGCTATATATTGAACTTGTCACTGGGTAGTTCTGCCTCAGGCTGTCCATCCCATGATCAAGTTAAGAATGATATAAAGGTTTGATCCTCAACTCCCATAATTAGTTCAATTTATTTCTGTTTCCACAAACAAGGTTGCCCAGAAAGCTAGTTTATCAAGAGATAAAATACATTCTCACCCATATTCTATGTGTTCTACCATTTATTTTATTGAAAATGAATCATGGACTTAGTATGTGCACATGTGCCATGGCTCCAATACTTAAATCAAAGCATGTGAATCAATGCACTGTACTAAAATTGCACTGGAAGTTTGTCAGCTTGTTGAGAAAGATTAATGCAGAAAAATTCAAGAATGAAACATTAGGATAATAATTTTTGTCCTGACATATGCTATTCGTATGACTTGGTAAAAATTTAGGAATTAGTCAAATGCGAGACCATTAAATGCTTCACAAGTCTTGAAGTGATCATATTCACCTAGTTTTTAGTTTCACAATTAATGTGAGTCATGATCCAGGACCAAGATTTTTATATTATGATCTGAACTAATGGAAGTAGTTGGTGGAACAACTGTAAAAATCCATCTACAAATATTTATTTATGCGTTAGCAGTCCATGTTCTGAGTTTGCCAAAGACAGACAATTCACACAAAGATGGAATTCACTGAGGATCCCTATGCAAAACTCATCAACAGCATAAGCTATATTCTCTGTTTTGTAATTTATTTCAGTTAGCTAAACATAATGGGGGAATAATGGACTCTATGAACTCTAAAAGCATCACATTTGGTTACTGCCATTATTGCTCTGCAAAATGGTCACAGAAGCCTCTAACATAACTCTGATTCATAATTAATATGAATAGTCGAGTGTAAATGGGATTCTGTGCTTTGGAGTCATGCTGACAAGACTTGCTTTTGGACAGCCGCTCAAAGCCCTGAAGGACCGCTAGGGCTCTAGGAGCGAGAATCCTACTTAAACAGACACAAGACACACAGCTTGATACACACAGTGTGATACACACAAACACAGAAACACACACTTACACAAATGTACTTCCCGTTGACACATGTTAGGGAGAGAAAGCACATGAGGTTCTGATATGTGTATAAGTGTCAGTGACATAGCTGATTAAATTTGAATGTATCAAACTCAACCCTGTTTTTCTACAACTAAGCTGCAATGAGAAATAAGTTTTCTAATGGAACCTAAGTGCAACTGGATTATGTTTTCTATTAACATTATTGAGAATATGTTGACACATACTATTTATCAATAAACTAAAGAGTATGCATTTTTGTCTGCCAAAATATCTAATCGAAAATATCCAGTTTTCTTTCCTGCCAAAATGTCCAATACTGCAGTACAACATGTGACTACAGCCTTTTTATGGTTATGTGTAGGTACTTGGTTACCGTTGGAGAAAGACTATGGTCTGCGCTGTCAACAATCAATCAACACACACAACATGTTTATTAAACTTTAAACCATGATCTTTCTCTAACCTTAACCACAGTGGTCTTCCTGCAATGTTAGGTTTGAACCTTATGTGGGTTACTGTATATGCCCCCTGCATTCACCCCAGCCACCTCCTGGTAACTCACTTTCTGTTAGTATATGTAGTGCTTCATTCATTCAAAACATACACTGCAACAAAACATTAAAGATAATGTGAGTATTGTCACCACAGAAATGTATTTGTGATTTTTCCAGAACATTTCCCAGAAAAAGTAAACTATTTATATGTGCAAGTATTAACCTAAAACTTTTACACATAATCATGTGAATATATTAAAAGGAATGTGGTTGGATTGATGTTTTCAACTTGTGTGTGCATGTGATAATGAATACTATATGTGTTTACTGTATGTGTATGAGCGTTTTGCATTGTTTTATGTCTAAGCTGCTTCATTTGCAGAGGTTTGAGCTTCTGTGTGTGTGTGTGTGTGTGTGTGTGAGGCTGAGGCTGCGAGCCCCCAGCACAGTTCACGACCCAGCCTAACAGAGTGTGAACATCCTCCTGCCGAGCTGATATTGATATAACTGTCCTGTAAGTGGTGTTGACACCAGCATTATTACCCTGTCAACCTCCATTTCTACTCAGCTTAAAGGAGTCAACCGGGGTGGGGGCCCAAGCGTGTTAAGGACCAATGTCTCTGCACAACTCTGCTCCAGCCCAAATAAATACAGCTGCACAAAGGCCGGAAAGGGAAAGAGAAGGGGAACACAGGGGAGGGAGGAGGAAGGAGAAGGAGGGGGGGCCGTAGGGGTACACTTAGTCTTGCTGCTACCTATGCAGCTTTCACAAGATACAAACATCAGAGACACACACATGCTGAAGGGATGGCTGCAGTAGAGGGTATCACCACCAGGTGGCATTTTCCTGGCACATAAAGAGCATGGTGAAATGCAAATAAAGCAACAATGCCTTGGGCCAGGCGTCTCAGCTAGCTCAGACTTCACTCTCTAGACTGAAGAGAGAAGCAGGCCAGGAACAGAGATAAAGGGAGACAAAGAGATGAAAAGGGAGAGAGATGTGACGTGAATAAAATCAAACTGAAATATGGAGCCGTGAATATCACTGAGATGTGAGTAGGAGCTTATCCCTTCTGCAGTTTGCCCTTATGATAGAAGATCCAATACATAGCGTGCACACCATCGTGCTCAAAGAAAGTGTTTCAAATCAAAATGCTTTACTCTCAGAAACACCAGGAGCTGAGCACTGTTAGATAAAGAGGCAGTTAGAGAGGAGCAAATCTACCAGAAACTGCAGACGCAAACATATGAGCAGAGGGAATGTGGATTTGCACGACTAGAGAACACACGCAGAAAGCAAAAAAAAAAAAAACATAGCACTGTGACAGAATTTATATTTGTGGCAAAAGCAAACAGCAATAGAAGAATGAGAAAACTTCCAAACTGCAAATAGCAAGTAACAACAAGGGGAGCCTGGGACAATCCAATGGGGGCAGCAGAGTATTAGAAAAAGCATGACTAATTGTACAACAGTGTGGCACTTTACAGCATTGTTTTACTTTGAGTTAAACTTTGCAGTATCTCGCATCCTCAGATTAACTCTTTACTCAAGAGAAATGCAAAACAGTATTTGAGAGCTAGAAAAAGATAAAAGCCAGAAAAGTGCTTGGAGTAAAGTAATCCAGTACATTAGAGTGCAGCTTTACAAAAAAAAAGCTTGATATGTTGCAGAGAAAGTACAGTACAGGGCTGAATATATAGTTGGGGAGCGAGGGAAGGCCTGTGTTGAGACATGGATTTCTCCTCCCTCGGTCCCCCTTCCTGCTGGCCCAGATACACACTGTGGGTCTTTGTGCTGAGGCTGTTACATACACTTCCTGTCTGGAAAGCAGAAGAGTGTTTTAAGGTAAGCTTCTCCCATGTTCTACCATTGGAACTGTCGTCTTCTCTATTCCTTTTGCTTCCTGTATTATACTTCACACACACCATTCATTTCAATTTCAAACAACTTATACATACCAGCTGCTTTCTGTCCACTTCTTTAAAGTATTTTTCTGGCCTCGGTTGTTTTCCACACTTATCTACCAAGCTTTTTGCATTTCTTTACAAGGTATAGTGTATAAAACATAGTGAACTACACTAATAGAGTCTGGTGCACTTGCACAGCCAAGGACATGTCGATAAGAGTGAGAAAACATCCTCAACAAAAACACACACACATGCACATATACCCACAAAAATGATACTGAGCAAGGCTGCCAACTCCTCCAAAAGCACCACTGAGATAACAGTGATAACAAACATTCTTTACGCAGCCAAATCTTTTTCTCCCGGGGAACACTTCAATGAAAATTCAGAGCAAATGTGCGACTTTATGAACATAACAATACGTCAATAAGTCCGTTGGATGAATGTGGTGCACTGGAAAGTAAGAGACCCAATTACAGAGGAACTCTAAAGTTCTTTGCTCCAGGGAAAAGCACTGATGAAAGTAAAAAGTGAATCCATTCGTTTGAATGCATTTGGAACTAATGATCATTCTGTTGGGAATGCATACAAGTCATAATCAAAATTATTTTCTGTTTCTTTTCAGTATAATGTGAATTAAGTCATATACTTAAATCTCATGTATGTCATTTTAAATTAAGTTTGTGGGTATAAAGTTTGAGTTTCATAGTGATACTAGCAGTTATACACAGGCGGTATTGGACACTATATTGCTCCCTGCAGAGTGCAGCGCTCACTGGGCTGGACACTGACACAATATGTGTCTCACAGGGAAGTACGAACAATCCAAGTGACTCAATCCTGTCAATCCATGCCAAGAGGACAGAGGGAGGGTGGGAGGCAGAAAGTAAGAGTGCTGTGGTAGGTGTGTGAAGGGGAATCAAAAGGAAGGAGGGACAGGGGTGTCAAAAGAAGAGGAGGAGAGGAGATGCTGGCAAGAAGAGGAGGAAGTGAAAAAAGGAGTGAAAACAGGACAAAATATAAAGGCTGTGTATTTATTACTGTATATATACATAAAAGAAAACTCCAGGAGAGCAAACTTGATCAAAGAGGTCATGCTGTTATGATGACAACACGCACACATACACACACAGTCATAGCCACAGAAGAGCGGAAGGACATGGAGCTAGTGCTGCCAAGTGGTGGTTACCTTTGACCCTTTGGCACCGTAGTTGGAGATGATGCCAGCCAGACAGCTCAACGCAGGAAGTGGAGCAAACAGTGTGTTTGAATGTGCTTATGTGTGCCTGTGTGTATATGTGTGTACACAGGGGTGTGGAGACACATTGGCCAATCACAGAGATGAAGTCAGATCGTATGAGCCAATGAAAAGAAAATCTGACTAGGTTGACAAGGGTTGATGTTCACTCATTTTGTGCCATGTCAATACAAATTCATGTTGGCAGCTATGTGCAACTGTTTAAGTGTTTCTGTGTATGTACTCTGATGTATCTGAGTGTATTCAAGGGTTGCTATGCAGACGGAAGATTAAAGACCATGTAGAAAGAATGTGGGAGATGAGAGGAGAGGAGAGGACAAGTTGGCAGGGAAATGGGAAAATCTGGCTCATGGTGCACACACTTGAACCACGCGAAAACACAATATATGTAAGAGACGGAGATATGGAAGTGCTCAAAGAGACATGACGTGTAGCAGTGTTCACACACTTTTGCATAAACGCAAACAGACACACACACACATACTTGAGGCATTCTTTGTTCATTGTGTGTCCTGATGAGGGCAGATGGAGAGAGTGGTGAGGGGCAAAGGGTGAGGTCATGTGAGAGAGTTGGAGCCAGGCGCGATGGCCAACCAGAGCCACAAGGGCAGATAGAGTAAAAAGGCAGAGCACTAAATGTGTGTGTGGACGTATAGAAAATGAATCGAAAAGGTCTCTGAATGAATGCACAGCTGGCTGGAGCAGTCTCTGCAAAAAAAAAACTGCATCACACAAACACAAGTTACTGTCTAAATGCCATTAGGGTAAAATAATGAAATTTTTAACACTAATTAAAAAAATCTACTGTTTAACAGTTGTAATAAATCATAAAGGAGAAGAATACTAACTGAGGTGTAAATGGTTAACCAAAAATCACAATGCACATAAAAATATGTTGTTTTAGCTCTGCAGATGAGACAGAATAAAAAAACTATGTGCAAAGAATGTCAATAATCCAACAAATGGTGACGCGGTAACCCTCTCAGCAAGGGTACAGTATCTCTGAACAGCTTGAAGTCGAACAAACAAGTGATGGCACCAACACAGACAAGCAGATAAACCAATCATGATGTAGATGTACAGTAAAGCAGACCACCATCTGTCTGCCATATACAGTAGGCACTCACTGGGGAGCTGCATCACTGTCTCATAGTTCAAAGTGTGTGTGAGAGAGAGCGGACAAAAAGATGAAACGCTGACTGAGATTTGTGCTTTTGATTGGTCTGTACACACACACACACACACAGACACACACACACACACACCACACACACACACACACACACACACACACACTTTACTCTCATAACCTCAGTGCATTTGCCATCCTCATTCTGCATCCCCAGAAAAGACGCCTCCCCTTTTCTGTTTGTTGCTTAACTTCACTTTAACCAGACCAGATAAGAATTTATTTCTTGATTTCCGTGTACATGTGCTTGCGAGTGTATGTTTTATGCAAGGATCAGATCCCCCCCCACCACCTCCCAGCGCTTAGCCTGTAAGTCCATCCCGCTTAACGTCTCCTCACTAATTCTAATTCTAAATCTAATTCACCTCCTTACCACAATCACCCCACACATCATCACTGTACTCAGTCCTGGCTAAGCTACACAAACAGACACACACATAATATCTGATTGGCCACATGGCAACTGGATCACGGTATTTGACTATGCTGTATAGTTAATCCATATTAACAGTGATTTGCTTTGCTCTATCCTTTGACCCTGACCAATTACATTTAATAACCCCACATCCAAAGTCTGCCAAATCATACAGGTCAAACATTCCCCACAAGCACACCTGACACTCATTTCTGAGTCTGACATACGACACAGGGACATAAGCAACCACTGTTTATTATTCTCTTCATCAAATGAGCAGAAATGAGCTTGTGTCCACACGATACAGAGCTGTAAAGCAGGAGACGTTATGTGTGTGTGTGTGTGTGTGTGGTGGACAGAGGTTGTGTGTGAGCAGACTTGATCCCCAGTAATCTAACCAGTGATGTAATGCCTGGTGCAGCCACCATAATATGTTACATAACCTAACAGGCGTATGTACCCTAGGGTTCACAGGGTTCAGTGTAAGTGTGAATGGTCGTTTTGTTTGATTCATTATTTAATAAGGAATACTCAAATCAACAAGATGTTAGTAATTTTCATTTCACTTCATTTTATTATGTAAAAATCAAGGAGCTGCGATCACAGCATTTTCAAAAAAAGTGTCAAGAGTAATCATGCAGCTCCACTCTGAAGAGGACCTGTTTTAAGTGGCTATCTTTACTAAGGTTGAGTACACTCACAGCAGCAACACTAACACAAATGGCTACATTCAGAACCCCAGAAGGGTATAGTCAGATCAGTATTAACAAACCAAATCACAGCATACCTCCTCGACCCCCAACTGTTCTAAGCTCAGATGGAAAAGCTTTTGATTTGGTTGTGACTGGCAGCTCATGTAAACACTGCATCAGCTAGTGAGCGATAGTGGAGACTGGGAGAGAGTTGAACGGCTGCCAAAAGCTGCAAAGCCAAGTTTCACCCTATAGCACTCTGTGTGTGTACATGTGTAGTGGAAGGAGGGTTTGCATGTGCAGGCACTGAGTGTGTACATACAGTATGTGAGCACATGTGTGTCTGTGTTTGACCCTTTTACGTAACACACGAGGTCCCTGGGTTCAAGCAAATTTAAAGACTGAGCAAGGAAGCACGAAAGGCAGAGAGAAAAAGAGGTATAGTAAGAAGCTATATAGGAAGGGTGAAAGAAGGGGGCCAGACCAGCAAGTTCTGCCAAAATTTTAAAAGAAAAAAGTGGGAATGAGGTGGGCTGAGCATTGTTAGGAAAGACGGCAAAGAAGTAGGAATGAAAATGTAGGAGTATAGACTTGAGGGTGGATAAAAGATAGAAGAAAAAGGAAAGTTGGACAGACAGAGAAAGAAACCACTTTTTCCACTGCTTCCCTTGTTTCAAAGCACATCCCCCTTGCTCAGAAGTAGAGGCACAGAACAACAAGCACCTGACAAAGAGATTTTGAAGGAGGAAGTTTGACCAAGCAGAGGCTGAACAGATTTTCGAAGCCAGACACCGGTCAGTTTGGACGACACTCTGCAAAGAGATTAGGACACTAAGATGTTGCCCTTGACAGAGAGGAGGAAGAGAGTTAGAGAAGAGATTGTGAGAAAGTGTCAGGAGAATGAGAGACCACAAAGAAAGACAAGAAACCAGGGACAGAAAAGGAAGAGACAAAAAGCATGAAATAGAGAGAGAGAGTGAGAGAGAAAGAGAGAGAGAGGCAGAAACAAGATAGAAAGAGTGGAAGAGAGAGAAAAGGAGAAGCATGAAGGCTTGTTTCTGGTGGGACTCCAAGAACCAGCATCTGTTTGGCTGGGGCTCAGAAAAGTCTAGTGTTTCACCCTGCAGCGCCCGGGGGAATGCTATTCCAGGCTGCATAGGCTTCTATGAAAAACAGCTTTATGTGGAAAAGGGGAGATGGAGGGAACCGGAGAAAGAGAGGCAACAAGGGAAGGAAGGAGAGCAGCAGTGAGAGGAAGGAGAGAGAGGGAAAAAGAGAAAGAAGAGGAAAGAAAGTGGGGAGAAGAAAGGGTGGCACACGGGGGAGATCTGAAATTATGAAGAATTCCATCTGAGCGAGAGGAAGAACATGAATGACAAAGTGCAGATCCTTATGAGACATTTAGAAACGACAAAAAGTAAAAATGAGTAAGAGAACAGAAACAAAGTACAGAGGAAATGAGGTCCACACTTTCGTCTGTCAATTTCACCTGCTCACAATCCTTAATCAAGCCCGCCCTAACAGCCCCTACTTATGCAAAACTGAAAAAAAAGAGAGGTGGGGGTGGTGGGGTAATGAGACAACCACAAAAATACACATGCGCGCGCGCACACACACACACACACACAGAATTTTTGTCCCTCCTCTGCATCTGGGCTAGGCCAGCTGTGTTGTGGCTCTCAGCCTCGGGTCTCCTCACCTGTCAGTCAGACAGCTGAAACCCCCCAAGGGACAACAAACAGCTGGCAGACAGGTGCCACTGGCTTCCACCTCCAAAACCAACACCTGCGTACCTCAGAGTGTGTGTGTGTATGTAGACACATACTTGAACATTGATAACTGGGTATTCCTCCACCTTTGGAGTATGTATGTGTGTGTGGTACAGAAAGGCACAAACAAACGTATCATAGCACATCTCTGAGTGACTCACGGAGCTAAGAGCCATATAGACAGTCAATCAGTATCTGGTTGCATAACCAAAACTGTACCAAAGCAGCTCAAGACATGATGTATGATGTTGGTACAGTATGTGTGTTAGGGAGAAGAAAGGAGGGTTATGGTATTAAAATGGGGGCCTAGGCTTAATCAAAAGCAGAGGCACTTTCTCCTGGAAAAACAATGAGGGAAAGCAAAGTTTACATGAGCTAATTGACAGAGAGAGGGAGGGTGCAGAGAAAAGAGAGATGGATGGGGGAGTGAGAGAAGTTGGAAGGGAAAAAAATAAACATACTGGGGAGTTAGAGCATGATCGAGGGAACTAGATCGAGAGAGAAAGAAAGAGTTGCGCGTCAGTGTGATGGAATGAAAAAATTTAAATGTGCTTTTCATTTCTTGATACATCACCACCTCCCGGTTCTGTCCCTAACCCTGTCTAGCTCTTTACTGTCATTTTTTTTCCTTCTTTCTGTATATCTACTGCCTCCATCCACAACAGCATGACCTTACTCTGTTTTATTATTATGTTTCTATGATACAAGTTAGATTATACATTTGTATAAAAACACATGATTCCTATGTTAATTTCCCCCTAACTACCGTGAAACAAATCCAGTCTCTCTCCCCAACCTTCCATCTACATAACTCCATTTAGATCCCACAGGAACCCATAAGCCTGTACTATCCCTGCACTATCAGCTTTGGGAGGATTTCAGTCATTTAAAGGCATTTCACATGTCCAGCCTGGATTGACGTTGCGCAAAGCGGCTCCAAAACCACCAAACCTGCACAGAAAGCTGTTGAGGGTTGACTGAGGACATACCACAGGGATGTAGACATAGAGTGAGGTAGACAGAGAGTGAGAGAGAGAGATGGCTGTGGGGAGGTGTGAGATGACCAGAGGCCTTGAAAGTCTTAATGTGGAAATTAATTAATGTGGAAAAGTTGCCAGATTGAAGCCAGGTTGAAGTGTTGAGGTTTTATGATGAACAGGGTGGGCTGACATTAAAACTTTTACCAGCAGTTAATTTGGGGAATAATACTTAATTGCATTCTTTGTCCACCAATTAAGAAGAAGATTACAGTAAATTTACTGCAAGTACTGGGTAATAAACAATGTTTTGATGCATACTTGAGCAAAGTCTGTGGCACGCAGGCAGAAACTACTACAAGAGTAAGTCAAAATGAATATTACTGCCTGCCCTTATCCTAATAAAGAGGCCCATACTGCAAAAATACACCGGAAAACACACGACTCAGCTACACTTATCAGATTTTGGTTACACAGAAAATACGTGTTAGTAAGATAAATTAATTGATTTGATCTTTTGATGCCAGGAAAAGAAGGCTCACTCATTCACCACACTTAGGCACACATCAATCACCTGTACAACACAGTGGACAGCTCTCAGGTGTTTAAAATAATCCCTCTGTTTGTACATACTGCTCCAGGCCACTGCCTTGAAGGAGAACGCATAACACATCAACTTGCCTGGTTGAATAAGAGTTAAAGAAAACCACATAACAACACCACAGATAAAGCATTCTGCATCACCTCAAAGGCTGGGACTCCTTATGCTATCTCTAACAAACACATCATTACTCTTCTCCATTCAGCTCTCTCTGTTTTTGAAGTGTCTCCCTCAGGCGAGCCTTTCTCTAGAAAACTGTAAATATCCCAGCTAAGTGACTGATTTGAGCTTACAAGTACATTAGTGTTATCTTTGGTTGTGCAGCTCTCCTGGCGATTTATAGCCAAGGACCTTCACAAACGGTAAAGCGCAGATGATTGTAGATGATGATAAAGAAAATACAAGAGCCCACAGCTGGAGGTTAGAGACTGGAAAAACAAAACAAAACTGTTTTTAACATTTTCTCCATTTTTTATTCATCTGTCAAGACTAAAATGTAACATTTTAAACACAAGACTTATCTATCTATACTCTCACCCCCCCCCCATTCTTTAATGTAATCTTCATGACAAGTTCTTACTATAACAAACTGGGGTGAAACTTAGCAGCACGTAAGATTAGTTAGGAAGTTGTCATTGTCACAGGGAAAAAAAAAAAAAGCAACTCTAATATCTTAAATTATGTCTAAATTTAATAATACTAGTTTTTTACGGGCTGAAATTTGATAGAAAACAAGCATATATTTCTTTGTATGTCCAATTTGTAATTTATTATTATAAATTATATTATCACTCAGGTTTGTTGTTGCTACGTAGCTTTCTTCTGGCACTGTGCCACTGAGCACCTGCAAACGAATCCTGAAAGCAATTATTTCATGGGCACGTTACTGTATGGTGCAACTATTTCACACACCACTACATTTACACGTGATTGCACTTGATTTCACTAAAAAGCCCATGACACAAGCCTGGAAAATCTGTAGATAAAGAAAATGCACCAGTAAACGCGAACATACACACTCACACACTTACTCAGAGAGCCATATGGGCCATAGCATAAATGAGTTGGCTGTTTTAATGAGCAACGTTGAATGAATGTTTACTGCTACACTGAAACCGTCTGCACTCATCATCGCTGTCTCTCTGTGTTCGGTGATGAGACAGCCATATGATTTCACTTATCCACAGCCTTGGTCTGAGAGCCTCTAGACTGGGGATAGTAACGGACTAATAATCCCCCTTTCCTGCAATTATCCTCCTCCCTCTTCTCTATCATTCGTGCTCTCTCTCTTTTAATTCTTATCCTTCCCTCTCAATCACTGCTCAGCTTTGTCTGTTCCTCTTCTCCTCTCACTTATTTCTCTGTTTATTTTGTGTTACACAAGTTAACATCCCCCCGTCTCAAAGACTCTTTCTAATCCTTCTTTCCACTATATGCAAACATTTATCGTTACACCTGGATTGTGATATCCATGCTGAACCTTTCTTCTTTGTATAATATTTTCTTTGTATATCAAACCTGCTCACCCTTTCTCTTCTAGCATACAGCGGAAAATCTGGCAGACTGCAGAAATGAGAATACAGTATGGTTGTTCCATGTTTATAGAAATAGGTTACTAAATTCCACACCCTGTTATGTAATCCTGCAGATGTGTGCTGTAGAGAGAAAGAAAAAAAGGAAGAAAGAAAACTTAAGCGATTTTCCAAAACCGCTGCAAATAATCAAAATCCAACGCATCTCATTGACAAGGAGGCCATGATGTAACAGGTCACGCCTGTGGCTTTCTACGATTGGTTAAGACTGGTTCCAATATTACAGTACTCCACTCAACTTTATTGTATAAAGTCATTAATGTGATGAAGGCTTGTCACAGCATCACAACAGAGGTGGGTAATGACACTGTGGGAGCACTTGGTGTCTTTGTGGCAAAACTGGTGACACTCACACTGATTGTCCCTCTCATGGGAGACAGAAGGAGGAGGGAGGGAACATGGATGATGTGAAATCAAAAGGTTACGACTGTGACCGTGTTAGAATTCGCTCTGACGTCAAGTTCATCCACACAGTATTGGCACTTACTCCCGTGCTCACTCTAATCAATGTGCGTGATCAATAAGCCTGTGTCAGACTGTTTTAGCTCCAGCTAGCTGGTGGTCAATGCTCAGCCAGAAAATTATAGAGCTCAGCCTGGGGCACGAGGCCCAGTAAGGCCTTAATATTACTTTTGGGTTTGACAAACAGCCACAGATCTTCCTGATTTGGCTCCTTAGTAGCTGATAGTGATTATTTGGCTTTATTGACAAGCTAATGGTGAATCAGAGCTATAAGGGATTGTTTAGAGAGGATTACTCACTGGACTAGTGAGGATATAGGGACCACGAGGACAGAGATGGTGATGCTGATGAGGGGGCTATGCTGATCATCATTGGGATAGAAGGAGGAGAGAGGTAAAGGATTTACACTTTGGGACGGAGAAAAAACAGGGGGGAGAGTGAAAGACGGAGACAGGAAGAGACACGCATGATAATGCATTACGTCTTCTTTCTGTTAGGGCTGGGAATCACAGTGTAAACCACAATATTTTGAACAATGTTAATATGATACATACTCTGGCCATATGTGATTTATTTAGGGCTGCATATTGGGAGTTGACTGAAATGCACTGGACTTGTTTATGTTTATTTATTCTTTGATTAAATAGAGGTATTTTATGATTTAAATAATAACTTTGCTTATTTTATGCAATATTTTATTTAGATGTAATATGTTTTGTGCAGGTTAAGACAAAATTAAACATTGATGCAATTCACTTTGGCTCATTTTGTTAATAACAAAAGGAAAAGGTTTAATCTTCAGTATGAAGTATTGAAATGTATTGTTTTTTTACTGCTCCTGAAGCTCAGGTACAATTTTAGAAATCTTTTAAAACTAAACCTGCTTGACAACCACAACCACATATGTGTAGCTAAAAATATCATGCGATGATAAATTGTTTTCAGAAATTAAGGAATCCAACACACATTGTCTATAATTTAGTGTGTTAAGTGTAAGAGCACAAAAAATTGGCTTCACTATCACTTCACAGACATATCACTGCAGAATGTATTGAGATTCTGGTGCCACTATATTCCTCACTTACAGTTTACTGCAGTAAGGATCATTTGTCTTAAAACCTACTTTTTACAATATGTTGCTTGCTTGTGGACATTGTAAAACGTACACAAGTGAAAGCCAAGGAGCTCGTATGCTCGGTGATATAGTAGACTAACTACTGCAGAACAGAACGATGCAGACCGAGCTGAGACGCCGAACAGATCAAACACAAGGTGGAGTGACTCGCTCAGATTAACTCTCCTCTGGCTTTTCAAACAACACTGACAGATGCATACCCCTCCGCACTCCCGTTTGTCAGAGATCTATTCCTGCACTTAAAGCAGACTCTCTCTCTCACACATACACCCATGCACATGGTTGCGCACACACACACGCACACACACACACACAGACTCAAACGGCTTACGCTACCTTTGTCACCTCCCACACACTGGTTATCTCCAAGGACACAAAACCCACAAGATCCCCTACCCAATTTCCACGCATGCAGCCTAAATGGAGCTGTAAGCAGGCATTAAGCCTGACAGGGAGAAAGGGAACAGAAAAAATACCAAAGCTGGAGAAAAGGAGGAGGAGATGGATGGAGGGAGGTAGGGAGAGAGGGAGGGAAGAAACAGGAGGTGGATTTCTATTTTACACACTGACTTTCATCTTCACTTTACAACATACTTAGGAAGGGTTTTTGGGTAAGGTACACGCACTCTGGTTTGTGCACACACAAATGCTCCCCCTCCTCACCCAGACAAAAAAAAAAAGACACAATGAAGTCTCTGTACTTTCTACACCGGGGGGACACGCACAAAAACAGCACTGCAATCCGTGCCAGATTTAAGAATGTCTTGGTTGCTGGCCAAGGTATCTGAAATAATACTCCACAGCTCACAATACTTTATGTAACTTTTTTTTTTTTTAAGTCAGAGATTAGATGTACTCTCCTTTCACTGTTAATGCTACGACCAGTCTGATTGGTGTATCTGTAGCTGGATGCAAGCCTGGAAATGAACTACGGGCAGCACTGGGCAGCAGTCCAGCATCAAAATCTATAGCTGGATATATCAGACACAGATAGTAATACGTCACATACACCTTGACTTGACCAGTGTTTTTAAATTTCAATATGTAATAATTTGCCTGTCAGAAGTCTTTTTTCACATGGTTTCCCTATCAAAAGAATTGAACGTTGTTTCAAATATTTAATTCCCACTCAAAGTTCCAACTCTTAAACAAAGATAATGGGTATATGATCAAAGTGCTTTGTCCAGAAATGCAGCTATACTCTTCTAGATGGACTTAGTCACTTGTGCTTTTTACGCTGTATATCTTCATAGATAAAGAAAAAGACAGATTTAGCATTTCAGGTTACAGCAAATTTCTGTCACAGCTCTGCAGCACACAGCAAAAAGAAGCACCAAGAGACAGATGTCCACCAAAACCACATAAGTGCTGTCCCTTTTAAACCACAAACTTCAGCAGCCTCAGTTCAAAACGCCCACACACTTGCTCAGACCTTTTACTGATCAAGGACAGACGCATGTACAGTTTCTCTCTCCTTCTCGTTCACTCTCCCCCTCTCCTATCAAGCGCCTGTGGGCAATTGGTGCGTCTCAGTCTCTCTGACTGCAGCTGTGCTGGACGACCCTTAATAACACGTCTGGTGGACTTATCTTTCTCAGTCTCATTCATCACCTTTACACCCATGCAGGGTTACTGAGAAAAGTCAGGATAAAGGCACAAAATTGAAAATCATGAATGCCATGAATAAAAATTTTTTATTCATGAATAAAGAAATTTTATTCATGGCAATAGCTGAATTTCTGCATGTTGCTACATGTACAAGTGTTTGCTTCTCCTTTGGCAAACACTGAGATTTTTTTCACTGGAATATTTAGTCATATGGTGCAACTGTTTTTTTACATGGTGCCAGAGTATTTTATGAATATGCCCCTGTTCAGCTGTGGGACTTGTTTCAACTCCACTTATTTTAGTGTCTGTTTCAGTTGTACTGAGACTTTGACTATGAGTGCTGTCTTTTCCAATATAAATGATTTGTCATGCACATTTAAAAACATTAAAAAAATTAGGAAATCAGGTTCCATAACTACTTGCATTACATAAAAGTCATGAAACCTTCACACAAACCTATATAAAGCCTGGTTACTTAGCACACAGAGAATACAAGGACACATAAACCACAGCTACCTGACTGTGCTGGTGCCTAAAAAAGATATCAGAGATCCAACAGACACACACACACAAAAACTTCTACTGACGATATATCGAATATAGTCAGTCTGCTCACTAGCAGGGTTAATGAGCTGTCTGACTGTCTGGCTATCACTACATGACAGAAGCTTATCTGACCCATGGCCAGGACAGTAGTCATACTGTTCACAGAATACTTGTCTTGGGAATTTCTGACTTTATCAAGACCTCTTCTACCACAAAGCTGGTCTTGAGATTTGATAAAGTCTGAAAACTGAAAAACAGATCCATTGGCAAACTGACAAACTAACTGACTCATTAACATGTAAGTTTACAGAATAACATCAAGAGCTGCAAGTAGCTGTAGTTATATGTACAGGATTTCTTGGCTCATTTTATTACAGTAATTTAAAGTGCATTGTCGAAGCTGACATATTCTCTAGACTATGTTTTATATTCTGTGCATTTTTGATGCTCAGGGCACTACAGGTTAAATATGTCTCAGTTTTAACTGCAACACCCACAATTTTAGTGTCAGTCAGGATGAATCCTCTTGCAGTGGTGGTGAGTAATGCCAGCTATACTCTCCTATTTTAATGAGCAAAACTATAGCTAACTTCTTCTTGGCAGCTCCATCGCCATTGGTCCACCAATATGTGTGTGTGGGTGAGTATAATTTAATTTGAAAAATTTTGCCTATACTATGAATTGTAAATATGTTGTATTTAGGGATGGGTTCCCATAGCTTGTTATTCTTTGGATCTGGTTCAAAGATAGTAAAATACCTGTATTTGTTAAACACATCCCTTATCAAATTTTTCATTCACGTTCTTCAGTTAGTTTAGTCTCATTGGCTTTTCTCACTGGCGCTACACGCACAGGAAAAGGGAAGCAATGACATGGCAGATGTTTCCAGAAAGAACCATAAACTGCAATATTTGTACTACCAACAAGGGGGAAACAAGCACTTTAAGTATATACTGTGAAACAAGTACAAAAACAATACCAAGTGGCATTTTAATAATTTGAGAAGACTGTGACCCATCAGATTCTGTGACATGTACTACTGGAACAACAAGGTCACCTTCAGGTCAGAGCCTAGTGCATGCAAAACTAAGTAAGTAATTTAAAGTGCTTTAGAGACGCACGAGAAAGAAGATGAAGGTTCAAAGATTTTAACACACAAAAAATAAAACATTGAAAATTGTATAACAAAGAAAAAGATTAGATAAGCAGATTGAGAACTAGATACAGATTTGAAAAAATGCTATGAGACCCATTTTCATAACTGGGTTTTAGAATTAAACATTACTGGGAAATCTGAAAATCAAAAATGTACAGATAGTCTAACAAGATTGACTAACACGTACAGAAGGTGTCTCATCATCCACTGATGTTTCTTTAACAGTGGGCTGTCTGTATGTCAGCTGCCCTTTGCCTGACCCAGTCAGTCACCCGAAGGAAGGAGTGATTAGCAGGACTGTAGTAGCAGAAGCCCACCTGCTCTGACTCAATAGAAGCCCTCACACAGCTAGCTGGCTAGAGTCAACAGAATTTTAATCACATATCCAAAGACACACTTGCAAAGACAAAGACACATGTACACAGAAAGTGTACACACATGCACTCAGTCAATTATACACATAGGGAATGATGCCTCACATGTACTCCCTCACTGTCTCTTTCATCCTAGCAGATAGACAGAAAAAGGAAGGACACAGAGGAGTGATAAAGGCCCAGACAGCAGTGAGGGGGGGGTTAGAAGGGAGGGAGGGAGAGAGGGAGGAAGGAAGGAAGGGAGGAGGAGCGTTTCCTGGAGAGACAGGGCAGGCAGGATATGCAGAAGGAGAAGGAGGAGGAGAAGAAGGAGGGAAAACACAGGGGTTGCTTGTTCCAAGCAGAGGTTGTGTCCTTGCAGGGGGCTACATACATGCAAGTATCAAACAGAGGAGGTCAAAACGCTGGCTGGTCATTTTGTGATGCTCTGTGCACTGAACAGAAGCTCACACACCAGTGTGCAGCACCAAAACGCACAGACGAATACATGTGCACTTGTGTGTGCGCAAACCCAAATGTAATCATATTAATGCACACAACCCATGCAAATGCAGACATGCAATTACATGCACATCTTGAGTTCTCCTTGCAGGTGGCAGTTTGGATTCAGGTAATAAAATACAGTTTGCGTGTTGCAACTTATATAGAGACAAACCCCTGGAGGACTCTGCAGTATGTCCTGTATGTAAGAGGATCTCTCTCTCTCTTTCTCTTTCTCAGGCTCGTTTTTGTCTGCCAAGCCTGTTTTGTTGACTGCTTTTCCTCAGCCTGATGCCTCTTCTATCTATCTGTCTTCTCCTTTTCCCTCTCCCTCTTTATTTTCGTGTCCCTCTCTCCCCCTTGGCACAGTCTGGCTTGTCAGGGCTGTAATAGAGCTGCCATTGTTTGATCAGGGAGGCAACAGGAACTGTACCCTGTTAACCCAGCTCTGTCGGTATGTGTGTGTTTGCGTGTGCAAGCATATATTTCAGGAAGGTACACTCATTGTGTGTGGTTATGTATATAATGTATGGCTGCCTGCAGTGTGTGTAAGTCTGATAACAGTATACATTTCTCTCCAGTATCCAGGCTTTTCTGTTTGAAGTATAAGCAACCATGACATTAGCCTTTATGTTGAAGAAGTGCCTCCCTTCATTGCTCCTTATGACAACAAACTTCCCCCATGAGTGCTTAAAGGATCTGACCTCTAAAGATGAACTCTCTTTGTTTGGGCTTTTTCACAATTGCATGCTCACACACATGGACTTAGGCAAAACCGCACTGTAACATTTCATTTTCACACATGCTTTCCTTACCCTGCCCTATAACCCTTTCTGTAGCACACTTTCACTCTAGCACTCTCTCTCTTTCTGTGCTGTTAATACCCCCATTCCAAATCTCCAAATGCCCCCATCTCAAGTTGCAGGACCTGTTTCTCATGCCTGTGTGTGTGTGAATGCATGTGTGATGCTCCATTAACTTCAGTGGTGACAGGCCTTTGATGCCGCAACCGCTCCTTAATCCCAACACTGAGCGAGAGGGACAAGGGAGGAACGTGGGAGATGGAGGGAGAGAGATATATACAAGTAAAATGGCACTTGCTCTGACCCATACACGCTCTGGTTCAAGCTTAAGTTCAAGTTCAAGTTCAGGTTCAGGTTAGGCTACATTAATTGCATAATTAATTATTAACTACAGCTTAGTTATTGTGTGTTTGAAAAGTTCATTTTAATTTTGGTGAAGACGACATGAACAAATTGTAGCTTTGATTGTGTGTAGTTTAGATTGGTAAGCATGTCATGCAAAAGTGAGGGTCACAAAATCACTATAGATTTTAAAAATTTACTTTTTTTGGTTAAAATATGATGTGAAGCCTACCTTAAAATGAAATGGTCGACAAAGATGAATTAATTACAAAAACATTGAATATGATCATTTGCTTCTTGTGGGTGTCAAGTGATTAACAAGAGAAGAAAAACAACACCACAGTGCTTCACTGATGATATGTGGTTTCATGTCGACTGTGACAAACATATTATCTTGTTTTGTGGAAGATGTTTTGCATCCTGTTTAAGAAAGGATGGCAGCAAATGCCGTGGAGTATGTGCAGACACAACAATGAATAGTGGCAGGACGAGGTGGAAGCAATAGAGTTAAACCGAAAGAGTTACGACAGACAGATCTGGAGTGAATTAAAATATTTCAAAACAACGTATTTGAGTTATTATTTCATATACGAACATCTGTGGTGTGCGTTATTAGTCTTGACAGTTATCTCAAGCGCATAAAAACAGAATGAAAAATGGACTGAAAGGTTATAAATCAAGTGCTCATTATGCACTTTCATGAATTTTGATGGTATTTTTGAATAATAAAGAAACTCGATGCGATATTCTATAACACAGTAGTTGCACTCGATCCAGTAATGTCTTCATCAAAGAATAGTAAGTATTGGCATTCAATAAGTTAGTGATTGTAAATGTCTAGTTTGGGTAAGGATTGCCGGCGGCTGGGTGTGGTGGAATCATTACTGTAACACAGACGACTTCCAAAAGGCGCTCTGCAAGCTCTGCACTCTGAGAAGACAGCTTTGACATGTGTTTACCATTCTGCCATCACACAGGGGAAGATTTATGACAATCCCTTCAACCTCTAATCAGAAGGGTATTTTTTGTTCTTCTTTTTTTAATGTCTATCTTCTGTGAGAAAAATGGTTGCTTCACGTTGCCAGGTGGTGTGTGTATACGTGTGCACGTGTGTGAGCGCATGAGTGATGAGGTATTTGGCAATCGGAGAGCAGGTTTAATAATAACCGATATCCCTGAATGTCTTCAGACCCCATTCCAGCTGGGAGCGGTCTGTGATGCCTCCAGACCCCAAAGTGAAAGAGAAAAGATGAGAAGGAGAGGGGTTAGGAGTAATGATGAAGAGGGACAGAGGTAGAGAATGAAAAAGAGCATACGAGATGAAGAAAAAGGGAGGGAAGGTGTGAGCTGACATCTGCCTGGCATCCTTTCACCTCGTATGCTCTCTGACCAGTCGCTCTCCCCCTCCCTCATCTTTCATAAAGTAGGAGGAAAAATGACATCGTTCATCTGACAAAGGCAAACATCCAAACCACACAAATCCCCCCCGACACCCCTGTCTGACACTTCTTCACTTCTCCGAGGCACTGTGTATACGTGTGTGTGTGTGTTTTATTCTGAGGGTGTACTTTTTCACAGGCCTCTGGTCTCACACAGAGAGACGTTGAGATGAACCCAGTTCCTCTGCCAGGTTTCTACTCACTGAGAGATATTGAGGCGTCTCACACTCTCTAGCTGGCTGGCCTTGATTGTGCATGTCTGCGAGTGTATGTGTGTTTGTATCCACTGGCTAGGGATGCCTGGATACGTCTGACTCTAACACACAGCTGAGAGAAAAGTATAGAACATTACACACATTGGCAGTTCCTTGTGTACTCTGCAGACTCGCATACACACACACACATACGCACGGAGCAAAAGAGAGAACCATAACAGCACAGGCTCCAACAGTGCCTCTTTGACAGATTTAAGTAAATAGCAGCAAACAAGCGATTATTTTTGGCAGACCAAGCTGCAGCCGATTCCAAGAACTAGGGGAGGTCCAATGGGAATGGATGGAGATGAAATCACATAAACAGATGTGATTAAAGTCAATATCATATGTGTCATTAGTCATTCAGATGATGTGCTCTTTCACTTGTCCACACGTATGCAAAAGCAAGCAGACACAAAAGCTTGGCTCTTACTGCCATTTACTGTATGTTAAATGTCACAATCTGAGGCTCAACAAACTGCAAGGCCTCAACATCTGCAACACATTTAGAAAGCACGACGGCCACACAACAGTCAATACTGTAAATGTGTTTGTTACTCTCATATACACATGCTTCACGCACTGCAAGTAATTACTAGCAAATTCATCCTGTCCATATTAGTTCTTTCAAATATGCAAAATGAAGCAGAGTGGATGGGCAGCAGGATCAGTGTGGGATCTGCAGCTGACATAGTCAAATTGACCCACTATAAGTGGATTTGTAATCCCAAGTGGATTTAAATTGTGTTTACTGTTACTGTCGCTGTGTGTGTGTGTGTGTGTGTGTGTCCGTGCGAGCTTATTTGAGTGTGTCTACACAGCTGCATCTGTTTCTCTCACTAACGCTTTTGTCCATATTGCTTTTCGATCATATGCCACTAATCTTATTGCTCACTGAAGCACAGGGCTTTCCTCATAAATGTAATGGAATTATCAGTGATTTACAGAAGGTACAATTATTTCTTCCTTGTAGTTTGGGATGGGGAAATCTACGGTGAAGAGTAAAGTGCTACAGAAACACATCCACACATGTGCAACACACACAGTCATAGAGGCTAAGCTAAGCAAGGCTAAGCTGCTTTGGGACTAAGGGGAGCTACTGTCACCAGTCGATTAATCGCCCATTTCCATCAACCGCACAGACAGTCTAAAGCTACTAACACACAGGCAAGCCGGGGGTTTGCAGTGTCAAAGTGAGCTCATACTACTGCTAGAGCTCAGTTTGCCATGATCCCAAATGTTTGATTGAGGCAGGAGTCATGTTAGGTAAGTCGAATGAAATTAGAATTAGATACAGAGCAGTTGGAGTTTAATGATGGGTACAGATGGAGCTGCAGGTGATCGTCTAAGCACTTGAAGCAACTGTAGTGGACTCGTGGGGTCAGAATGTCAAAAGATTAGATGCACAAGTGCTCACAGTACGTGTCAGACGTTGATGAAATGTCGGTATTATGAAAGATTTTGTGCATTTAATTAATTAGATTTTATTTCTGATGACGTATAACAGCGACCTGTCCAGGGTGTACCCTGCTTCTCACTAAATGACAGCTGGGATAGGCTGCAGCACTCCCACAACTCTTAAGAGGACAAGCGTATAAGATGATATATAATAGTTTAAGCTGTTAAACTTTGAGGCAGGCTGAGAAACAACATCAAGCTTAAATGTATAAAAACGTATCTTATGCCACATAATGTGGGAAAGCACCGCTATGGTGATGATTTCAGAGTTCACTTAGGAAAGGTAAAGCTAATGTATTTCCAAAAGCACTCGGGTTGACTCCAAAGCCAAAGTTTAAAGATCAACGTGCCATGAGTGAAATTACATAGGATTTGCCACCACAGACCACCCTTTAGATTTGCACGGGATGACGTCAATGGCCTTAAATCTGAGGAAAATCTTCTCATGTTTGTTTACTGAAAGGCTCATGGATCATTAGTAAAGTTTAGAAAGTTCTGCAGGGAAAAAAAAACAGGTAGAGAAGAAAAAATAAGTTAAAATAAAGTCTAATTCTGTACAAGGTGCTTCTGGGCTTGTGAAGGAGGACATAATCTAATTAGTTCCATTAAAACTATTTAAGGCCCGAAATGTGAAATTACTAAATCTGCGTTGAGATGGTAAGAAAAGAAATATTTGGGGGAAGAGATGAATCTAGTGAAGGGTACTTCTGGGTCTGCAGTGATAACATAGGCAGATTAGTTATGGGCATGTTTTGGGTCAGAAGGTCAAAATAGCAGATGACTTCAGTTTCTTATTAGCTAAACGGGACTAAACAAAGTCAAATTTAGAAGCAATTAGAAGTCTGAGAACTTTATTCAAAGTTTAATGCCAGGCAGAAGATGAAGACGCTGTAAGAATTTCTATTTTTGATCAGGAAATGTAATTAGGAGGATGTGGAATTTCAATATCTTATGGCGACTGGCACTTTATTTAGTTCAAATGAGGTTAGTTTGGTTTAATCTACATTACATTCATGTAGTTTGGTTAACACTTTTTGAATGTGTAAGATGCATCAATGACGTGATAAAATGGACGGAGATGAGTAGTGGATGTTGGCAACAGTAATGCCAGTGCCACCCAGACAGATCCCTCAGGGAAAACATTTACTGGCCCATCACTAACACCTCTACGTGTGTGTGTGTGTGTGTGTGTGTTACCTGACGTGTGTCAGTGAAAGAGAGAGAGACAGAGCGTGTGTTTGTGTGAGAGCGAGAGTGTACATTTATTGGCCCCCTGCTGCCACCCCTGGGAAGGAGCCGTCCAAGTGCTGAGTGACACACGCTGCTTAGTGTCTTAATGGAGGGAGAGGAGGGCCAGCCAAACCACAGCCTCTAGACTGGGATCTCACAGCCTGTAATTATGGAGAGATGTTAAAGTTGCACTGTGTGTGTGTGTGTGTGTGCGTGTATGAGAAAGACAGAGAAACAAAGAGACGGGGCGATATGCTATGTCTTTCTCCTTCCAATTACAATTGTGTGTGTGCGTGTGTGTGTGTGCGCCAGCTGAACCCTGTGCTTCTTATGTGTTGATTGTTTGTATGTGATTGTTCTGTACAGTGGTGTGTATCAGTGTCATGTGTCTCCTGCTGCTCCAGCTGTGGAAATGCTCACACACACACACACACACACACACACTCAGCCACAAACACACACACACACACAAAGAAGAAATGAAAGTTGTTGGGAACTGAAGCTGTGTTCAATTAGGGTAACCACATATTTACAAACAGTGGGGGGAAAACTGCCTCTCTGTGACTCATCAGCCAAGTGGCACACTTGCACTTTTGACTCCAGGCCTGCCTCTCCCAACTGCACAGCTAAGAGCGAGGGAAGGAAAGAACAGAGGGACAGAGGGAGAGAAGGAGGGAGATGACAGGGTGTGGACAGGATGAAAAACACACATGTATGCTGTGCATGCGTGAGCAACCGCATAAACAAATGCATATGTGTGCACACAAACTCTTGCACAAATTAAATGAGCTCATTTAAACTCCTGTGTTGTGAACAAAAGCACACAAATCCACACAGAACCTGTCTACTTTTAGAAAATGGCTGATAGCCTCAAATGCAAAACATACACTCTCTTTGGAAAGAGAAAAATATTGCCAATTAACAAAGCAACAGCAACAGGTCCACCTTTTGCTGCACTAGCAACATAAGACGGAGTGTGACCAGTTTTGTGTAAAAAGCGTGCCTGTACTTCTGGAGGGGCCAGCCTTGTTGAATATGTAAAAGCTTCCAACCAACAGTGTGATGTTCCAGATAATGTTACCAGTACATGATCTGATCTTACTGGCAGATTATCAAGACAGGCTTTCCAAAAGTCTTAGATCCTTCTAATTATTTCTCATCTGAATATATGTTTTGTGCTTCTTTGCACGTAAAATGCCTCCTCAGACACACACAACGTTCATCCATGTAGTGCAGATGTCTCTCTTCCTGTGCTTAAGGAGCTGTTGTCAAAACCTGCTAATGTGCATGTGGCAAACATGAGAGCACATCAAAGTACCGAGACCAGCACAGCAAAACCTTGGCCTTGTTTTTTCTCCTTGGTTGTCAGCGCCTTGAAAGAGCGAATGGAGGGACAAGGCCCTAAGTGTGAGTGCTGTTAGCCTTGACTTGACCTTGGTATGTGTATGTGTGTGTGTGTGTGTGTGTTTGTATGAGCGCATGTATGGTGAGCCACATCAAAGTACAATGGAGAGGCTCACTTGTTATGACCTTTGACCCTGGCATATTCTGAGACAGAGGGAGGGTGCGGAGGAGAAAAAGACACAGTCAAACACGCACACGCACACAAACACACACGCACAAAAAAGGGTGGGATACACACTACAGTCTCTAAATTTACAACAGCTAGAAAAACAACCATGGATGGAGACATAGCAATTTGTCTTGTTAACTTTTATAGGGACCTATATGCAGGCGCACACAAGCAACTCTGCAGGACACAGATAAGCAAACACACACGAAAACGATCACACGAGATATTCCCATCTGCTCTGTGGTACAACCCATCCTCAGTCCTGCTGAACCTGTCTGACTCTGAACAGCTGCATTGCATCGTCTCCCTGACTCAATCAATTGCAAATGTTCAGAATGATTCTCATTTGACTTTGGTATGAACATGGAGGGTAAATGGAATAGTTTCTTGGCCTTGGGATGAACACTTTATCTCTCCCTCTTTTCATGATTTGTACTTGAAGTGAATTCTTCAAAGGTGATCTCTCTTCTACATCTTTGCTGCATTTATTTTTAGCCGACGGCGGATATAACCTAAGTCCTTGACAAAGCATCAAACGCTGGGTTAGCATGTGTGTGCATGGCCCATGAGTCACTGGATCAGTGTATGTGTGAGTGTGTTTTAACATGTTTGTCCAATGTGCAGTAAATAAGTCATTCACTCTTTATGTGAACGTACATGCACGTGTACATTCGCGTGTGTATTTTATGTGTGTGTCACAGCTGTAATAACTTACAGCTCCCTGCATTTTAGCTAAGCTGTCATGGTCCATTATAATACTCCTTCTACACACACACACACACACACACACACACACACTAATGAAAACATTTCTAAATAACACTCATATGAGAACAAGAATATCCCAGTCGAGTAATCGTGAATGCAGAGAACTGCGGTTGAAAGATACCTAACCCTGGTCTCTGATCACCATATTTCTGTGCGTCAGCAACAGTTACAAATAAAAAAAAGCGTTAACAGTATGGATGTTGCCACAACTGCATGCATTTGTGAACACTGTCTCAGTGTGCATAGGACATTTTGTGTGACTGCACTATATATAAGTACATATACGTACTCATGCACATATATGTGCCATGTTTGTGTATCTGTGTGTATATAAAGCAGCCCTTGACAGCCATTGGGGGCGGTGGTGGCGCAGCCGGTGTGTTTGCCTTGGCAGCAGTTCAGCATTCCACATTCCTCTGTGATATTCAGTACTGTGACCTCAGGAAACCCGCCCTGCGGAGAAGCTCTCTCTCTCTCTCTCTTACGTTCCTCCTCCCTCTGCAGGCTTTCTTTCTCTCTCTCTCGCCACCTCCTCACGTCTCTGTTTCCCTCTTTCCTCTCTATCGTTCACCCCACCCTCTTTTCATATCTGAACTTGGGAAATCATCTGTCATCCCCCCCACCCGACCCCCCATCCATCTACCCTTAGTTTATTTCCCTTCTTCCCTCCTCCTTACTCCACAACTTTTTTCCTGAGGTCCCCTTATGAGGCACCTTACTAAATGCTCCAAGTTTGAACACACACCTCGCTGCTGTCAGTGAGAATTCACATCAGTTGACAGTTTCCCGGCCACTGAGTATATCACTCTGATGCATATTTTTCCTTTATTAGGAGTTCCTCCTGCATCCACAGTACAGCCAGAGGCCAGAAGGAGTTATTACCCTGTCTACCAGAGTCTTTCTCAAGAACTTCACTCACACTGATGAGACTGCACGTATACGTCCTTATCGCTACTCTTTTAACAAACTTTCTATGTGTTGTCAGACTCCTCCTTTCACTCCTCCCTCTTCTCTTGTAAGCCATGCCCACACGCCCAGAGACACATTTCACCTGAGATGACCCAGCGCCCGGGGCAAGGCAGTTCCTCCTCCCTCCCCACTTGCCTCCCCCGTTCCTCCTCCTCTTAGCTTGAGCTGTAAACTACTACACATACTTAAAACACATGGCCACCACACCTGCCACTGAGAGGCAGAAGTGAGATAAAGACAACGGACAGAGTGCTATTGTGCTGAATAAAGTTAAAAAAAAAGAAGAAAGCTATTAATAGGATTTGGAGGCCCAAATAAGCCTGTAACTGTATGGCGAACACAATGACAATAAATACAATGATAAAAAAAATGACAATACCATGAGCAAAACATAAAAGTTAAAATGACGTTAAAACTGAAACTAAAAAAAGTCATAAAACAAAAATTATATGAACTACAGTAGAGTGTGTGTGGAAGGAAGGTACTTCATAGAGTGCTAAAATCCAAGAGAAAAAACAAGATAGATAACAACTGGAGAGAGAAACACCCCCGTTTACTCCCTCCAGAGTGGACTCACGTTATACTGTATAGCTATCGACTATGTGCAGTGTGTGGTTGACCCACATACAGTAGAGGGGAGCGGAGCAGGGGTGAACTGAGGTAAAGGGTGGAGTAGTCAGCCAACCCTCTTATCTCCCCGTCACTGTGACACTTTCCTCTATCTCAAGTGGCAAGTGCACCTTTATACGGTCTGAGTGTGCAGCAGCAAACCCTGTAAACCGCTGAAGCCATAAAAATAAACACAGCTGGGAGAAAGACAAAAAGAAAGCGGCAGAGAGAAAGAATAACAACTTGCATGAAAGACCTGCAGGCCGGCAATCAAAAAGATGTAGGTTATGTTTGTTTGTGTCTGTTCAGAAGTATAAGACTTCATCAAGCATAAGGTCACACAGAGACCTAGTCCATCAAGAAAAACAAACAGATAAATGTGTGTCAAGCTGGCGAAGTAAAATATGACTCTGTGCGGTGCAGGTTTTGCCATACTTTTATGTATTATGTACAATCCATCGTCTGAAGCATTTGCAAATAAAAAGAAGTTTTCAGGGAATTTCAAAACTTTGTGAGCCTGTGATTAATAGAGACAATGGAGAACATGTGCACGTGCATATGCGTGTTTGTGTTTGCAAGACTATTGGTGAGCGTATGTGTGTCTTTCGGATTAAGAGCTTCACCCCTGGACCTCGAAATTAGATAGGGGATTAGCGGGACACATCCGCCACCTGGCATTTTAAGCTCTGCAATTACAACAACAACTTTTAATCAACAACAACCACACATGTGTCACATACAGTCAGAACTCAGCAACTCATTCATCATCTTCCTTATTTTTTTCCCCCTCCCTTTCTCTTTCGGGGCTGACCCTGCAACAAGAGCAGGCCACACTGAGGGCAGTTGTATGCTAGTTTGTCAGCTGACTGTGACCCACTGTATTAATTTAAATTGAAGGATCAGCTTAGATTGGAAGTTGTTATCACTTTGCACTAGGCAACGATTTAGCGTCCAGAATGACTTCTACTACGCACAAGACTAGGAGATAGGATGTGTAGCAGTTGGCACTAGGCTAGGAGGCAGCATCCCATTAGCACCTGAACAAGGCATTTACCATGCAACAGGCATAGTGCTATGCAAGGAGTTACTCATAATGTGTTACTGCATTGATCCCCTGTAAAAATTCTTTACTCTAGTTGCCATGGTCAGAGGGGTCAACGGTGAGGGTTGGTTACAGAGTAGAACCTCTGGAGCTGATGGAGATAATACGCCACTCAAAGAAATCAACCCGTGTCACTCTGCTGTTAACCAAACCCCTGCTGCCAGTGGAGATGAAAGCTGGGAGAAGACCTTTATAGTTGATGATTCAGTTTCTATGAAAAAAGCTTTACACAGAGATATCTGTATATATTTCTGTTGTCCTGAGGAAACCAGTGAAGGGTGGGGGTATTCAGTCTATACAAACACACTGTGCCAAAGAAATAAAAAGCAGCAAGGGCAACCAAACCCTTGACAGTTCTGCTCCATTTCATGGCCAGCACACAGTGGGGAGGAAGACACAGCAGGCTAGCAACCAAACTAAACACAAACAGCAGCCAGACCATGACAGGAAAAGAAATCATGTTCTTTTTAATGCACACCTCCAGTTAAAAACACTAATATTCATATACAAATCTTCTCTTGTATTTAAGAGGCAGTTTCTACCACAAAGTCAGTGTGTGGAAAGAAAGAGTAAGCCTATACTTTACTGCCAATAAGCCAATAACATAAAATTCATGGATGTACGGTATTAAGTAAAATACTACTTCCAAACCTCATTATGCATATTATTATGTACACATATATAAAATAAAAAACTGAGAGAGAAAAAAAACAGAAAAGTAAAACCATTTTAAACCAACGTAGAGAGAAAGCCAAAATCAAATCTCTAATCAAATCAAAAGAGGAAGCAAAGAGACAGGAAGCACAGCTCTGTGTTTCTTGTTTATTAACAAGCAACATCTCCATCCAACATCCCAGATAGCTTTCACAAATTAGGAATAGATTTGTTCAATTGACCATTGTGTTGCCTTGTGCTCCCTTTACTTACCACCTTTATTCTTTAAGAAGATGATGACAGAAAAACATGAGAGAAACAGAAAACAGGAGAAAGGGACACAAAATTATTGGGCTGAAAGAGAAAATGAAAAAGATAGAACAGACAAGGCTAAACACTGCATTTGAGGAAGGAGAGGGAAACGAAGCGAGAGAGAGATAGAGAATAGGAGAGCGGAGGGTCATTGCAGGAAAAGGCGCTCATTAGTCCGTCACTATCCTCAATCTAACCCCCAATTTCAGGTCAGAAAGAGAGACAAACAGGGATCAAGCTACTTAATAATACTCCATCTCCTGTTTATGTAGTTTTCTCTCTCTGTTCAACTACCTTCTACCTCAGGCCTCTTTACTCTTTAGACCTGGCAGCACTGTGCATGCACACTCCCGCCAGCATTGTCATGTATCACAAACCATATCTCCTTACACACCTCTCATGACGAATCTACTGTCTCCCTGCCACAGGCTGAACTCACTTTGGAGTGACGAAGAAGCACTGACTTTGTCCCCACAGAAGGAAAAACAGTGGTTAAAATGCCGCACAATCAGGAAGACCCAATTTTTCTCAAGTTCTGACTAAATTGTGCACAAATCCCTTTGTAAATTCCTGGTCTACCTGAACCCAAACTCAAGCTTATTAGTATACTGCTAATTTCATCAGGTGGCGATCTACCACTGGCTTCTGACCAATTACAGATACTGACTCGTAGCTTAAGAAAGCAGAGTGATGAGATGTCCATTCTTTCCCTGCAGAGTCAATGTGTTGTCCATCCACCCTCTGTGCAGTTAAGCTCTGGAATGTATTGTACAGGAAGCAGCTACATCATGCAGTCAGAGTGTCTGTCAGCTAGAGACACAGTGCAGCCTAAACTGCATTTTGTTTATTTTACACAGGTTTTAGTTTTACATGGGTGGGTGGGTGGGTGGGTGGGTGTGTGTGTGTGTGTGAGAAGGGTTGGTGGATGCACTAGGTGTCAGTCCATGCAATGAGATATTGTGTCCAATGGTCTTCACATTATCTAAAAAAAGTGCAAATAAACATAAACTGTCCTTCCTATTTAGCATACAATCTGGATCACACTACATAATCATCACATTAAGTATGAGGAGTCTGTGTGTCACCTGTTTGTTTTGTTTCCCATTAAGCAGGGTGAAGCAGATGACCATACATTCAGTTTCACACAGGAAAATGCACACACACACACGTGCTTTGTAGAGGGGAAAAAAAGCATTCTGTAGAAAAAACAAAACAATAACAATAACACTTCATGAATGAATTTCATCTCTCCTTCAAATCGTTGGTTTGGTAGCTGACAGTTCTCAGCATCTCTCATAAAACCCTATTTGCTCAATCAATGCACAGTGCTGTACACACCGTAGTCATGCATTTAAATATCATACACATGTTTTGACAAGACACACAGAGACAAAGCATGTGCAGCTGAATATTTACGCACTAGACATGTTCCGGTGCACCAGACGTGTATATGTTCAAAAACATATAGACTCATTAATATATTTTGAAATTGCATTTTCATTCTGTCTTTCTTTATCTCATTCTGTCATATCTTTCTCACTCTCTCTCTCTCTTTCCTGCTTTCTCTCATGTGGGAGGCAGCACTGGGCAGCCAGCCATGCCACATCAATATTCGTGCTGGTGAAACGCCTCCCCTTGCTTCCCCCCGTGCCGCAGTCGCCGAGGCCTGCAGCAGTGGCTAATGTCAACGGATATGGCAGGTCATGTTAGATGGTAGTTAGTTAACGAAGGTTAGAAAGATAGTGCTCTCACCACAACTGTAGCAGGCCAGAGTCAGGCTGGCCTAGTCGTAGCAACCTGCAGTGGCGACAGCCCATTGATGCTGACAACAGTCGCCAGTGCCACCCTGGAGGCACCTTGGATTCTACCCAGACAAGGTTCCCTAAGAGCACTGGTTGCCATGGTACCAGCCGAATTTGGGTCCAATAAAACGTGAGGGGAACAGGCGGTGGGCTGAGGAGGGGGACTTCAGGGTGGCAAGAGAGAGGCTATGGAAATGCTATGGCAACCTTAAAATTAATCCTGTGGTTCTAAATGTGTCAAATAAAAAAAATCTGTTTGGAAAAGGAAACACTAAAATAACACCACTGATAACCTATAAAACACAGTCAGCAACAGAGAAATTGAGAGTGTCCTTGTTAGATGCTGCCGATAACGCATACAAAGGGCTTTTAAAACAGGCACTTGGCAATGTGAATGACAAGATGAATGTGTTATACGTCTTCCACTGAAGTTGGAAAAGTATAAAAGTATAAAGCTGTCCGATTAGTTGAGTGAAAGTGATAAATCCACATCTAGTTGTTTCTCTGCAAAGAATTCTAAAACCATTATAGGAGATTTCAAACAAATTAAGAATTGTTAAATTGAGTTCAGTGCTTGAAGGTGACTTAACCTTGATCTCTTGAGTCATTAATTCATCGCCTCTTAAGTAAAGTCTGCATTATGGAAATGTGTATAAGGACTTTTTAGCACTTAGTTTACACCTGGCTCTCTTGGCCTACAGGCTGACAAGCTGAATTATGAACAGCTGAAGCACAGAGCAATGCAGAGCACCTTGCTGTAGCCAGTTCACCGCGGCGCCCCTGAGACCCCAAGACTCTGCTCTTCCAAACTCTTCCAAACTGTAACTGACATAAAACAAGACCTGCCGCTTGGCTCGTAGGACTGTAAATCATGCAAAGTAGAGCATAGCACCAAGTCTGAAAACATAACCATGTATAATGAGCAGACAGAGACATATGCACATACAGCACGCATTCTCACACACGCACGCCTGCGCATGCACGTGCATAAGCCTTGCCAAACGCACACCACTCTACACTTCTTTGTACTAGACTCACAAACACTGTCATCAGGCTGTCCCACAATTTTAACCCCCAAGACGCAACCCTTTCCTGAATCCACGCTCATGATAAAGAACAAACAAAAACGCACACTATCTCTACCCCCACCTTACCCCAGTCGTTGAGACTGTGTCCACCTCCCACCTGCTCTGCACCCCCTCGAAATTCACCGGAACATGAATGAACACACACACTAACACCATTCCACTCCAAAATCATCCTGTTATCTAAACAAGCACTGTCCTCTCGTCAGCGTCAGTGGGTTCCTTTCTCTGTCTCCTCAGAGAAAAGAGAGACTCTCCTGTTCACAGATGAATGGAGTCTTTTGATGAAGCGCCGAGCCTTGTTTACTGCCACTCCATTTATTTACCGGCCTGTTTTTCAAGTCGTCATTGAGGGACACTCTACCAAACACACCCCTACCCTCCTCACCCGCCTAAACCTCACCCGCCTCCCCCTTCCATCTCATCCTCTACTTAACTATACCCCCCCTCCCATCCGCTAAACACATATACACACTATCCCCCCGCTCAATTCCATGTTGTTCCCTATCCCGTTTCATCCTGCTTTCTTCTCTCCGTCTAGTGTCCTAGATCTGTGTCCAAACTGATTTGAAGCTTACTCGCTTACACAGACGCATGCCAAATTTGATTCTCTGCATTCTGTTGTGCTTCTCAGCTAGCTAGCTAGCTCGCTCATCCCCCCCCCCCCCTTCTCTAAACTGCTTCCCTTCTCACGGTGTAGCTAGAGGAACGTTGCCCTTATGAAGGTTGTCTCTCATGGAGGTTCAGTGGCCCGCTGTGAAGCACCTAAGACATTTGTACCTAAAAAAGCGTTCCTGAACAGGCTGGTCAAATTCACCATGACGTGAAACGTTTTAACCAGAACACCGGTGAGCCAAGTCAATTGGTGGTCAAATAAAATGATCTAAAAAAAATCTCATAAAATGGAGGCAATACATTCACGCTAAATAATCTGCAATCAGTCTCAAAGCCCATATACAAAAATTCTTCCATGGCAATATTTTATCTCAAATAATTAAAACTCGAATATGAAATGGAAAGATACTGTTCAATAGGCAGAATGCCAGTCTTTGTAAAGATATATCAACTGAACGGCTGGTTTGCATACTAAATGAAAGAAAAGAGAAGAATTACAACAAAAAAAAAACCCACAGTCAAGGCTCACAGCCCCATGATGGCCTGCTTTCATGAAAAACAAGGATAATGGTCCTATTGAGCACTAAAATGTTTGTGCTTACAAGTTATTATACATTTTTCTGTAGCTGCAAACAGGAGTCCAGGGTGCTAATGAGGCTAGGGGAGGGCATTCATTTGAACCCTAAAGAGGAATAAAAGATTAGGGGAACAAGTGAAAGAAAGAAAAGAAAAGAGAAGAAAGCGAGGATCAGAGGGAGGAGGTTGGCAGGAACTGTGTATGAAAATTTGGCGTCTTCCATACAGAGAGATAGCATCGTGCCAAAAACGGCCGCCGACACAACTCCTCTGACAACTCCTCTCACTTTCAGAAGATCAGACTCCCATTCTGTGTTAAACTCGCCCACATAATAATTTCTTTATTCTTTAACCCACATGTGCAAAATGAAATCAAGCTGAGGTTATTTTTATTTCTTCCTAAATCAGTAGTGACCTTACTTTTAATTTAGCTTTTATAAAGCCACATATGAGAAAAATAACTAAGCGAAAAAAAAAAAGATGCTTTCAATTTAAAGTATTGTGACTCTCATTCTAACATGACTATGGCTATGTGGTGCTGAGTAGCGTTTTTAGCCAGACTTAGATGCCAGGGCCTCACTGTGAGTGCAGCCCGGTGAATAAGCCATGTTCTCTGGCTCTTCATCCTTTCTGGCTGGCCTGTCTGATAGTGAACACTGGCCACTGCACTCTTTCTCCTCCTCCTTCTGCTCCTCCTCCTCTCTGAGGTCGGGAAACCCTCCTGAGTGGGTATATGGTTTTTGGGGACAGACACATTTCATGGTTGGCGCCGTTACAAAAGCCTGAAAAGAGACCCGGCACTGGGAAGACACAGTATTAATACAGACAATGCCACCCCCTCGCTGCTTCTGACTCTCTCTTTTCTCAATAACCTCTTTCTTTTCTTCTCTTCTTCTACTTTCTCTCCCTTGTTTCTCCCCTTTTCTGGCTGTCTCTAGGTTTCCCCCCCAAAATACAAATGTAAAAAAGCCCCCTCAGTGTAACACTGTAGGTTTTATCACCATGTATTTGTGAAGCCTACACCGATTTTTACATGACAACTATTAATTCTATAATTAAATTTCAACAGTAGATATTATACTGAGTTCATAAGCATGTGAAAACACCTTTTTCTTTTTGACAAAATAAAAAAATATATATACCTTTATAGGTCACATGAAATGCATATGAATGTATTTCTTTTTAAATGACATTAGAGATATAGATACTTTGATTTCCATAATATTGTTTACAAATAATCTTAACACATAAAATTGGGGCCAATATATAGGAAAGCATGTGTATCTATCACTGATTAATATCATGAAAATATAAATTACCACACAAAGTAGCTGGAATTCAAAAGAAAAAGTGTGCACCATTAGTAATGAAGAAAACATGCAATATGACAGTGAAAAAGTGAATTCTGTAAGAGCTGAAAACAATGTTTTCAAAAAAGAAGAACTGTAAAAATGTGACAGCCGAGTGCATTCAAAAAAAAAGAGAGGATCAGAGGGAAAACTGACAGAGCCAAATAGCACAAACTGCCTCATTTGTCTGTTTCACCTCGATGATGGTCTCCCGATTTCACTGGAATAATCTATTTACCGCTTATCCCCCAGCGCTGAAACTCTTCACACAAAGGTAAACAGATGCGGATGGACCAGCAATGCTCAGAGGTTTTACTCTCTCCCGAATCAGAAACAGCCAAAGAAACTGAAGCTTATGATTGTTATGTAAAAAACTAGAAAGTGAGGAGCTGTTTCTAGGACAAAGGCACCCTATTACAGGACATGCTAGTTTTCACTGGTCAATTTAATGACAAACCAAACACAAAAAACAGCTTTCTCATGTTTTTTTTTTGCCTCAGGTCTTCTTGTGTCATGGTCTCATGAGATAAATGCAGACCCTGTGGTTTTGGATCAATCTATGTATATCAGTGACACCCCAGTATCCTTACGTTGCCGCGCGCGTGTGTGTGCATGTTTTGGAGCAAATACGCACACAACAGGGCTTTTGGCGAGCCCAGTGCCATTAGCTTTCCAAATACACAGACTTTTTTTCCAAAGCCAAGAATAGTGTGCGAAGGCTCCCTCTCACTCTGCCTTTCTAAAATTCTCAGCATCACACGGGGTTCTCCCTCTATCCTAACCCTTCATACTTGATGTGTAGCCACCTCGATGTGCCCCTGATGCCAGACGCGCAAAAGAAGACGCAGACCCGGCTAAACGAGAGCCCTCAGTGAACATTTAGCGATGCCAAAGCCGCTCTGCATGTGGAGGGCTTTTCTTAGCTGTCGCGGGCCCTGTTCCCACCACACACACGATACAAAAGCCTCAGACCTGACAGACTCCTTCAGTGTTGAGATTTCATTTAATGAAAACTCAATGCTCACTTCACTGCTGAGGGTCATCCTAAGCTGTGCACACACATAGACAAACAAAAAACACTTACACACAAGGACAGTCCACTCAACCCTTGTGATGTCATGGGAGCTGAAAAAGAGATCCAGGAAGTAATTCAAAACAGATTATTTTCACAGGAAAAAAAATAAAAAATACTGAGCCACAGAGCAGGGGGACCTGTGGAATCCAACAGAGTACCGCGTAAATTTTTTTAACACATTGCGAGTCATTCATCATGTCAGTTGTGACTATCAAGATGCTTCTGTTTCTCCGTTTTCCACTCACTCGCCTTTTCCTACTTTTGTCTCTTCTTTTTCTCACATGTCTTTTCCTTTCTCCCCCCATAAATCCAGAATACACAGGGAGTTTTCCAAAGTGATGAACACAAGTGGGGATTTTTTATTTGTGAATCCTTTCTGTGGTCAGTGAGTTGGCCAGTGGGGAGGGGAGGGGGGCTAGGCACAGCAGTAGGGTTTCTCTAGGCTTTCTCACAGCACAGTCCAAGGCATGACTACTGCTATAGCGAGAGGGAGGCGGGATCTGGCACTGCAGACCGTGGAGTGTGGAGCGGTCATGGCAGAAATGGCACGGCGAGCACATTTCACACCTCCCTCAGAATGACTGCAAATTTCCTGTACTGCACTTTTGATTGGAAACACATTTGAAACATCTTTTCATGATCACACTTACGGCGCACAAAAGAAAGAGAAAAAATAAAAAGCATTAAGAATGAGGTCCAAAGTATGACTAAGAGCACTGAGCTAAGTTTGGACCTGACAAATGTTTTTTTTTTACCTTCTATTTTTCCAAACTTAAATAAATCATAAATGAGCTGAGTTTAAGCTAAAACAGCACAAAAATTATAAATCAAACTGTCCACTGAATACCATGAAAAGCAACTAAATGATTTCTCTTCAAATTGCATATAAGTGGACCCACCTACGCAGTAATCAGGCCGACAGAAATGAGAATTATATCTAAACTAGTACTGAGAACAAAGCCTATCCAACACACTCCATTCATGGGTTATCAAAAAGACACTGCCAGTTTGTATTGCTCTGGCAGACCTTTGGCACTTCCGGGCCAAGAGATCACTATCTCCATTATAATACCAGTCACTCGCTCCTAATAAAACCCTAAAAATAATACACTGCTAACTGTACAGCACCACAACCCTTCTCTGTGGCCTGCAAGTATTTCATTTCCAATGTTCAAAGACAAGATGCTTTGTCTGGTTTATTGCTTTTTATCTGAGGTGACTGAGAAACAGAGGGGGAGAAGGTTGTGTATTGTGGCAGCGTAGTTTGTTCTATTACGGCTGTGGTGTGTTCTGCTCCGTAACAGAGAGGATCTCAAACGCTGGCTGGCTGCAGAACAGCCTGAGAAAGCCTGACGGCAAGCCCAGAGATTCCCCGTGGCAGCTTTTGCCACTCTGTCATAAACAAAACACAAGACGTCTTTCTCTTCTTCCCACAGCAATGGGGCTCGGGCGCTGCCAAACAGAACAATCACTATCGCAGCCTCTTCTCCTTTCCAACGCGCTCTCTCTCTCTCTCTCTCTCTCTCTCTCCCTCTCTCCCTCTGTGTCTCCTACAATATAAACAAAAGAGATCAGCAGAGGCTTTACCTCTGTGAGAGCAACAATGAGGGCAATGTTTAAGGAGACAAAACAAAAGTGTGCATGGGATCAAAGAGGAGCGAGGGAGACAGAGATGCTAAAGACCGACAAAACGCAAACCAAACAAAAATAAACAATGAGCACATCTTGTCATTCATTGTGTGACTGAGGAAAAAAAAACACAAACACACATCACTGTAACTGATAAGTGTAAGAGATCAATGTAGGTTCATGCCTGTGTGCTCAGAAACGCACATTTACTACTTGGAAGTAACTGACAGCCAAGTGTGGTAACAGTAGCGAGCAACCTTATGACACACTTACAAACACTGGTTTGACCTTTATCTGTTCCACTGTCCCCTCTCTGTGTCTGTACATACAAAAGTGTCTCTCCAACCAGGACATAAACTGAGCATGGGCTCACTGGAGGCAGATAGCAGTACTGAGGCACACTGTGTTAGCCAGATAAGATAAGAGTCAGCCACAGAGAAAGTCAGCATTATGAACGGGCAGCACACCGGGCAGCCCCTCCAACAGCCATGTGTTTTACTGTACTGTACTGCAAAGTAGTGTAGCGACAAACGCACAGCAGCAAACTGAACACTGAACAAAGGTAGAAGAAGTAGAGACAATATGTATAACTTTGGTGTATTTGTAAAACCTGAAAAAAATGGTTTTTTTATCCGTTATTCACATAAAGTTAATTGTCAAACATATTGTCATATTGTTCTGTAGCTACCGTCACCGACCTTTTTTTTTGAAAACCCCAAATGTTTTTAAATCAGTTATAGACTTAGAATCATAGAACAAACCAAACACTTACTGGTGTTAGATGGACTGGGTTTTGTTCCTGTATTAAGCATAATAGTAAGACAATTTCGCCTTCCAAGTATTTTTGGCAAATTTGGTAGGTCTAAGTATTAGTTGAAATTTTGATTTAATTATATAATTTAAAAAATTAAGCAATATCATAACACTTATTTTTCCAAAACTAAAATTTCAACAGAAAGGGAGCATCTTTCTACATTAGGTGTATTATTTAAATTAAACAAAAAACTCCAGAGAACATATTATTAATTAAGATTAAACAAATACAAACACAAATAATTTAGTATAGTCCAAGTATATAATTTACAAGCAAAATTATGTTTTTAAATGTTAAATGTGACAAAATACCAAAACACAGCTCCCTAACCCAGAACCCAAAATAAGACATTTTTGTTTTCTTTGCAGCAGCACAGTTTCATTTATAATCAGCTGTAAGTCAATGAAAAAATTAAATCAATTGTATAAAATTAAAAAAATTTGCAGAAAAAAATGCCACCAAAACAGTAAAACACATTTTCTCAGTCAACGTCGAGACTGCCCGCTACCTACGGTTTATCACCACCACAGACAGACCAACAGAGTGAAGCTGGAGCTGCTGCCAGGGTTTGGCTCAGGCTGTGTGAGGTGTTTGGCCTGGACTGAGATTTTGTGTGTGTATATGTCAGAGAGAGAGAGAGAGAGAGGGACGGCTGTGATAGCATTTGGCTCATGTTAGCGGCTACCACATGAGTTCTGCCTAGGCACAGTCTGCGTGTGTATTTGGGCAGTGAATGGGGTATGCTGTATATATATGTGCATTTGTGTGTGAAGCTGGTTGAGTCACTGTTTGAAATTTCCAGAAAATTCCAGCTGAGATAATATTAGGTCATGAGCGTGTGTTTGTATACGTGGCCGGCAAATGGTGAAGTAGTGTGTATTTGGAGGATCTGGCTGTGAAATGTGTTTCGTGTGTGTGTGGTTGCTGTGACAGTGTTTTTTGCAATGCGAGGGAAAAACTACAACTGCCAGTATTTTGGCCATGTGTGTAGAGTACACACACTGGAGGCTACAGCGATGTTTGGCCAGGACTAAGTGTGTATCCATGATGGTGGCTGAGATACAACAATGTTTGGCTGTTTCGAACTGTATCTATGATAGTCCTTGGCCGAGTGTATGTGCTGTGTGGGTGTGTGTACGCAATCATGACTAAAACCGTGTTTGGCTTTACATGTGAAAGTGTGCTACAAATATGACAGAGTTGTTTTTTGTTTTTTACTAAATGTGTGTATCTTTATTTAGCTGTGTTTGTATGTGTGTGAAAGTGGCTGCAGTAGTACTGTGAGCACTGCCGTTTTGTGTGTGTGTGTTTGGCAGCCAGGTCCAACGTGGTGCTCGTGTTCAGGCAGACGGTGAAGGCGGCAGCAGTCTGCGGCCTGAGAGCAGGAGACTCGCAGCTCTGCTCTCTTTCTCACACACACACACACACACACTCGGAGCTGTGGCCAAATGACGATCCCTGGCTACAATGGCCTTATCGTGGCACATACACTTTGACAGACTGAGTACAATCTTATAAACAGTGACTCTCACTCATAGCACGAAAACAGTTTGACAGTGGTGCTCATCTCAAAAGCACACACACACACACACACACACACACACACACACACACACACACACACACAAATTCTTTCCTAGAAAAAAACACAATACATGCAAAAAAACACAAATGCATCGTTCAGAAAAATGAACATGCACTTGCCAGAGCACGCTGGCCGAATGCCCTTAATACACACTCACATATACTTTATTTAACTGCTAACTGATACTATTCTGTCATGTAAACAAACTAAAGAACAGAAAAAAGAAATATATCAAAAAGGCAAAAAGCAAAATGATTTGCCATTTGCTACAAGAACAAAAGGAAGAATGCATTTTTATTTTATCCTTCAGATATTCAGATATATACTGTATTTATTTCACCAAATAAAAAAAAAACAACATTTCTCTTAATTTACATTTTTAATATAATATTATCAGATAGCTTAATTGTAATCTCAATTCTGTCACATTTAGAACACCTTTTTAGTCTATTTCTGTAAACTTCTTAAACTTAGGTTTATCTTTATGGATTTCTATTTAATACCCATACAGTTTGTGTCACACAAGTGTTTAGGTGCGTGTCTGTGTCTGCATGTGATTATGCAAATGTGTGTACATCTATACGCATATGCACACAGGCATGTACGAACATGTGTTTATATGTTGGCATTCCTCCATATTAGTGTATCCAGTTGGCCACATACCTGGCGTGTGGACGAAGTAGGCCAGGTAGAGGTCCAGCTCCTTGACGGACACTCCGATGTGGTGCGGCTGGACGCACAGGCCAGGGTTGGTGCACTGTGGTGACTTGACCAACCGCTCCCCGTCCGTGCTCTCCAGGGGGCTGCCCTTGAACAAGATGACCATCACCAGGTCGAGTCGCCACACCTTGTCGGCCTGGCGCAGGCAGTCGATGCGACGGATCTTGCCCTTCTGATCAGGGTTGGAAAGAACGCAGCAGGGAGGCTTCTTCCCTGTGATGGTGAGCACAAAGTCCTCACGGAACTCAGGCCTGATGTCCTTGCGGAGCTTGGCCAGCAGGCGCGAGGCCCACTTCTGCTTGATCTCTGGCTTCTCCCCCAACAGCTCATCCTTCACTGCGCGCTCTTCCTCCTTGGACATGCGCTTCTCATGCTTCTTGAAGTATTTGCGCTTGCGGGCCTGCAGATTGAACCAGGTGTAGGCAAAGGCGCGGACATGGGGCAGCAGGGCCTCGATGAAGGGGTGGAATTCATCCTGGTTGAGGGAGGATGATGGGGGGAGGGTGGAGGAGGAGAGGGAGGTGGGGGGGAAACAGGAGGAGGTAGTGGAGAGAGAAGGGGAGAACGGGGGAGAGAAGGATGGGGAGAGAGGGAGTGGGGGTGAGGAAGGGAAGAGAGAAGAGAGGCAGTTAGCACCGGCGCGCAGCATGGAGGAGCGGCGCCTGCTCTGTGTGAGCAGAGGGAGAGAATGAGCGAGAGGCGCAGAGAGAGAGAGAAAGAGAGAGAGAAAGAGAGAAAGAAAGAGAGAGAGAGAGAGAGAGAGAGAGAGAGAGAGAGAGAGGGAAAGATGCTTTACATTCTCTACCTAACACCTAACACAGACACATCACACTGAAGGACACACTTCACAAAACACTAAACAACGCAATACTGAAAGACAGAGGTAAGAGCAGAGAGAAAAAGAAATGAGTTTTTCAAATAATATTAGTGTAAAAGGTGTAAAATATACCTGCCTGATAAATACATATTAAATACTGTGTTACTTAAAAATAAAAGTATTGCCAGACCTGCATTTTTTTGACACAAAAATATGACAAAAACAGTGTTAACGCTTGGGAAAAAAATACATTTTAAAATATATATTCTAAAATATGTATACACACACACACACACACACACACACACACACACACACACACACACATCTGGAAAAAAGTAACATTTATCAAATTTTTATAAAACATTATGCAGACTGGCTACATAAACTAATACAACACAGAATAATTTCAAAAGTGACACACCAAATTCTGATCTAAAATGAAAGAAAACAGTAAAAAAAATGTTAAAGTTTTAACAGTTTAAAATGTTAACCATTATTATCACACAACATGTGTAAATTAAACAAGAATAACAAGGTAGTTACCATTTTGCTCTCTCATCATAAATTCACCCGCCGATTGCAAAGAAACTTTAAATGCACCACCAGTTCAGAAACTGGATTGTTCAGTCAAAAGACGTAGTGATGCTGCGTGTATTAGAAAAGACTGAGGAAAAAAATAATCAAAAAGAGAAGCTGAGAACTGTCCAACAAAAGCAGCAGGGGGGGAAAAAGCTGAGAAAGAGGAGACAGGCCAAGGGGGCGCAGTGTAATACCAGCAGAAGAACACAGGAGGTACTGTGGCAGGAGCTGCAGGAGAGGTGCTGTTCAAGAGTACAACAGAAGGAGAGTGTAGAGAAGTTTAGCAATCTCGCCCTCTAAAAGGATTTTTTTTTTTTTTAAAGCTGGACATGCACAAATAAGATAAAACAAATACTGCAGTAAAACGGATAAAGTTGTCAAAAGATTTTAACAAGCCCCTTTGCAAAAAAATTATATAAAAAAATATCTTGATGAAAAAACAAAAACAAAAAAAGCTTGGCAAAACGGCTCGTGTTATTGGTTCAATAAGGATCTGCATAAGACTCACGGAGAGGGCGAGAGAGAGCTGGACAAGGGGGGTGCAGACAGAGGAGAAGAAGAAAAAAAAACAAAAACAAGAGGACCGAATCAATGTTGGAAGAGTGTGCACGACCGCTGGCAAACCCGAGTGCAGCTTCTTTTTTCCCCCTCTTTCTCTCCAACTCTGTCTCTCTCTTTCTCTCTTCCTCTCCACTTTCCTTCTCTAACCATTGACTGAGTCTGTGCCAACACGCAGAGGGCCCACCTATTTGGCACAGAGTCTCAAACAGCCCAGCCAATACGCACGCTCCCAGCGCTGAAAGGGAGGGAAGAGAGAGATGGCAGAGGGAGAAGCAAAGAGGTGGGGGGGGTTGGGGGTGGATGGTTGGTGGCTGGTAGCGGAGAGAGAGAGAGAGTGTGTGTGTGTATGAGAGAGAGAGGGAGGGAGGGAGTGGGAGAGAAGGGGATTGTGTGTGGTGCAGGCAGAAGGCACGTCATTAGCCAAATAGACAAGTTCCAATCTAGTGCAAAGGCAAAGTCCAGAGGATATTAATTTTACATGCATCCAATCCAGACAGCACCCGCCTTCTGAAGCCCCCCCCCATCCCCTCTTCATTGCCTTCGTCACCAGCGTGGTCACAGCGCTAACCAACAAACCAGCACACTCTCTAACTGCATCCCCCCACCCGTCCAGAAACACCCCTCTCTCCCTCTCCCTCTCCCTGTGCTCACGTTACACCACCTTGGCATGGGATGGCATGAGAAAACACAGGCCCAAAATCCCACTAGACCCTGAGACCAGCAGCTGCTCCTGGATTTACCACACAAACAAAGAGAGGAGGGGGAAGAAAATGCCTGTTACCCCCCCCCCCCCCCCCAACAAAAAATACCATCCAAAAACATGCTCTCCTGTTTCAAAATGCACTCTCACATCCAAACTGGCCCCTTCTCTCTCGCTCCCTTTTTATTTATTTTTTTTACTCGACTTTAATAGCCCCAACTGCACAGACACAGAAACACATTAAAAGTTTCTGTTACCAAATTAGAGAGCAACCCAATTTTCAGGTGAGAGACAAGAGTTGGTGGACAATGACGAGTGAAGAAGCTGTGGTGGACAGCTTTATGTAAGTAGCCTATAGATGTTAAGCAGTTTACAAGGCAAGCGGATATTAAAACTCTAAAACAGGGTCTACAGCTTCTCTGTAATTCACAAAGCTTAGTCTAAATCTTTCAGATTCAGATATGCTGGGCTTTGTAATAGTGAAAGGCTTTATAGCATCCTGCTGCAGCCAGTAAATGTCCCATATTTTCATCGTGTTGCATTATAAAGGACACAATGACACATAATTGGGAGTGAGCAGCAGCCGAAAGTGGCAAAGCACGCGGCAGTAGCTTCCCTGGCAAGCACGTTTCCTCCTCCTTATTGCCTGACCCACATGCCCTCAGAGGCACAAGCTGTGCCCAGTGCACCATGGGAGATATGCAGACAAAGACTCTCACCAAGGATCAATTCAACATAATCTGCTACATTTGTCAGAAAAATGATATCTTCATGGTGGCTTCATATGAGATACATATAGGGTGGTCTACTCATTAGAGGTGCATTTAAATGTCTTTCCCCCCAATAAGAAAGAACACATAAGGTCATTTATTCTCTCCAAATTACACAAATGCATTCATTTTACTCACAGAAATTATAGAGACATTGTCAAAACTGGACTCTCTGCAGCGTGTATCTGCCACAAAAAGCTAACTTGTCATGTGGCAAAGTTGAAGGCCCGGACATTTGATTGTGGGATGAAGCCCCCTGCTGTGCAACGTGACAGGATGTCTGTGTGAGCCCTACAAAGGCCAGAGTCCTCTGGTTTGCTCCCAGGACCATCAGATTCAGCCTGGCTTGCTCCTCCGTCAGACACTGACAGAGGAGCCGCAGCCTGAAAAACTGGCTGGTCTACTGACTAGCTGGCTGGCAAGCTGGCTGTTAGGTTGGCTGAAAGGCTACATGACTAGCTGGGTGAATGACTGGTTGGCTACCCAGGTGGGTAGCTAGCTGGCTATCTGGCTGCCTGGCTCATCACTGCTACCGCTCAGAAGGGGGAGGGGGTGCAGACCCCATCTGGACCAAGCCGAGCCGGGCGCGGACTGTCCACGCTAACACACGCGTGCCTCATAGAGCCGCACAGAACATGTGAAAAAAGTGGGAATGAATAAGAGAGGGAGCGTGAGGAGATGCAGTTAAACAGGACGTGTGTTTGGTTTTGTTACTGAAGAATACTAACAGAGGTGTGTTTGTCACTTATATGGAAACACTACAGGGATGTAGACTTTTTGATGAATGGGTCACAGACAAATAAAAAGGGTGACAGGTGCCAAGTATTACTGTCACTTCCTGTAATATGACCTCGCTATTACTGATAATAACCAAAGTTATTATAAGGGAAATCCAAACATCTCATTTGTCCATTCACCTTGTACCAGCAACATGTTATTGTTTATTAATCTTTATATAAAACAAAACGATTTTTTTTTTAAACTGACAGAAACCTATTATGAGACAACAAATTAACCCCTCTTACTATTTAAATACTATACTATATAAATACTATTTGTAAGAAACATGTAATCCTTCAAAAAAAAAATCCCCCTTTTTAAAATCACTTAGGTAATTCCACTGCCAAGCCTATTATGACCATAAACTGGACCAAGTACAAAATTATACACAACAGCATAACACAGGCATTAAGTTTTGTGCACAATTTGCTGTTAAAGCAAAACCTTTTATGATTTTGGCCAAGAAACGAGTCTGTGTGGCACCCTACTATTTAACGTCTGTTTTTTTTTTTTGACATTTTCAAACCCACATCTCCTTCAGCTCATTACAGAAGGTTTTTCCTGTTTGCCCAGAGTTCTTCAGGGCAGAACGAAGGGGTGGCAGTTTTTCAGGCCTTTGCCACCGGACTCTGCAGGTATCAGCTCTGCAATAATTTGAGCAAGAGCTCATCTTATCTCTGCATGCCATGCTCTGTGTTTCGGAAAATGACAACCTTTGTTCGCCAGGCTGGGCAAGACAATCTCCCCTCCTGTCTTGACTCAGAGAGCAGGAGAGAAATGAAAACCACCTCAGGTTTTTATTAACAAGGCCAAGTTCAGAGTAGAAACAACCGCCAAAAACACAAAACAAAGAAAAGCCCATAAAAACTGAAACTGCTGTATTCAAGATTTTGGTGGTATTAAACAACAAAAGACTAAAAGAGTGATTAGTGCAAATGACACAATTTAGTGACATGCACGGGTGATTGTTGGAGGAACTATCCTAAAAGTCCTACTGTGAAAAATACAATGACGGAGCTAGAGTGACTTAAAATCAAGGGGCGTCCTGTTGTTGCAAATAAGGTATCTTGACTGTACAACAACTATTTAAACATAAATAAATAATTTCTAAAAAGGTTCTGTCTGTACGACTTAATGCATTTGAAGAACACACGGAAACCCCATTGTGTGTGTGTGTCCTGTGTGTTTCAGCTCAAATGAGAAAACTAAATGAATAAACTTTGGTTAAAAAAAAAAAAAGAAACCCACCTCAGTCACCGTGTTCACCGGCAGATTACTGTCTTGACTCCTTTCTCTGTCTGTTAACCTTGACTGACGGCGTCCACAACCTCCGTCCGTCTCTTTCTAACTGACTGCTTGTTTATGTCGTTCGTTAAAGTGATCAAAACGCATTATTTTCAGCGTACATTTACTCTAATTTAACATATGCTCACGTCTAAAAGTCCTCCTTCCTGTGCAGTGAACAGTGAACTTGTACATGTGTGAGCCCGGGCGGCCTACGTTAGACCAAAAGGGGCAAAATTCATCCAAAAAAGTCAAACTGGAATTAAAATGAGGCGGTTGCGTTGTCTGACTATTAATAATTAAAAGCACGTGACAACAGAATAAACACAGTCAAATACAGTTTATTGCTTATTGATTCCTGACGCGTTACATTTCAGACCGACTCTTACCACTTTCAGGTGAATTTAAAAAGATCTAATCTGTTGAGATCTTCCTGACTGTGAACTCTACGTGCGTAAAGTTAATTTTAACAACGTGACTCGGGCCTGTTTCCCATAGTGTCCTCAGCAGCTCTATTATAAGCAATTACCTGACATGAATTTGTGATATTAATCCTCTGCCTTTAAATAAATGCCAAAGGGCTGACATCTGCGTAAGACACGTGGGTCATGCATTTCCTTGATGCCACATCCTGCATGATGAGGACGCTTTAGTTGTGAGTCAACAGGCATTAAATGTGTTCTCACGTGGAAAACAAAGGCGCAAAAAGAGTTCAGGCATTTGGCATTAAATTATAAACCTAAAGGTCACTATTTACAATTTTCTTTTCATTTTTACTTTTATTTTCCCCCCATAAAATGCAAATTAAATTTAAAAAATAAAAGACTAGAAGTAAAAAATTTAAATTTATAAACAAAAATTAAGTCCAACCTCACGAAAAAGCTGAATCAATCTTTAACAGGTCTCCTTGAAATTAAATAGACCTCACTCATACTTTCCATTTAAGCAATAGTATATTTTATTATATTATTATAGTGTATTTTAATGTAGGCCTATATTTTTCACCAACATAACCTAAATAACAAAAAATATATTCAAACGTGAAGATGTGTTTTTTTTAAATTGATAATTAATTACATACAATCTAATGCATTTTTAAACATATAAGGAACAAATATACTGCAATAAATTAATGATAATTAAAATGGATAAAAAGTGTATTTTCAATTGCATATTCAAACAGACAATATTATTTAATTGCAGTTCCAAAACTTCAAAACATTTTAGTAATATTGATTATTTGTAAATTAGTAACAATGATTTTAAATAAATAATATAAATGTTGATAATAATAATGTGATTTCATTTAACCATACATTTGCTGAAAGAAGAGGAAACAGGGACGGAATAGGAACATTTATTCTTGATATTTGATCAGAAACGCAGAAGCTAAACTTTAATTTAAGAAAAGCGTGTAACTGAAGAGCAGATATGTTAAAGAAACTGTATTTATCTCACATTTATCACACTTTTTTTTTTTTTGTCTGATCAAGATCCTGTAAGATGAGTGTCGGAAACACAAATTCAGAGAGAGCTAATGAAAGCTACAGCGTGTCAGGACGCGTCATGACTGGAATTCAACTTTGACATCTGTTGTATAAAATCACATATTGTCAAGTAGTGTGGTGATGTAAGGGAAAGACTGTGAGAGAGCTGAACTATTTTTCCTTTGTGTGTGTGTGTGCGCACGCGTATGTGTGTCCTGACCACTCGGGATGACCTGGAATCATTTTGATTAAATGTTTGTGCTTTGTATATGAAGCAATCCTTTTTCAACACTTGCCACACTGTTCTAAACTTTACATAAAAGTAGGACCTTGGATCATTTTTATGCAATGCAGGCAAAATGCCATTACTGTCCACTCTTTTAGAAAAGAAAAAAGGAAGTGCGTGAGGAACAAGTTTCTATGGGTCGAGCAAAGTTTCCCTGTTTTCTTTCCATTAGAAGCGCAGGAAAAATAGGTGCACAGCTATTACGAGGTGATGGTTTAGTAACCTCACAAGCCTCAGGGATATAAAATAATTACGGACAAGTTGACATAAATTGCAATTTCCTTGGAAACTCTTGTGAAACAGAAAAAAAATAAGTGTCCTTTTTTTCTTCGCCTTTCATTCACTTATTCAAGCCCACACACATGCATTCACACAGACCAACATTATTCCTCTTTAAAATTTACTCCTTAACTTCTCATCACTGCCAGTCCTTCCATTTCCATCCAGCGGGAAACCTTTTCATCCATTCTACTCCTTGGAAGAGGAAGAAACTTTCCCCTGTTTCTCCTTCTCCCATCGGCACAGATTGATGTTAAAAGTCTGTCTGCGCATCGTTTGTAATTACGCCTGTTTACACACTGAAGCATTACTATGTGTGAAAGTCTGGAAGCCATTTGTGGCATGAGGCTGAGAGGGAAAGACAGCGCGAGTGAGCTTTAAACAGCTCCAGAGACACAAGGACTGATAGCAAGCTGGGGCTTCTGACATGACTGCCGACCTGAGTAATATTATACTGAAATATGCTGTCAGGTTTGTGCGATGGATTTGTCTGAGCAGACTGTTTCAGCCACAAGTGTAAGCACATAAAAGATAAGATCAAGGGCTCTTCATGATTTTTTTAAGTGTACAAAATGTATTCAGCCAGGATATTTCTGAGGCTTTTATGTTTTTTCTATGACTCTGACCGATCTGTACAGTTAATTATAAACAGAAGTGTAACTCCACAAGTAAGTTATATTCCCAATTTATATTCTGAAAATATTTGGATAACTAAATTCAATTTGGACTACTGAGAGTACATTTTGTGATGATCATTTGTTAAATGTATTTAGGCTTTTTTTTTTTTTTTTGGTGGACAGATTTCGAAACTTGAGCACTAAAATATATTATGGGAACTGAAATGAGGGCTGTGTGAAGCATTACACATGTACGTATGAAACTGACTGTTAATCTTGATAACAGTGCTGTCAATTAGAAAGAATGTTTCTCTTAGGGATCAAGTTATTGTGGTATAAATAAGACTGGGCACAATTATAGATATCCAGATTAAATTAGGAGACTGCACGTTGCAAACAATGATTTAATGAAACAATTCAACATGTGGTTGCAGCTAGATGGGCAGTATAGGATTACATGTATGCAGGCATGTGCAAAGTGGATACATATAGACTACTTCATATATATATGTTTACATTAAAGCAGTCTTTGCAGTGTCACCATTGCAGTTAGAGACAAACTTAAACTGACACACACACAAACACACACACGTACTGTTGGTGTGGACATTGCAGTAAAACTGAGAGTACAGCGTTTCCCCTGGACAAGGGCAGCCATTCCTGATAAGGTCAAGTAGGCACTGTGATACATAGAGTGTGTGTGTGTGTGTGACGGGTGCTAAAGGACTGTGTGTGTGTCTGTGTGTAAGAGGGGTGACGGCAGAGTGCGACAGCCTTGTGCCTGTGCTATACAGGCGAGGAGAGCATCTGTCTCGCGTTTTCTGTCTTACTCTTAACCAAAGCGCATGCTGCACACACCTACAGTGTTCTAGTCAGCACATGCCAGCGGCACACACCGACTACCATGCCCTGCCTACAGCTGCAGCAAGGGCTTTGAACCTCATGGTTAGCAAATACAGCAGGAACCAAGCAGATAATGAAACCTGATATCCCCTCCCATCCATGCCCTGCTCCAACAGCAGCCAAGGCCTGCTTTTCCTCACACAAGAGATGCACTATTGAGAGACTTTCTCTCTCACTCTTTCACTCCCCCTCATTCTTTTATTCCTCCCTGGTCCTCGTTCTGCCAGTCGGCAAGGCGAGGTGCCAACCTCTCCCCAAAGCCGGGCAGAGTGCCCTCACCCTTTATGCAAATGCTTCACCACTAGCCCAACTCACACATTCATTCTGTGCCCCCCACCATCACCTACTCCTCCACTCCTTAATTTATTTCTTTCACCTCTTACTCTGCAATCTTCTTTCTCTCACACTTTTTCCCTTTCCTGTACTCCATATTGTTGTTGCACTTCAACCACCCCTCCCTCTGCTTTTTGCTGTTTCACCTTCTCACTTCTGCCAATTGCCTGTGCTCTCTCTCTCAATTGTGATACATTTTCTAGCATCTCTCTCCACTCTGCCATGCTCCTTTCAGCGTGGAACTCCCTCTTCCTTCTTTTTCTCGCTCGCACAGCTTGACTCACGCAGACTCAAACTTGTACAATCATTCCTCGGCCAGCGCCAGACAGGCAAGGGCAGAAACTCCCTTTACCCCTCTCTCTCTTCTTCTATCTTTTTCACTCTCTCTCACATACACACTCAGCCACTCCTGCCACAATGTCTTAAAGGTAAACCTTCTTCACTGTAAATGTTTCTGCTTTATACCATTATGTCATCTGACAGCATTTAGCATTAAATGTATAATTTCCATGAAGCCAGCTGGCATGTTTCTTGATTGTTGAACAGGGTGTTAGGGGAGGGCGCAAATGCTCTACATTGGCATAAAAGATAGTAGAGGTTAAGAGGTTTAAACATGTGTTAGCTCATGTTTATATGCTTTAAAACTAGCCAGTTGTATTTAAGTACACTAGAGCGTGTATTGTCCAGAATGATAATTTACAGTTACGCCATCATCATGATGACTGATTCCAGTCTTGATAACAGATGAATAATTAACCAAAATACAACACCTGTCTTTATAAAATCCCTTTCAAACCATGATAACAATAACAATAGAGTGATGTTAATTGAGTGAAAAAGTCAAATAATTTTTCATTGTTGTGTCTTTTTTAATGAATAATTTAAAATCTCATTAGAAAGAAATCAATAGATGCACAGCAGAAGGAAATCTGCAAAAATACAATAATGAAAGATTCCAGCATTAAAAAGCATTGCTCACAGAGTTATTATTACATATGACTGGTAAAAAAGAAGTAAAAATTACTTCTTTTTTAACAGTTTTATTATTGAATTTCTTTGCAGAAGTAAACTCTTCTGTGACTTCCAACGAATCAAATGTATGTGAGGTCTTGAAAAGGAAGTGAAAAAAAAAAAACTGATCACAATTTAGTATTTTCAATTAGAACACAATGTTTGTGGCAGCTACTTTGCAGATGGGAGACCAACCCTGTTACATCTCATTTCTGCATCAGTGAGCTTGTTATCAGGAACACAGAAGCTTGCAGATTTAATTCTACTTATCATATGAGCTGGAGTTTTGCCTGCACCGGGTTGGCGCGGCGAGGGTTAAATGGTGCCCGCTCCCTGTGGCATGATATGAGCTGGGCCTTTGCCTGTGCACTCTGCCTTGTTTGTGCTGAATTGGTAGTGTTAGGGGTTAAGAGTGGGTGGCTGCTCCAAGTGGCTTCCTATGTGACTCTGATCCTATTAGGGTTAAAAGGTGTCTGTTCCAAATGGCTTCCTGAGAGCTGGGTCTTAATCTCTGGCATGCTTGACAACATTTGGGTTAAAGGGAGAGGCACTCTTGATATGGCAGCAAGTTATGCCTGACTCTGAGCTGGCAGTGTGAGGATTAAAGGTCACTCTGCCCATTTTGAGTGGCATTCCCTGTAGGGCAAGCGCCATGTCAGGTTGGAAAAAGCATAGAACATACACAAACACATGAAAGGCGAGAAACAAAGAGACTTCGCAACCGCACACGTAAACACAAGAAGATGAGTTCGCACACACACACGCGACTAAATCATTTTGAAACTTTTATCCTCTCAAACCAGTGCTTTCCTTTTTTTAAGATGAATTCTCCCACAAAGCAATGGGAGGACAGACAGACACACGATGCAGACGGGCGCCTCTGGGAGAGTGTGTGTGCAGTTATCTCCTCTTTGACCACACTCGCTGACTTCCACAGCCTAAACTACCACCTCGCACAGACCTCAGGAGCACCACAGCACCACAGGCAGACAGCCATAAGTACATGTCCTCAGAGGGGACATAAAATGGAGGAAACCCACCTCGATAAAAAGACACCTCACAAACAGGGAGGGAAGAAAAGGGAGAAGCAAGGAAGTGCTGTGTCAGTGATCCATATTTCAAAATGAGTTTGTTGTGGATTTCTATTCTGATTATCATAAAAGGTTCAAATGTATTTAAAGAGGAATCATCTGCACTCCCACTATACCTATACAATGTAAAAACTGAAACAAAACAACTGCAAAAGTCTCTTAGCATATATTAATTAATGACAACTTTAAATAGCTTGCATCAGTTATATTCATAAGTAGTATTTTGCATCAATCTTTAGTTACATGGAAATCACTTGCAGTTGTGCTGAGAAATGAAATAGCATTAAAGTGAAATACTGTATACGTGTAACCAAATGCGCCTTGGCTGGCCTCAGACTGAATCATGCTTGACTTTTTTAAAACTTCTTTTTCCTTTACTGAGTATCCTGCTCAGATTTTTTTTATATCTGAGCATATCTTATCTCATTAAAAATGTAAAAAACAAAAATCGACTGCAATAAATATTTGCCAAGTTATTTTTTCAGTAAATAGTGCAGTGTTTATCAACTCTCAGTGAAACTGGTCCGGTATGAAATACCAGTCAGTCTCCATTTATAAACATGTGATTGTATGAAAGATAGTATCACAGAAAAGTGAGCCAGAAGGAAAGAGCTGGACTGAAAGCAGCAAGAGCTGCCACGTCAGATGCTGCTGAGGCTTCTTGGCTGTCAGGACTAAAAGAGACACACAGGCAGTGTAGACGCACACACACAAAAATGCAGTATGGCCTGCACGCGCAGATCCACACATCCACACAAATGCACACGATTAAACAAATGTACACAATTAAACTTATACATGCGCCTGCACGCACGCACGCACGCACACACACACACACACACACACACACACACACACACACAGAAGGGTTTGCCTTTGCAGTGCTGTTTAGGGAGTAGGAGTTATCATCCAAGTCTGACATCCCTGCTCAGTTTAGCCATCGCCGCTGTCTCTTTGCAATTCAACATGGATGGAGTCGCTCCATCAACAACTCCAGTTTGCTTGCCACATGTCAGAGAGGGACTGCCACAGGTCTGATCATATCCCATTAAGATTTGCACATTATAAGGTGACACTCTTCAAGAGCTGAATTAAATATTTTGTCTTTCCAAATTTCAGGACAATGTTTAAAAGCTTTAGAAAAAAACATAGATTTTTCCTTAATGTGTTCACATGCACAGCAGAGGTAACACAATCTTCTGTTTCAAAAAAACTACATATAAGCAGACCTTGTGGCCAATACTCAAGCACTTATGCTACCCAAAAAATCTTATGCGAAAGGATTTGGCCTTATCTTTATTTAGGCTAGCTTTCCAATTCCTGCAGAAATTGTATTATCAAATGCAACAATGCCATTGTTCCAGTTAATTTTAGAGGGGCTTTCAGCTTTTTATATTTCCAAACAAAAACGGGAACACCACTTTTTCCTAAAGAGAGACTAAGCTCTTGTGCAGAGATCTGATTCTCTAGATAGCACTTGGCATCATTTCCCTTCTCTAAGTACAGTAATATGGTTATGATACATTGGCATTCCTTCACATCACCAAAGAAACCTAATATGTGCGTATCAAGCAGAGGGACACGGAGAAACAATAGACGGGGGTCCAGAAGATGGAGAGTCAGGTAGAGGATTAGCATTAAGAGGCTATAGGAAGTAAAAAAAAAAAAAGTCTGATGAGCAGCATTCCAGTGGACAAAGCTGGCGAATGGTGAAACTGTTTTAGACTGTTCCTACACTGTTCTCAGGAGAGGCAGACAGGGTGTCAGTAAAGTGGCTTTTAAGCTCACCAAATCCAACATATCCCAGATAAGACTGTGGCTCTTCCTGAGGGAATGAAAGAGAGGAGTAGTGGAGGGGGCTGGACAGAATGAGGTAAAATGGAGGAAGAGAGAGCTGAAATGAAAGATGTAATGAGAGAGTGAAAAATAGAAAGTGGAAAGCTAAAAGCCAAAGAAAGTGGGAAGTTTTAAGAAAGAGACAGAAAAAACAAAGATGAAGTGTAAGGAAAGTGAGAGCATATTTTCAAATGGGAACACATGTGAGCTTTGGTGTTAGTTGATCCTGTCTCCAACAGGATTTTATCACTTCAGTGAAAGGAAGCTTGAACACACACTGGCCGACGTCATCAATCTCTGCTCTGCAGAAGAAGCCTTTTGCTAATCTCTTAACTGTTTATATTTTAGATATTAGATTTAGGTTTAGCGCTAGTCATAATTCAAAAGTGCAGGTTTTCCTTAACACACCACACACACTAAAGAATGTGTATTTTGACTCAAATAGTAAATGCATGTGCATAAATATTCATACCAGTGAGAAGTCTGCTGGCGCACTTTGCTAAGTTCTGTTCGTCTTTATTAGCCTCACCTGTGTAGCTGCCTCTGTATTTTGTTTAAATTATGTTATTATGGTTTGCATATATACACTGTTGACTGCATGGCACATGCATGTGCATAAAAAAGACCGCAGACAGGTGCAGAGAGTCAACAAACAAGGGTCAGTTTTTAATCATCCCTAGTTTGTTTATTTAGCAGTGGTCAAGTTTTCACTTATAAACCTCCCAAACTCCATAGCAAAATTCCTCATTTTAGACTCCAGAGAGAACATTCAAACAGTATTAATTCCTCTTGCTGGGAAATGGGACAGCCTTTTCCCGGAGCAATCCATAACATCTGAATATAAAAATAAATACGAAAGTGCGGGCGTGCTCTTAACCCCAAAGTGAGGAGGGAAAAAACCTGCAGGGAAGTTTGATGGTGCTGTATGTTTTTCCTCTGTTTCACCAGCAACATTTTTTTTTACTGTGCTGTAACCCACCACCACCTTTTCACTTTCAATCTGTCTCACATTGTTCTCCTTTTTATTAAAGTCTTTATTGAGCCTTACGTTTCTATCTCTGTCTTCTGTTCTTAATATTTACTCTCGCTCTCACTCACTCTCTCTCTCTTTGCTGGATGCCCCTGTGCCAGTTAACTCACCACAAGCCAGAGGGAGGACCGCAAGAATGCTTAAATCAGCATAATTAGGCCTGTGTGTACTTTAAACACACACGTTTCCCCTAAGCCTGGACCCCTGCCACCCGTACCTCGCTGTGTACGCAGCCATGGCCCGTCTCTTTGAGTCAATAAACACAAACATATCAGCAGTCAGCCTCACACACGTTCACACAGTATGCTCACAGATGCACACAGCCAAATAAATATGCAATACATGAAGTGAATGATGCTGTATCTCATTCCCACCCAACTTTACCCTGTTCACTGAAGCTACCTCTCTCACACAGCTGTCACCTCCACCAACCCACCCCAGGCAAAACCACACTAACGAAGTTTGACCCTTTACACTGTGTAGCTGAAGGGGAGTAAAGTAAATGAGTTTAATATGGGGGCTCTGTGCAGAAAAATTGCACGTTTGCTGAAAAATTTCCATAGGCAAGCTGGTAAAAATTAAGCATGAGCATGTACTAAAACAATGGCCGGGATCTCAACTGGGTTTGTGGTTTTGTCCCACACACATCTGTATGTGTTTTAGGTTTCAGTGGTGCATTAACAAACAACTGCCTCCCAGCAAATCCAGGGTGCATGCTGCATGTGAGGATTATCAGAAGTCATTACAGACCATTTAATAATAATCACCACCATCAAAAACAGTCCAGGCATGTGATATTCAAATGGGCAATATCACTGGCTGAGTGGATCATATTAGTGAAGATGAAAAGTGATTAGGAAGTGTGTGGCATTTTGTCTCGTTTAAATTATCACAGAGGGAGCCACTCGCCGTGTGAACAGCAGCTTATTGTTGTCTTTATCTTTTTGTGGGCGAGTGTGTTTGAAATAATAATCACAACAGAAATGACACCCATAAACGTACAGTATCAAAACACTCCACAGAAAAGTTCAAAAGTCAGTGCTGCTGTAAAGTTAGCCAATAAAAACATTACACTCCCTCCCTGAGCTCTCAGGTGCAGATGGACTCTGCGAGAGAGGCCTGCGCTTGTATAAACACAAAACCAAACACAGGAAAAATGACAAAATTAAATCTTGTGAATGTAGAAGAGTAGTGCTGAACATGAAAGGTCGAGCCACTCGGCTTGCGGCCTCACATGTTCATTTCCATTTTAAAGATATGCCTGGAGAACAAGTAGCTCCAGTAGTTATTACTCATGCCATTGGCTTTGGAAGTACAGTTGTGATGTCTCCATGGAGTTTATATGTCATTAAAGCAAAACATGAAGTTAATGTGATTTATATTTTTAATATCACCCACTTCAAAAATAGACACATTTTATATGGCCTCAGCTTACTTTCTCCTTGGCATAAAACTCCACAGAGTGAGCACAACACCATGCTCAGTCTACTTAGAAAAATATTTTGTCAGCAGCGTTTGATCAAAGTGGTGTGATACAGTTTATATGAGGGTATACACTGAAAACTAGCCACAAAGAAGCCACTCTGTGTGTCTCTCCCCCTGCGTCTGTCTGCCCGTCTCTTTCTTACACAAACACACACACACACAGAGGCATGAACACAGTTATTTCTCTGTTTGTGTGTGCTCACACAGCTGTGGATCTTGCACAGGGTTCAACCAAGGTAAAGATATGGTATATTACGCAACGGCTTATAGATTTTTCCACCCCTGGCGAGCTGCCAGCGCTCTCAACGGGACAGAGAGCGAGAGAAAGAGGGAGAGTGAGGGAGAGAAAAGGGGGCAATGGAAAGGATCAGAGAGCAGCACACTTTGTTCCACAAAGTCTGACTCACTAACTGGATCCACGGCTGCTTTCGCTGGGACGCCAGACCTCTATGACCAGTAGTTACACTGAGGAAACAGGGCTGAACACAAGTGTCTGTTATTTGATAATGCTACTGTGTGAGTAAAGACATTTGCATCAAGTATTAGATTTATTTATTAGTCAGTTTTAGCAATTGATCCCTTGGGCAGATGGTCTGCATTGAATTGTTTCTGACACACACATTATGAACTATGTTTTTTCACCAGTTACAATTTGAAGATACAGTAAATAACTTTGCATGTTAAGGTTTTACATTAATAAGTTAGCTGTTGAGCTGTTTTTGCTCTAAAATGTCAATATTTAACATTTTTGTGTTTTATACTTCTAGGTGGAGGAAGATTTACTCAACAAAACAAAACACCCATCAGGCTCCAGTGCTGTAGTGAGAAATTGCACAAAAGAATGCCTTTCACATGCACAACAAAAACTCTGATGTGCATTCATGACAGACATTTCATTGGAGAGTACTTCCAAAATAAGACTTAGAAGAGTCAGGCCAACTCAATCTGTTTTGAATCAGATGCTCGCCTGTCAGGATGATCAATCTGACTGTTTTCTTGATTTACTTACTGAGTACGTGATATGCATATGTTAATGAAACTTGTGTGTTTCTCATATCAGTCTTGTCCATATTCTCTTGCCTGGATTAAAAAGGCAGACATACTGCTCGAACAAAAGGCAGAGAAATGCATTCACGGTGCTGATTTGGCCTAGATCTTGCACACCAAAGTTTCCCCTACTCTTTTAATTGGGCCCTTGATGCTCGACATAGGGTGTACTTCCTCTAATTAGCTATATCTATAGTGTATGGGAGGGTGTATGAATGCATGCATGTGTAAAATCCTCTTTTGAGCAACTCCAAACTAACTAAGAGCTTTAATTTCACGCTAGGTTGCATTGTCCCATTCAGTGGGGTTACTACCACAAAAAAGCCTCTGAGAAAACCAGAGGACGAAAAACACACCAAGGGGCGACGGAGGAGGGGATGGTGAAAGACAGAGAAAATGGGAGAGACAAACAACAACAACAACAACTGAAGTTCATCCTTTAACAATGCGGATCTCTCACTAACCGTTACTTCTCACTTAAAGGGAGCTAATTGAGGAGGTGGAGCGGGTGGAGGAAGAGGAGTGGGATAAAGGTGAAGGGGAGTCTCTCGCTAGGAGCAGCTGCACGAAGCGTGCAGTACTTTGGTTCTCTTTTCATCCCTCAATTCCTCCTGGGTTGCTGACATTTCCACTGGCTGATCGATTGGTGACAAACTAAGTCTTTTCACTTTAAATGACTGTGAACTGCTAGTTGTTGCACCTTTGATTCTCAAACCTGTGGAAAAATAATGACTCACAGAGGGAAGTATATGCAATCATAACTCAATCACACACTTTTACTATTACACACCTCATTTTACCACCTGCCAAAAATAAAATTGCATCAGCTAGTGAGCAGTGTAACAACAAAAGCTCTGCAAGATAAGTGTGTAAATGTAGGTTTAGAGTACTTTCTACTCAATGACAAAAGCTGGCAACAGACAAATTGAGAAACGTGTTCCCAGTATCAGCACACTGAAGTGATTTTGACTCTGCTGCTCCTCCTCCACATGTCTATCTGTCTATAACATCTGTGTGTGTTCAGTGTGTGTGTGTGTGTGTGTGTGTGTGCATGCTGCCATGCGTATGATGTGCGGCCTGGTAAACAACTATATCACAGACCAACATAAGAACGCTATAGGGGCCGCCTGCTTCCACTGGCCACAAATCTGCCTAAACCTAATCCACACTAGAAGGCAGAGGAGGACGGGGGGGGGGCTACACAGATTCACACGGACACATACAAATGCATACATATCAGGTGCACACACACATGCCCATCCAACCAGGGGACAGCCACCTATTACCCCGTTGTGCCAATTGCCTCAGTTAAGCTTGATAAATCCATTTTCTATGGGCAGTCAGGAAGACTGCACAGATAAAGGATGAGCAGGCGACCACAGTGTTGGTTTTAACCCACCTCCAAGACAGACTCACACACATTCGCACAAACACACACATGCAAGAGGACTGTCCACAAGCTACCTCAGGGTTTTGCTCAGGGCTGCACAGGCTCTTTCGCAGTAAAACCTTTAAAACCATTTAACTTTCGAAAAACTTAACGCACAATGTGTGGTTTCAAATATCTGAACTAGAGATTAACTCAATTTATGCATTTAAAAAAAACATTACTCAAACACAAATCCAGTGTAATCAAAATTTAACTGACATGGACATGTTGTGCCATTTCCCTTTTCCCTGCACTCCTTCCTCCGTCCCATCCTTCCATCTCTGCCTACCAGCTCTAACTCTGGGCCAAGCAGTGTAAGGTGGACCTGGTCTGCCTCCAGAAGAAAGGATGAATAAGTAAAAAGAACACAATGTACCCCTGGGTTCTGCCTGCAACCCACTGCCTGCCTGCCGTCCAGGCGCAGTTGGCAGGCCACGTTTACCGTCCTTACTGTCCACTACAGCAAACCTATAACTCAGTGTGAACAGAATTATTGTGTGTGCGTGTGTGTGTGCTGGGTACAAAACGACACCGGTAAGTCATGGTATGTTACCAGATCATGCAGGCCCACCTCGGCTTACACCAGCACGGCGGCCGTCATCATCCGGTCCCAGTGAAACCAGAAGCGAGGGCTGACGCAGGAGAGTCATCGGCCCACAAAGGGGCAAGAGTAAGAAACACACACCTATTGCATGCACACACACACACACATGCACTCAGAGAGTCACACACACACACACACGGCCTGGTGAAGCCTTGAACGTTTGGCTTTTAATAAATTGATACTGGTCACTGTCAGATGAGAACAGGAAAACAAAACAAAATATTTTGCCTTAAAGTAAAACGAGTTTCATTTAGAAACATATTGTGAGCAAACTGACTTCATATTGACTTCACATATATTGGCACCTTATGCTTCTTCATATGCACTGATTCACAAACACTGCTTTGTTGAGATGGTAAGTGCCTTTATTTCCACCACCCAAGATAATGACTAGAAAACCTCCACATTTTTTCTGTTGCTATGGCTATATGGCATGGCTACATTATGTATAGCTTTCACTGCATGCTTTCAAGTGCTTTGCTAATCTGCACGGCTGAGTGAGTTTCAAGGACTTATTTGATCTCCAAATCTAAAAAAACTTTGAAACTGGAAATTATCGGGCGTGAATCGCTTCTGAACAAGAACCGAGACAGCAAATAAAACTTTTTTTCTTTTTTTTCTTTTGCGTGTTAACAGTGCGGGAAATAGTTAAACAATCTCCCGCACAGTGTTAAACATCTCTGAGTTTTTAGCAAAGCTTCAGAAGTTGGCAGTGTTTGTGAGACGCGCTGTATACTAACAGCCCACATCTCATTTGGATAAGCGGAGCTTAACTGGAGTCTGAAATAATTGATTTCAAAACGCAGCACATAAAAGTTTTAATTAACGACGCCTCCGCGACCTTCAAACCGCATTAAAACTTTATGCAAATACATTTCCGTCACAGGGATGTGAAACAAAGCTACGTCGCCCGTAAAAAAACCTCTCGGTGCTTTTTTTGGCAACTCCATGTGCACAACTCTGGACTGTCCGGGTCCGTCACCCACCAGGCCTTTCCAGCAAAGCTTTTATCGGCATTAATAATACATTGTAGACTGTTTACACCAGTTTTGCATGTTTTCTGTGCTTTGTGAATTATTCACATGGCTGAAATCGAAGAACACAGTCTTAATTGAATCACAGGACTACAACAGCAGAAGCCTGTATGTGCAAGTGTGTGATGCACGTCAGTGGCCTATAATTTGTCTATGTGTTCATGGGTGTGGACACATACATAAAACAGCGAGTCCTGCTTTAGCAGCATTACAGCTAATTAAAGCAAGCAATTATAAGAAATTAAAGGCGGATGTTCAAGTTAAGTTTGAATTGCAGGTGTGAATCAGTGGTGTCACGTAGACACGATCCGTGGATGTTTCTAGTCAATTTGTTGACAGGCTTTCTCCTAATATCCCCAAACACACGTTCGCAAGGAGATATGAAAGAACGCAAACAAACCAGTTCTACTTGATATCTATCAGTAGGACTGAGAGACGCAACAACAGCAGCCTAAGCAGATCAATATGTATCGCGCATATGGGCAGCACGAGTCCATGCGGCGCTCGTGTGAGAGGATCTGCTGCCAATTAATTTTAATTAATGGAAAGAAAGAGGAAACTCGATGCGGACCCCTGCTTCATACCACCAGGCTTGGAAAATTATCTGTAATAAATATGCAGCAGGGCTGTTGAACTTATTTTACGGAGGAAATCAAATGGACTATTGATTAAAAAATGTGTCCCTCACTGTTTCAAACTCATAGAAAAGGAAAGAAAATAAATTCTGAAGAAAGAATGACAAAGACACAGTCATCAAATGTGATTGTAAATGGTTCTGCTGTATTTCTCAGCCACTGCTGCTGTGTTGGCTCGGGCTTTGTTGCAGTAATAAAAAAAGATGTTTTTATACACTTTCGCGTTTGATAAGGTCTGTCCTCATGTTTCTGGCAACTAAATACACACAAAGCAAACCGAGGTCTGGTCAGGAGGCCTGAAATAAGACTGAGTAAGAATCCTCCATGTTTTCCTCGGAGCTCGTCAAATGCAGATTGTTCTGTTGAAGGAAACGATTTCTCTGCTATAAGACATATGGTATACAGCTGTAGTATTGTCTCAGATGCGTGTTGTAAAATATACAAATAATAGAGGTTATTACCAAGTTAAACAGCAGTGCGAAACGGTGTAACTAAGAAAGGGGCAACAGGCCGTGACCTCTGTGTGTCACTGAACATTTTAGCTGAAGCCTAAAGCAGTGACTTTATGATGCATATTACTCCACAGTGTAAATGAATGCATAAAATATCGTACATACGTCTGGCAGTTAAATTAGCTGCGCTATATAACCCCAGACTAACTGAAGCTCTTGACCTCAGGTACACATTGCCACATCGTCCAGTTACATTTATGGTAACCAGTCATTTTTAACATGATCTTTAAAACAGGGAATAACTGTAAAAAAAAAATGAAACAGGAAAAATACTTTTGCTCCCATATTTAATGTGATGAGCCGAGCGACAGAGGGAAAAGCGGACCTGAGGCGGCCAGGAGCTGACGCAGCTCTCATCTGTTAACTCTGCAATGACTGCATCAAAATGTGTGCATATGTGAAGTACATGTTCATTTTAAAAACACAGCTTTCAATGTGTATGGTTATATTCTGATAAAGGACAAAATCACGCAGTCAAGAAAGTACATCAAATGATGTCATTTATAGTTTGACCTTTGGTATCGTGAGCTATGATACGAGCTGGATTAATTTACAGACAGAACTAACAAGGTCTATTTAGAAAATACGGAAAAATCCTACACCGGAGAAGAAACAATAACAGGGTATGTCTCACCTGTGTGAAAAGCATAAAAGGTTAACTGTGCCCAGTATTTATTTATTCATTTATTGTGTGTGTAGGCATCTAATAATTAAAAATCATATTTAGTGGACAATAATACAGACATACTAGATTATACGTCTAAAAGTAATTGCAGTGCATTTAATCTGATAGAAAAAGATGTGGCAGCAGTGCGCAAAGAGTTTGAGGCCGGAAAGGTCAAAACTGGGTCTTTAGTTTGTGCATTAAATTACGAAAATGTTAGCGGAGTACTTAAAGTGTACAGCTGCTTTATTTAACATAATTTATTATATTGTTTTACCACAAGTACAACAAGAACTGAGACGTGTTATTCTGTGTGGAATCTCTAAATGAACTAAAGCCATTTAATTACCGATACTACACATTTGAAATTACGCACATGAGAAGCGTAATTTTAACCGATTAAATCTGTGTAAAGCTCCATCATAAGCTTCTTTTAATAGGACTATGTAAGTAATATATAGTAGCTGTTAGGTGAACTGTATTTTGTCTTTAATCGCAGCTCGGATTCTGCCACTGAACTCACGCCCACCAGCTCCGCTTCGCATTTCTGGACGATTTAAAAAAAAAACTTAAGTTGCATTTAAAAGACAGGCTGGAGTAGAATAAACTAAACGAGAAACTGTTAGAAATGTATCCACGTTGACCCTAAAGCCCCCCCGCCCGGCTGAAGACCGGCAGAACTCCGTAACAAGTCAGAAGCCCTCATAAAAAACTGAACTATAACTCAGGAAGCAGTGTTAGAATTCGATACGTAGTTTATGATAGTAGTAGAGAAAGCCGATCAGTGCCACGGGGTCATTGTAATTAGTCGCCAGTTGTCAGGGCACCGACCTCTTCTTCCCCTTTCTCCAACCACCGTTTTATATAAAATAGATTTGGGAGAAGCGCCATTTTCTCTGCAAACCATGAGCAATGATACGCACAAGAAAGTCCGTTGGAGGAGTGCCATTGAAAAGAAAGGGGGGGAGAGAGAGCGAGAGGGGGAGAGAGTGAGAGAGGTTAAAGTCTATCGGGGAAAAGAGAGCAGAGCTGGAAAAGGGTCCTTAAAACGTAACAAATGACAGCAGCAGGACAGACAACACACCACTGTAAACACACAGAGGAGAAACAAACCGGAGACGAACTACACCGGAAAAAAAAAAAGCAACGAAGAGAAGCACGAAGAAAAGACGTTTGTTTCATACCTGTGTCAAGCAGTAAGGGGAGTACATGGTTGTGTCTAGAGATGAAAATTGGAGTTGCTGATGATAAAGTTGGATGGAGGTTCGCTGCGGTGCCGCATTGCAAAGCCGCTGTGGCTCAGTCCAGGCTGTAACCCCGCCTCACTCCCGTCTGCACTAACTTTAGAGGAAAGTTTTGCTGCTCTGTCTCCCTCCCTCCCTCCCTCTTTTTCTCTAACTCCCCCTCTCTCACTATCTCACTTCTTTTGCAGATCGACGCAAACCTAACTTCATATTGGGATTTATGTTTTTTTTTTTACGTTATAGTTAAAAAAGAGTGCTTCGCTAAATCCCCAAAGAGGAATCGCTTGACATAGCCCGCGGTTTTCCCGCAGTAGGCAACTGTAGGAGCTTATAGTGGTACTCAGAGGTGAGTTCAGTCACCTCCTCGTACTCTAAAGTATTTTATTTTTTCATATGGAATATCTGCTATTTTTCCATCATATTTCCATTCCTCCAAGCTTGTATATATAACTGCACTGCTTAATTATTCTATCTATCTATCTATCTATCTATCTATCTATCTATCTATCTATCTATCTATCTATCTATCTATCTATCTATC